>OZ025212.1:3691265-4053765 GCA_964019055.1 Anthopleura xanthogrammica | reverse complement strand
CACTTCCTTTGGTGCCAGCTGTTCTCCTTGTCCAATATTGTTGTTTTTTGCGACTTCATTGCACGTCCTGTGGTGTTCTGTTAATGCTAAATTCTCCGTTCGTGCCAATCGTACAGCAGTACAGCGGCCTGGTGCTCTTTCCTTCTCGTCCCTAACGCTCTGCTGGTCTCTCCTATGTATTTAACTTCACATTCTTCGAATGGAATTGAATAATCACACCCGACTGTTTCTCCTTATCCACCTGGTCCTTTGGTCTTGATAATAACTGCTTCAACGTCTTCTCATTTTGACGCAGTATTTGATGTTATGTTTTGATAAAAATTCATTCTTCAGTTGGATCTTCTCGGTGGTACCTTTGATAAAAGGTAAAACAGCAAAGGCTTTAGGTTCTTTGACATCCTCTGTGTTTGCTTTCTTCGTCCCATGGATGTTGGAGTGCCGTTTAATGAACTTCCATGGGTAGCCATTCTCCTGCAAGCTGTTCAAGAAATGGTCTAGCTCCTGCTGCTTAGTAGTCTGGTCATTTGGTAGCATCTCTTTACGATGAACGAGATTGCGTACCACTGCTGCCTTGTGCGTGGACGGATGATAACTGTTAAAACCCGGTATGCGTTTTCTTACGATAGATTGATACCTGCAACGAACCTTTTTCGAAACACCTTGTTAAGGGTATCAAGAAAAGGCAACACAGCGTCCGAATATCTTTCAATGGTGAACTTGATGTTGGTGTCCTGTTGGTTTAGACATCACTGGATATGTTGTCTTTTTCTATGACGTAGATGGTGTCGTGCCTGCACCATTCAGCAAAGACTTTAGATAGCGAGTGGCATGGCTCGTTCATCTTGTGAATTTTGAATTGCAAAGGTCTCATTTTAATCGGTTATTTCACCTCACCAATCGATAAGTACCAATCGCTGTTCGCCCCTTAAACGTTTTCTTAGAAATAGCCGGATATCCTTCTACAGGGGAAAATTGTGATACATACAGCTTAAACTTAAGAACAGTTTTTCTTTGGTTTAAACTTCAAATGTTATCAAAGTCAGGTCAAAGCTTACTCACGCATCGAAATGAAATTTAGCGAATTGGGTTTTGCGAAGAAAGGAGAACTGGATGTTGTTGGGTGACAAAAGATTTGTCCTTGGCTTCTTTTGTTATATCAACCACCGTGGCTTACTGCAAACCACGCTATTGAATGGGGCATCAGTGTCCCCTCACTCAACCCTATGTTGGTGAAGGACAAAAGATTTGTCCTTGGTTTCCTTTGTTATATCAACCACCGTGGCTTACTGCAAACCACGCTATTGAATGGGGCATCAGTGTACCCTCACTCGACCCCATGTTGATGAAGGACAAAAGATTTGTCCTTGGTTTCCTTTGTTATATCAACCACCGTGGCTTACTGCAAACCACGCTATCGGGGCATCAGTGTACCCTCACCCCATGTTGGTGAAAGACAAAAGATTTGTCCTTGGTTTCCTTTGTTATATCAACCACCGTGGCTTATCGCAAACCACGCTATTGGGGCATCAGTGTCCCCTCACTCGACCCCATGTTGGTGAAGGACAAAAGATTTGTCCTTGGTTTCCTTTGTCATCAATGACCATGTTTTGAGTATTTAGTATATTTAATTATCACAAACACCTGTCAGTGCCTTAGTGCATAGCCTCGCGGTTCTTTTCTAGCTTCCATTTCTTTCCTTTCCTTTCCATCCATTACTACAAGAAAACAACCTATATCGTCAAGTACGCAACATATAATTTTACCCTTTTCGCAGTTCTTTCCTATAAATCCACTGCGACAGGTGCAATTGTAATCATCACTTGCGTATAGAGCCACACAAGATCCGCCATTTTGACAAGGATTTTCCGCACACGGAGACTTGAAAATTCATGAAAAAGAAGAAGAAAACGAATATTATCGGTTACTCAGTCGGGAAAATGTTTTTTGAATGAAAAAATCACTGACTAATAGGTTTCCACTGCTTGTTTTTTTCAATTTAGACGAAAGAAATATTATTATTGTTGAGGCATTAAAGGGGAAGGGCTTGTGCAAATTGGAGGGGGGATGGTCGTCATGATTTTTCTAGAGAGACATGAAGCACGCGTCTCTCCCTCTGATCAATGAACGGTCCCTGCTTAGCACGGGTTCCTAAGTTGTTCCCGCGAACTACAAAGTTTCATCTACGACTTCGAGACTGGTTCGAAAGGAACCGTTGAATTTATTGGCAATAAACTTTGAACTTGGTTTCCATGCAAGTTCAAAAATACTAACG
This sequence comes from Anthopleura xanthogrammica, assembly GCA_964019055.1. NCBI lineage: Eukaryota > Metazoa > Cnidaria > Anthozoa > Actiniaria > Actiniidae > Anthopleura > Anthopleura xanthogrammica. Next base: position 4,051,493 of record OZ025212.1, on the reverse strand, counting down.
TAAGAACTCAATCAGGTGGTCTTCGAAGCCAGGCACGCAAAATATAACTCGAAAATTGCCTCTGCGTCAGTATTTTTTAACACAAATTTTCCTAGCGTCAAAACCAAGCTCGCCCTGAAATAAGCCCACGCATTCAAAACTTATCTTCCGAACAAATGTAAGCCATTTAGGCCATATTTTCAGATATTACGATACTTTAAAAACAACTGGAGAGATCTGTGAAAATCGTTAAAGAGCGTTACAGTTTTCCTAGCAACATCGTCATAAGAATGTCTTTGTTTTTCAAAAATGTTTACAAAATTATTAGTTTTTGCCAGTTGGATGTCGTGCGAGTCAATTGAATGGATTTTTTAACACCATGATGAGCTGGTGAATGAATCATTATTCATTAAAAAAAACCACCTTATTTTCAACATTGAAATAACAGCGACTTTTGATGCGTTTCGTTGACAGCATGACAACTTCATCAGCTTAAGAAATGGCCCAGGTGTAAGAGTCTTTACAATGGCGATTTTTGCTATGATTTGAGGTGCGATTTTTGCGGCGATTTTGGTCATGGTTAAGAATTGTAAAGGACTGACTTGTAAAGTTTTATTCAGGACACCAAGATTAACTGGATAAATATCCCTTTAGCATAAGATTTAGCAAAATTTATTATATTTTCAAAAATCGCCACAAAAATCGCCAATGTAAATGTAAATAAACTATTGATTGATTGATTGATTGATTGATTGATTGGGGCTTTACATAAATACCAAACTAACCGAGAAAAAATTATCAGAGACTTGGGATATTTCTTGACTTGATGAAATTTTGATATTGGCAATGAACATAAAATGCCGCTGAATGATTTGAAGTTTATGATATCTTTAAATTACAGAAATAAACTTGGGATTTCGACTATTTAAGGTTGTACTGAGCTTAAACCTCTGTTTAGTTTAGACTAATTATATAACATACCCCAATGCTGTAGTGATTGTAGGCCGAGTTGGTCGCCAGTTTGTCTGTGTTGTTGAACAAATCCGTGTCGAGTAATTCACATCGATGCAGACCATGTACATTGAGATGGACAGCAAAGTTGAACGAAAAGGCTGAATGATGCATGGCTGTCAAAAGCGCACACTCTTTAACGGTATCCACAAATACAACAGAAATAGGAGTGATGTTAAGGTTGCGATGTTCGTGTTTTTTGAAGGCGGTGAAACCAACTCCGCGTTCCTTGTCCCGCAGAAGCACTGAACTGTTGGCTTTGATCACAACTTCTTGTAAACCTGACGAAAATGTCATGAAAAACTGAAAACTGGCTAAGAGCGCAAAATAGGAAGTTTGCAGATTCATCATTAGCTCTTGATAACACTCGCTGTTGCATCAGTATTTGCGATTAATGGCGATAACCACCTGCCTCGTGCTTGTTTTCGCTTGTAGTGTTTCTATAATGGTTTTGTTTTCGTAGAGATCAGACGAGGTAACAAAGGCTTTTAAGTGACGGAAGTGAAACTAATTATAGCACACAAAAAATGTTTTCAAAACTTTAAGGAGATGGAAAATTTCTAGAAAAAACTTAAATACCTGAAGAAGATCGTTGATCACGACAACCGAACAATAGTCAGAGATAACAAATTTTGAACAGATAAAGATACGAAAATGGAAGGGAAAGCGCTGCATGAAATCATATTAGTACTGGTAAAACGTTGTTTTTTTTTAATTGCTTAAATTAAAATGCTGCATGTGAGATACAACAGGCGCGCCCGAAAAACATGCAGATAAATAAGTTTTAAAATACTGTAAAACAAGAAACAATGGGCACACAAATATTTCAGAAATTGTTTATTCGGCCTTTACTGAGCAATGTAAAGCAATTCTCTAACGGCAAGAAGTTCGACTGATTTGTCAGTAGTCAGATAAAATCCTTGTACGGTTAGAGAGTCGTTTTTGATTGTTAAACAAATGTTAAACGATTCCTGAAATATTTCTGGGTGCCCACTGTTTTTCGATTCGCACTGTAAGGTGTCGGTCTCAAAATCCCTCCCCACTAACGGCTGCTTACTGCAGCCAGACATTCCATTCCAACGGCTTAGCTAATCACGGCATTAGTTCTAAAATCGAGAACTAAATCATTTTTTTGAATGTTAGAGAAAAGCCGTCGGCTTATTGTTTATAATATTTGGCGAGAAATTAACAGGGCGGCCTGTCACGGGCCTGTCTCCTGATTGGCTTAAATCAAACAATTGGAATGGAATGTCTAGCAGCCGTTAGTGGGGATGGATTTTGAGACCGACACTAAGAACGGCTGCAAAGCAGACTATGTAAGTAGCGGCACAAATATTTTCAAAAAATAAAAATATAGCAGAATAAAACATATTTGCTCAACATATATTTGCAATACTGCGTCCGTAAGCTGAATGAAGAGCTACATTTTCACATATTTTAAAAAACCACATTCCAAAATAATAGAAAATAATTTTCACCTTTTGTTATAGAGGAAATCGAAATTATAATGACGCAAAAGTTAAGTGAACCTCCATTTTTGAGAAAGTAAAGAATTTAATGACCATTCAAAAGCACGGATAAAGACGTTAATGAGAACCAAACACTAGCACCTCCTGATCAACAATGAATGGTTGGAACAAGTATTCAATATGCGAAAGTCAAAACCAAGGAACAAGTGGGTTTTCTAAAGGAATTTGTGCGTATTTGAATTGGAAACAAATTATTACTAATTTGTTCAATGAAATCGCGAAATTAAAGTGTCCAAGAATATGATTTTTTTTGGGCAAAATCGCGAAATTAGTGTCGCGAAATATGCGACCTCCAAAATCGCGAAATAAACGTGTCGCAAAAATTTCATGTAATATTAAAGATAGCCAGGTTTTAGGTCGCAGGTTTTAGGTCGATAAAAATATTTAAAAACTTATGAATATTTAATGAGAACACAATGGAATCATCGCCCAATGCAAGTTTTAAATCTGAATATCATCTTCATTTGCATAAATTTTAACTCGATTTTAAATCTACCAGGCTTTGTTCACTCGTAAAAAAATCAGTAGACCATGAGAACATACACCTAGAGGTTTTCTAAAGCTGTTTCCCTCCTGTTTTCAAACAACTGCACCGAACATTAGTTCGATTTTGCTTAGATTGAAGATTTGCTTAGATATAAAATTTAGAAAATTAACGATAAGATAGCGGCGATAAACAAAAATAGTGATTCAGCTAAGCCTAAATTGTAAGCGATTACGACATTAACTAAAAAAACCTATTCTGTTTAACTATGGTGTATGAAAAAAAAAAAAAAAAAAAAAAAATCTAAAAACTAGAAAATTTTATCAGACCGATTTCGAGTAAATTTTAAAAACATTTTGAATCCGAGATTTTAAATTTGCGTGCATATACGGCGGTGTATCCATAAGTTGCTTAGTTTGGTTTAGGAATTTTTAAGAACCTTACATCTAACATAAGTCACGGCAAAATGTTCCTTTATCTTATAATATGAAACCTTGGAAGTTTTAGGAGTTTCTCCTTAGCGTTTTTGAGATTGAATTTTTTATAGGAAACCACAGTTTTTTGACCGAGTGCCTAATATTGTAGTTTAAGCGCTATTCCTTGATATTTCAAAAACCGCGAGATAGATTTTTTTTTTAAATTTCGCATTCTTTTTTTCATTGTATGAACAAAAGTGTCTCAAAATTTCATCTCGATTGAAACATTTTAACATGGTCAAATAAATTTATAGTTAGCCTAAAATGCAATTAAGTTATGATTCAAGCTGAATTAATTAGCCCGATGACGTTTTGTGACGTAAAAATCATCGTTCACGAGTTGAAAAAATCGAAGCCTTTCACCAACATTCAGCCCAGGCCTTTTCGTGTTCAACCACAGGAAACCCGTCAAGATTAGAATCGCTGCTCGCTGCGCCAGCGGCAATAAAATAATATATCATATATGACATCGGGCAATAATAAGGAAACTTTCGTAGAAATGCTAGTCAGTTCACTACTCAACAAGGTTATAATCGAAGCTACAGCACTATATCTACTGATCCTATTGAGGTTTAATGCAATTTTGAACATTTTCTCCCGAAGAGTCTCGGTATTGTGCTAGGATTTCAATATCTCGAACGTGGTTTATTACAAGCAGCAGTCAACAAAATAGAGCATGCGTAGACATTAATTTATGTCACGTGATAAGCTAGGCAACAAAGTCGCAGATAATTTCGCTGAGGAATCAGAAACGAAGGCAAAATTTACTGGGCTACCACAGGTATCCCAGTAATTAAATTACAATATCGTAATACGTTTATAACGGGCCCGAAATCAAATTAAAGGGGGTGTGAAAAGAAATTTGAACGATAACTAAGCTTTTTGGCTTCTGTCAATGAAATTTCCAACGGTCTAATGTAAATATTTCTTGACCAACGGCAGCCAAAACCAAGACGTCTTGGGCTGTGTTGGTCGTGTAATTATGAAAATTGGTGTAAACTCAGAACAGAACAACATGTCTTCTATTTTTGTCCTTTTTTCAGATGCTGGTAGATTATTATACAAACTGGATGGGAATAAATAAGAATCCCACACGAGTATTAACATTTGCCTGTATTAAGAACGATCCTAGTTCCCCTCATACCTTACATTATTTACTATATTTTAGTTATTGACCATAAGAAATGTTGGCTTTGAAGTTTATCAATTCCAGACTGCCCCAGGCTCTCGGTGTCAACAATCAACGAGCACTACTGGCACTACTCGACCGAGTTTCCTTCGTCTATAAAAGGCACCGAGAGCCTGGGTCAGGCAAGTTGAGTGAGCCAAGTGGCAGATGTATTGGCGTAGGATGTTTTTTTTTAACCACCATTTTTGAACGGTTTCATAATCAACTATATTCTAATTTACTTATCAAGTAAAAATTGTGCCTTAATTCATTAAAAAGGTGATGATTACATTAAAACTAAATTTTGTCTTTACAACTTAAAGCCGTGAATGATGATCATTATTCATTTGGAATCGCTAAGCCTGTGCTGCAAAGGACTAGATTAAGTCTGTCTATGCTCCTGTTTTCCTCTTCCTATGACCATTCCCATACCCCAGGGGGTAGGGCTGGGTACTCCTATTGCATGGGCGTGTGACGGTTTACGTGGACGCCGCCTTGAGATGTAAACCATTCTAAAAAGCGATGCAAAAAATAATAGTTCATAAAAACAAAGTAGGGTGCAGAATTTATATCGTATTTTGTTGGCAAAGCGCTAGAAATGGAACCACATCATCAAGACTACATCCACATTACTAATAACAAACGTCTTTCAATTTTGGCCAGCCAAAGAATTTTTAACTGTAGTACGATTCCAACGAACAGAGATTATTTTTAATTTTGAGTCTTGCTGGCATCGTTTCAATACATGGACAAAAGTAAAACCATCACTCGCAAAAGTATTGAAGAACTAGAGAGTTTGGTCATACCTCTGACTAAGAACTGAGCGGCGGTCGCCAGATATTCTGACTGAATACTAACGCCATGGAGGAACACTAGGTATCTGATGTCGCACGCCCATAGAGGTGTATACTTCATGTGTCATACACTAATACCCTTGAATAATAATCATAAAGCCCGGCCCCTGTAATATTAAATCATGTACAAGCGAAGGAACATAGAATGTACCACAAATGAAGTATACACGTATCGAAGTCAACAGAGGTACCTCCCCAAGGCCTGACCCCATAGCCCCTTCCCTTAACCCACGCGAGTAGTGAGATATCTATTCATCCCTATAAAACTAAAATCTGTAGAGAGTAAAGATTTCGTGGGGTAGCTACTACCCATTAAAAGAGGAATGATATGCAGTACGGAAACGGAGTTGGTTTGGTTGTCGAAACAAGAAAGCGCAAGCTGATTCGCTCTTGGCTCGACAGTACAGCCCATAGATAGAATGCCAATAAAAATTAAATAATAGTTCCTAAGACTATGTACACTTATACACTGTACAGAGAGATAAAGCACGGGCATTGATCCACCATGTTTGCGAAGACGTTCGCATCAAGTCACGTGACATCTTCCATGGCTTCTCTTGATGCGCATGCGTGTAATTCATAATCCGTAGAGATGGAGATGTGACCCTGGCTTTGGTACATCAACACGATATCTTTGACTTTGTTTCCATATGATTCTCTTCCAACCACAAATAATAAAATTTGACGTGTTCGTGTCACGCATTAAGTAACACAATACTGCAACATCCTGAATGTCACGCGGAAAAACAGTCCTTTGCAGTTGCATGGCATAATCCAGGTATACACTTTTTGTTTGTATCACAGTTTCAATTCATTGGCAACTTTAGAGGCGATGTTCTTGAAGTTGATAGCAGTGCCGGAAATCCTCTTGAATCGAACACCGTTGAGTGACAGGCGAGGTAGTTTGCACACCTCCATCTCCCACTGCACGTGGTTATTCTCAGGCGGGCTGCCATGGCAACAGAGCATAAGATATTTCTCTTTTTGTTCATGGTTACAGCTATTGGCCTCCAAGACCTTGACTATTTCTTTCATCATGTCAAACGGGTCCAAAGTGCTAGTGGTCTTCATACTCCAGGTGAATCGAAGCGAGCGTGGTTTATCGTTTGAGTCTCCAACGGACCTGGGTAGAAGAAATGGTACATTTAGGTGACTCAGGACACAACCAGCCATCCAAAACACGAGACAACCTCACACATGCTCAGACAACCGCCGGCCAAAAGGTGGAATTTTTACACCTGCCTTTTTCTCTGCTTTCTGAATGAGAGTCTAGCAAGCGTTCCTCGAAGAGACCTAGACCTCGTCCGCCCACTGGCCCCTGGATCGGGTGAGGACTTTGAGCCTGTTCCCCCGCTTCCACGCGCCCTTGAATGCAAAAAATCAGCGCGTCAAACCCCTGTTGGCCGCGCCCAATGACCTCTGACATGGTAATCAAAAGGTCATGTGGTTCGGCGGCGGCACACACGGGTACCTCCTTGCAACACATGCACAATCATGAACACATTAACACACTTCAAAAACAAACAAGTACAAAGTCTGATTAAAAAAAAAATACACTCAAAATACAAGAGCCGTGGAGAGAAGGGGAGTGGCCGTCGATCACCCATTAAGATAGATGCGCCATAAACTAGAGTCTTGTTATTAGGATTTAGAAGTGCAAAGTGAAATCCTAACCAGTGCAAAGCTAAGAGAGGTGCCTCGCATACATGAACCTGCTACGGTGTTTACCTATACACATAGGAGTGGTTTAAGTGATTGGACTTAGTTACTCTGCTCTATTTTACCGTTATCAACTTAAGTGCTTTTATAAGGTGGTTTAAATGTTTAAGAACTTTAGAATGATAATCGAGAAAGTGCGTCTTATCATTTTTTTTTCATTGCTACGCGCTGATCGAGACAACAGCTGCGACAGGTAAATCGACAGTAAACTCCTGTCAATCAATTATAGGGCGGTTTTCGTATAAGCGGAAAATATAAGGTACTGACTTACAGCATGTACATGGTACGACATGCCGTAACATTGAAATGGCTTCCCATAAGAATCGTTATCGATGAGTGGGAAACAAACAGTACTAACTTACACGGTACGACATGACGTAACATTGAAATGGCTTCCCATAAGAATGGCAATCGTAATGAATAGGGAACATACGGTACTGACTTACAGCACGTACACGGTACGACATGCCGTAACATCGAAATGGCTTCCCATTCGCTCCAACAGAGTTGGTTTCCATATACCTTAACATACTCTAACGATTTCTTTGATTGACGGTAGTGTATTGCCTGATTTCCCTGCGGCGACTTTTGCCTCGATCAGTGCGTAGCAACGAAATCAGTTATAATTGATTTATATATTGCTAGATGTTTGACAGTGACCATTAATTAGTTCAACACCATTAAAAACAAACACAACAGTGCAGTAGTCAAGACAATTAATTTTAGCTTGTTATAATGAAGGATCAGACTGGGACTGAGTTAACGGGTAAAGTAAGGCACGTGGTCGGACAGGTCATGCACGCGAGTCTACTCTCTTGGCTGGTTTGTTTTGAGCAGGCAGTGAAATATACCACTATTTTGACCGGCTTTTTGCAGTCCGAGGAAGGGCGAGTTTTCAACGATACCTAAAAAGATGTCAGGTGGTCGGCCGAGGTCTGATGACCACTCCCGCTATCATCTCTTCCTATTTAGACAAAGGAAACATTCAAACACACCGCTCCACACAGGGTGTGTCTGTTTAATATTTAAAAAAATAGTGATGGAAAAGATCTGACGGCATGCAGATGTCCATGCGTGTGATTAAGTTGCGTGTATCTCTACAAACTACAAGCAAAGACAGACAAGACAGACAGACAAAACGACGAGCAGAGAAACTAAGAGGAGTTTGGAATCACAATGTTCTTTTCTCCATGGAAGAAAAGGAGAAGAAAATTCCGATGTTGGAGTTTCTTGAGCATCAAGGAATAGACTCCTTGCACGTGACGTCAAAGCAGCTCAATTTGGATGACAAAACAAAAGAATTTTCATCTCCTGAGAATTGGAACCTATTGTCTTGTCCTCCAAATTGAGCTGTATTCTGACATCAGTGCTGCAAGGGGGCTATATAAAACGAATAACTGTATAAGTATCGGTTTTAAGTTTACTACTACCAGCACGTCTAACCATGAAAAAAAGAACTGTAATCTCAAGCACGCACAACAAAGAAAACTACTACACAATTCACAGATACGCTTTGCATGACATAGACAATCACCACTCGGCGACCCTGCCAACACAAGATACACAAGACTATTCCAGCGTTAGAGATTATAGTTTTTGTTCTGTAACCAAGGGTGTGGCAGAGACGCCAAGAGGCAAGAGGACCCCGTGTGTGTATAAACAAACACATAACATCACAGCTAGTCAGTTTCTAAATTATACAGATGAATATACATTACTAAGATATCGATAATAGCGTGGGTCCAAAATACATGGGTGTCTGTGTGGGTCTCTGTGTCTATATGGGTGTCTTTGTCTATATGGGTGTCTCTGTCTATATGGGTGTCTGTGTCTATATGGGTGTCTGCTGGATGCAAGTGGGTGTCCAAGTGTACAAGTGTTTAGTGGTGTCCATATGCAAGTACGTGTGGTAGCACAGGAAACCCAATTCAGATAAAAGCAAAAGATAAAAGGCCAAAACAATGTGCTCTGTATTACAAGTGAAACCAAGCTAAAATAAATCACAAAATGTCTTTTTTGTTTGCACCTTGCCTTCTATATTATTTCTCTATGCTCTTGCTCGTTTCTATGTAAAAATGCTTTCGATTTTATCTAAAGTGGGATCCCTATGGTGTGGTTGTGTTGATTGTCTACAGACCCCTTGCCTGTGATATCAAAGCAGCTCAATTTGGAGGACAAAACATAAGAATTTCAATCTCCTGAGAATTGGAACCTATTATTGTCCTCCAAATTGAGCTGCAACCAAAATGCTGCAAGGGGTCTATGGGCGTGTGCTAATAATGCAGTACATGCGGTCAAGATGTGCACTGAACGTGTCCTTGTTGTATGTGTTACACGAGGGTGAGGTATATTGTGTCAAGGATAGGGTATCCTTAGTGTAGGTCAGATGTGTTGTGGGTATTGTGGGTATACGTTCGATATTTTAGGTGAATGATCACTGATAATCTGAAGAGAAACGAGGCTCTGGTAAAACAAACACTATTATTACGTCATCGTTTACCCTGAGCCTCGATTCCATCTGATGTGCGTGATTTTTCAACACAAATATCACTGTGGGTTTGTGAGGTTAGTAAGTAAATTATGAATGATTTTCCAGTTCAAAAATATTGATGTCCAAGCATGCGTACAACACGTTAAAAGAGAAAGAATAAGAAACATTTTCTGGTTAGCGGGTTAGTTGGATGGACAGACGGAAGAACGTGTACGGAGTTACAGCCCTATATAAGCAAGCAAGTATTGAGACAATATCGTTAAATTCATTACCACATTACATCTAGAAGAATAATACATTAAATATACTATACAAACACCACTATGACAATGAACCTAACCACATGACTGGATATGCTGCAAGGTATGACACGTTGATTGGTTGCAAATATGTCCAATCAGCATTGAGAATTCGGATTGTGGGGCCCTGATTGGTTGAAAATCTGTCTAATCAGCAGCGAGAATTCAGATTGTGGGATGCTGATTGGTTGAAAATTTGTTCAATCAGCAGCGAGAAATCAGACTGTTATTTTGACGGCCATGATCAATGTCAGAGCGGTTTTGTAGCTTGTGCAAACGTCGAAAACAAACCGAAAAACGTGCAGAGAACGCTATGGTTAAATAAGTCAGTGCACATCAGAAAGCACAGAAAACGAGGAGTCAGAGGAACTTTACCACATCAAGGTAAAACCCAAGCACTTGCGTTGATTTAATAAAAAAGAAAAGGGAGGGGAGGGGAGGGGAGTTCTGTTAACGCAGGTACTGAGGTTTTGTCCTTGAAGTGGCATTAACATTGGTGAAGTGTGCTCAAACACTAAATTACAACGTGAAAGTAACAGCAATAATTATAAGTTGTATTAATATCATCAGGACTTCTCTTTACCTTTATCACTTGAACTCAATTGGGTTAAATTAACGTTAAGTAGGTCATCATTATCATTACATGGTGGGTTAATGTAATGGTATTGCTGTGGCTGTTTTGAGAGTTACCACTCGTTTGCTCACATGGTAGCAGAGGGGGTTTGAATGAGTAGCCCAGCATGCAGCACATGCAGGAAGCTGTGCCGAAAATTCTAATAAGGGCAAGAATATTTGTTTGGAATCACTGAGTACAGGAATCAAAAAGACCTCTTAAGCTTGGGTGTAATATTTTCCCATTTCAGACCACATGTCATTCTCTTGAGATTAGGATTCTTTGTTTGAGTTGAATCTATATTTATGTACCTTTTCAAGCACAACCGTTAAACAAAGAAATGATATTCTAGAGAATGACACGTGGTCTGAAATGGGAAAACATTACACCCAAGCTTAAGAGGTCTTTTTGATTCCTGTACTCAGTGATTCCAAACAAATATTCTTGCCCTTAGAGGTCTATTAAAGACACTTTGAAGTCAGTCATAACTCGAGTTGTGGCAGAGGTTTGGTAACTTTTCAAAACAGCCCTCTTATCAATGTAATCAATAAAATAACATTAATAATAAAAGCATTAATAGAATAATAAAATTATAAGGATTGAGTAAAAAAAACCCGAGATGAACTGGTGCTTGCATTAAAAAAACGAACAAAGAAGTGGAAACAAGATGGTTATGAAGTCATACATGCATGCATGTGCAGTTATGGGAGAAGTTCATAGCATGTTATCATGCAATGCAATAACTGTAGTGCAGATCAGGTACAAGGCGGAGGAACGTACTGCACATGTCAATTCTCCAGCACAAAACACCGCTGGCTAGTATGAACCAATCACCATGGAGATTGTGTTTATCTCCTCCCATTAAAAATCCCTGTGCATGTGCGCATGTCCAGTACGTTTATCCACTGTGCAGATGTGATACAACCTGCAGAGCGTTGGTCTGTAGCTCTCCTACCTCTTACTGAACCGTGATGTCAGTTTACTGAATATTGAAGGTCTACCCGACACGCTGGCACTGTTGGTGTCATGTGCACGGGACATCCCATCATCTCGTTGTCGCTCTCTCTGTGTTCCACTGTGGAATGTACTACGTGCAGGCATATTACGAGTGCCTAGTCTTGAGGGGACAGGGATATTGGAATTTGGAGTGGAACTGGAAAGGGAGACATTAATAATGTTATCAGCTAAGTTGAAAGACTCGAAGGTCAAAATAATAATAATGATAATAATAATAATAATAATAATAATAGAGAAAAAAAAAAAATAATAATAGAATAATAATAATAATAGAAAAATAATAATAATATAATAATAATAGAAAGATAATAATAATAATAGAATAATAATAGAATGATAATAGAATAATAATAATAGAATAATAATAATAGAATAAGAATAGAATAAGAATAAGAATAAGAATAGAAAAATATTCTCCATATTTTAATACAGTGCAGAAGAATTAAGTAGCACACAAGCAATTTTTTGCTTGCACAGGGGATGCCATTCGTGTGATGGTGGCTACACGAGTGACAAATGCTGGAGATAAAGGCCACCATTTAAAAAAAATTGAAGCCTTGATTTGGTTCTTGCACTTTATTGGCTGCATAAGCTTTAGTAGTGTCAGGAGTGCAGGGGAAAAAAATACAGTTGTTAATTTCTCACAAATTTTCTTTGTGATTATTTTGACTGTCCTGTTGCCTGTGCAAGGGTGGCTACATGTGTGATTTTCACCACATGCTGGTGTTATATAAGATCATGTCGCCTGTGCAAGCAAAAAAACACTTGTGTAGCCACAGCTTAAGGTGCAGATACATGATGCAATTTTTCATGCGATGTTGCATGACACGTCACACAAATTAGTGACTGCAATGTGTGACCACCCATGTGACGTTGCATGCAATGTCACCTCCAATGTCCCAAAAAGTACAATTTTACCATGCATGAGCAACATTGCATGGATGGTCACATGGTGCAATCTCTAATTTTTTTTTTCCATCTTGGAAATTATCCCCTAAAGCAGTCCAATTCACTGCAATGCCAACTCGACCCAACCTTAGAATGGGTAATATTCAGTAGTTTTATCATAGTGACAGCTTTTATAAATCACTTCCATGCCGTGTGATAAAATATCCAGCAGTGCAAAACGATTTTATGACTAGTCAAAAACAAAGAGTCTAAATAATATATATTTCAAAGAAATTAGTGAAAATAGAATAAAGGTAGCATTGTTATCATTTTACTCACAAACTTATCATATTATATGACCTTAAACAGCAGGTATTTTAAGTATTAGAAATTAAATAAAAGTTTATTTAAGATTACCAGAACATTTATTATCAATTAGTGATTGCTGCTTTTAATTTATCGTGTCTTTGCTTATTTATTTTTAAATATTGAAATTTTTAAAGAAATCTTAGTGCCATAAAGTCTGATGAGAAAGTGATTTTCTATCAGCTCCTAAAGTAGAATTGTGACTTGAGTTTGATTTAAAGAAGATTTAGCGAGTAAAGAAAGCTTGTGAATTTAAAAAATATAATAGGAATTTTTTTCTTAAATGAGGACTTAACATTTTAGGTTCCCTGATTTGAAGAGTTAACATCTGGTGAATTATTAAAATGAAAAAGAATGAGGAAGGCAGTTTTATACTGTATGTATTCAAACCTCATAATTGGAATAGTTAGCCCATGTGATATTTTAGTGCAACTATCATTACGTGGGCGAAATCAGGAAATGAGGAAAATAGTAACACTGTAAATTCATTGTTTCTCAGAAGCATTGATTTTGATGTTTTTGTGCAAGATCTCTTAACCAGAAAAGCAAAAGTGGGCTATTAAAATGGTCCCAGCAGCTAACTCAAACATAACAGGGAACCCAAAACTAGCATTAACACTTGGTTTAATCAGTTATAAGGGAGGTTGTGTATGCCGACACTCACCCTGGTCTATATCTATCTTCCTGGTGTGAAGATACTGGGGGTAGGGATCTACGGACTGGTTCTAGACGATTTGTTAGGCCCGCTTTAGATGATGGTGGAGGTCTGGGGGTTACACTTGGTCCAGCCTCAGGGGGAGTGGAGCTGGGAAAACCAGAAATATTATATAACAATGACAAGGTGATCAAATGGAATGTTAGCATGTTTGAAAGGCAGAGCAGAAAAATGATAAAGCTATTACTTTCATGATTTATTTAACTGGAAGTGATACTATGGTGCTTTCTTTGAGTCACTGTTGCTCCAAACTTGTGACAAAATCCTGTTGATGCAAAGCTACTTTAAGATATTTACTAAAATGTCAGTTTTTCTGCTGATCAAAATATTACCTCTCCAAACTACAAGGCATTATATCTCTCAACCGCATTCACTTAATTTTGGTCGCATTTGATATTTTGTACATTGGCCCCAAAAGAGCACATTAATTTTCACAAAATATTGAGCTTAAAAACATATACCTGTCCTTATAATGAGAGGCCAAAATGGGTTTTCTGCTCTGCCTTTTTGAAAATAGATGTATTGTCTGATACTAAATGAAACTGATGGCTCATAAGAATAAACGTATATGTCAGTGTAATCATCAATATTTATGCCAAATGTGAATGAAAATTTTCATCTATTTTTTCAAAAAGAATTCTCGATTTGGCCCAACCCACTTAGATATCCCAGGTTCAAAGAACATGTTCTGAGCATCTGACCGCTGCACCAAATTTACTTCATTGCTTACCTAATAATCTTTTAAAACAGCTTGTTTAACAACAATATTACACAGTATTTATTGTTTTATCTTTTGTTAATTTGCTTTACTTTAGGTATCATTATTTTTCCCAAAAATTCACAGTTCCTAAGAACAGATTTTTGGCCTTATTTTTTATCTGGATAATTTTAATCACAATAAAATTTTAAAAATTATTCAATTTACTTTTTTTTTGGAAGGAAATAATTATCAAACTACATTATGACAAAAATTCTCCAAGAAAATTTCATTGATTTCTGCTTGATACCTAAATCTTTTTTTGTGGTTAGTGTTCATTTTGAAGAAATATGTGGTTATTTTACAACAAAGCGTACAAATTAAAGTCAGGATGACACCCAAAACTTTCAAATTCAGAAGGGAAAAAAACAGTGACAATTTTTTCACCTTGTAACACAGCATCAATAAAAATGAGAGAAGTATCGCCCACCCCTGTGAGATTTTTGACACCTGTCAATACAACTGACTCTTGGTATTAATAATAATTAATATCAATTGGCTTATTATCTGAAGGTCTTACCTTTGTTCTTTCCCATCTATTTGGCTTGAACCAGTTTGTGTTGAATTATTCCTTTCATCTCCCTTCTCTCCTGCTCGTCGTTCACATACAAACGTGTTGCGGCGAGACATTCCTGGTGGCATACTATGTTGCTATAAATTAAATGAAAGAAAAATAATCAATCAGTTGTACAGAAACATACAGATAGATACAATTTATTAAAGTGCAAAAAGCTTTGTAAAATGGGAAAATGGGGCATTCATTGTCCAATGGAAAATGGGATGTTCTTTCTCAAAATGGGATGTTCTTTCTCAAAATGGGATATTCTTTCAATCCCAAGCTCCCATTGCCATGATGTTACAAGAAATTTAGAAGACAGGGCTTTCCCCAACTCTTTAATTTTTGGAAAGACTGTTGTTTTACTTTCCTTGCCGATTGTGAAATAAAACCCTACCAAGATGGCTGCCTTATCGTCAAGTAGTCCATTTCAAGGTGTGGTAAGAAAGATTATGAGTAAGTATAAGACAAGTGTCTAACATACCCGTTGTGCTCTTCCTCTAGTTCCTCTACCATTGTCCTCCCGTTCAGGGATTTCAGCTTTATTAGGATTAGATGCTCTTCCTACTGTTGTTGGGACACGTTCCTCTTGTGCTGGTCCTGTTTGTCTTTCACTGCCTGGTCTCGTTGACGGCCGTCCTTGTGGAGTAGGTATACTGCTATCTGCAGTGGCACTTGGTCTAGAGGGATATAGAGTATTGTTTGTGAGATTATGCCCCGTCAACTAAAGCTGATTTCCACAAGGGGCGTGTGGATAAAAATTACATTATAAAAGTTAATATTATGCTACCCTAGTTAATAATACACAAAACATTTCTATATAATATATTAAGTAATATAAAATTTGAAATAAATAATTAAGTTCTTAAGAAAATTTAAGAAATAGATAGGGTGTGAATTGAATTGAATTGTTAAATTAATTTCTTCTAAGAAGGATAAGTCACTGTAGGATCAGACAACTGTGATAATAAAATACAATTCCTCTTAATTGCTAATCCATGGATACATACCTGTGTCCCCTTTGAGTTGGCTGTCTTCCCTCCCCAGTTGTTCTATTGCCCCGTTCATGAGGGCCATGTGAATACCTTCTGGGTATTTCTCTATCACCACGTTCACGTGCTCTTGAGCTGGTTGTTCTGGCTGGTCGTACAGGTCTTGAACTTGACCCAGATGATGATTCTGATTGTCTTATTGACCCTGTACTGTTCATGAGTGGATCATTTGGACCATTCACCTGTGGATGCACAACACAGTAAAAACACTTAAAACATGATAAGATTGAAGAAAAGGTCAACAATTGGGTTGTGTTAATCGTGATAAGACCTGAAGCTGTAGCTGTTTGTGCTATTCTGCAAAATTTGGAATGAAGCACAGGTGGTACAAAGCTTGCCTCTCAACAATGTAATAGTTTGATTCCTGAACTAGTTGCTTGTTGGTTCTCTCCTGTCCTTCAAGGGTTTTTCTCCAGGTTCTCCAGTTTCCTCCCTCCACAAAAATCATCTTCTAAATTGTATTATGGTCTGGCATCAATCAAAATAGTCATGAGCTTCTAGCTCAGGATCAGGACAGAGTATAGGGTTCATGCTACATCTCAAAAACAAGATTCAAGGAATTTTTTTTAGGACTTTTCAAGGTCCAAAATGATGATTTTCAAGCATCAATTTTGTTTGGGGAATTTTTTCTTAACAATCAATAAAATCAGCTAAGTCATTATTGAAGGGTATTTAGCTTGATAACATTGACATAAAATGATGGAAAGTAGTCTTTCTTGGAACAAAGTTACAATCGAAATAACAAGTGAATCGTGAACAGAAATTAGGCCACAGTCCACAGGTATAGAGGGCTTTTCAAGGGCTATTCGAGAAGTATTCAACCACTTGTCGATTTTCAAGGGCTTTTTAAGTGCACTTAAAAAATGTGTTTTGAGTTCCAGAGCTTTTCAAGGATTTCAAGGAGTAGCACAAACCCTGAGGGTAATCATTCCCTGCATGATCACCATAAAATATATTACATGTTTTACATTCTACTTCTGCTGCACTGCATGCATGCTTTATTTTACTCATATGCTTCATCAAATGTGCACAGAAGCACCACGGCTAGCAAAGCTCTACTTTGGGGATCCATACAGTGTCATCATGTGAGCATTACTCGCAAATAAGACTTGTAACAGGAATATTCAAGACATGTTTTGAGAATCTCTCTTCCATATAGAACGACAAACTCATGTTCTGTCAAAGGAGTTTTATGTTACTTACATTTCGTAATGCAAGAGACTGACTTCTCTCATCTAGTAATAAGTATGTTGCCATGACTTCGTCATATCGATTATTTGTTAGACTATCGTGGATTTCGTCTTGTGTGAAACCCATTTTATGCATAATTTCTAGAAAGAAACAAAAAAAGCAATATTAAGAATTACCTTTCAATGAACAAATAGTAGTGAATAAGAAATTATATGAAAGAATCAGATGTGTAGTAAAAACCTCTTTAAAAAATCACATTTTATACCCTAAAACAGCTTCTGGGCTGATCAAAATCGGAGCACGGCTAACTCACAGATTGAACCCTAGAACAACCTCTGCAAATTAGTTAAGCTGGCATATTGAGAACTTACCCATTCTATTTTCATCCTTAAAATCGGGAAGAGGCTCTAAGTAAGGTTTCAACTCATTTAATTCACATCCTATATTCATCCATTTGTCTGACATTATTTGCTGAAACAATAAATACAATAGACAATTATAGACCCTTTTCATGTGACGTCAAAGCTGCTTAATTTGGAGGACAAAACAAAAGAAAATTCTAATTCTACAAACTTTACCAGTCTGAGATTGAGGGAGAAAAACCAGAGAACCCGGAGAAAAACCTTAGAGGCACAGGAGAGAACTAACAAACAACTCTACTCACATACAACACCGAGGCCAGCAGGGCTCAAACCGGGGTCACATTGGTAAGAGAATAGCACTCTAACCGCTACACCACCCATGCTTCCCCATACAATTTCCTGAGAATTGGAACCTATCATTTTGTCCTCCGAATTGAGCTGCATTCTGATGTGCTCAAGGGGTTTATTAATTAACTTTGAACACATTGATTCATACAATGTAAGGTTATCTGACATTCTTACCTCTAATTTAGCTCTTTTTGTTGGGTTAATTACTAAAAATCTTTTGAGGAGATTTTCACAATCTGTCAAGGAACAAAAATTGTTAATTTAATTCTCAATTCATTACACATGAAGATTTATCTTAACTAAAATTATAGAAATTAAAAAATAAAATTTTCTTCATACCTGTAGACATGTAAAATGGTATTCTATATTTTCCTCTAAGTACTCTTTCTCGTAATTCCTGAAATGAAGACGAAAAGAGAAATAGTCAGTACACTAAAATATACTCAATTATTTATCATTTTTTGTCCTTGCTGTTGCTATCCTTGCTAGAGTGTCTGTAGATATTTTTCACATTCTAGAGAGAATGCAATGCCGAGGATAACAGTGCGTGAATGAAAAAAGCATTTTAAAAATGAAATCTCGTCATCTGATGTTGCTGTCCTCACTCCCATCAAGTTCCTATTAGGAGTTACCCCCTAACAATTAACACTCAAAACATACATACCTTTAAATTCTGGCCATCAAAAGGTAGAGAACCACTAACTAGTGTGTAAAGAATGACTCCCAAACTCCAGACATCAACTTCTGGACCATCATACTTCTTGCCCTGGAAGAGTTCTGGAGCAGCGTATGGTGGACTGCCACAGAACGTATCCAATTTATTCCCTGGTGTGAATTCATTACTAAAACCAAAATCCGCTATTTTGATGTTCATATCACAATCCAGTAAAAGATTTTCAGCCTGTGGAAGGAATGAATTAAAAATTAAAAATTTTTGATTGATACTGAATAAGGTTTGCTAGTTTAACATTACCATGTAACCAAATTGGTATTGATGCTTCACTTTGATGCTTCGAAGGGCGGAGCTTTTATATTTAAATTTGCACAACACTGTTACATTGATGTACAAATTCCATTTATCAAAACATCAAAGTGAAGCGCCGAAACCTAATAGACTTTTTTCCAAAATGCCGGCAAAAAATTTGAATGAAAGTGGAGTGAAAAACCAATACAGACGTTTGTATGGTTGGGGGTATACGCTATTATAAAAAAACCTCGCCTTAATACTACATGTATTATCATTTGCCCTACCTTTAAGTCCCTATGAATGACATGTTTTTGATGACAATATTGGACAGCAGACACAATCTGAAAGAGAAAAATAGAAGAAAGGTTAAGCAATTTCTTTTATGGTTATTACTTTCCTACACTATGCTTTATGTGGTGTTTGTACCCAATCTAGACCACAATGCTTCCTGTTTATGAAACTAAAAAGGCCTATAATCATTATAGATGTTTTTTACTGGACAAAATTACCAACTTGTAGATATCAGATCTAAGTTTGTGGCAAGGGATAATTTAACACAAAACAACAGTTCATTCATGAGATAAAACCACATTATTCTCATTCAAGAATGTGCATAACCACATTTGTCAGTTAAAAATGTGTTTTGTCTGGTACAAGTAAAATATTCAAATAGATGTACAATCTTGGAAAGCTGTGTAACACCACTAATAACTTGTTAAATATTTAAAAAAAGACCTGTAAATTATACACAGTTGGATAACACATTTTTAAGATAATAGATACTGTACTGTCACAATATATATTATATTTATGACTCAAATTCGATTCCAACAGATCTCTTTAGCTCGAACATATGTATTCTTATTTCAGACATGTGCAATTTCTTTCAGAATAAGATTCTTTGTTTGAGTTGCATCCACGACCATATTCATCTGCCCTTTTCATGTGAAACCGTTAAACAAAGAAATGATACTCTTGGGAAAGACGTGATCTGAAGAGATCTTTTCAAAGCTTGCATGAAGCAATTTTACAAAATCAAGAGTTCTTTCTCTCTTTTATGTTTCAAGCATCATTTGTTGGAATAGACCTTTTCAGCTTGGGTATAATGTTTTCCTATCTCAGACCATGTGGTATTCCCTAGAGTATCATTTTTTTTGCTTGACAGTAGCTCATGAAAAATGACACATGGTCTGAAATGGGAAAACATTATCCAGCTGAAATAATGACGTAAAATTTATATCACTGCAAAACTGACTTATAATGTATACATTTATTATGATATTCATTATTGAGTGGGATAAAGATAAAATAAAGAAATAATCGTTTCCCGAGTCACTGGGCTACTAAGGATGACACCTCAGTTTTGCAAATTTTCTCGATTCAGATTGGATAATTTTTTTTTTCTTAGATCAGCTGGATGACCTAGCGGAAAAAGTCTATAGCTATAGCTATACAGCTGACATACAGTACAAATACCACATACACCCTATTACAAAGAACAACGCCTTGCAATTACCTGTCTGAATTTTGCTCTTGCTTCTTTCTCCTTCATCCTGCCGTGGGCCACAAGGTAGTCAAAGACCTCACCTAAAACAATGGAAAACAACAATAATGCAAGGTTATGAAATGAAATCAAAACAAGGTATAAAGTCACTTAAAAATTACTATTTTAACTCTGCTATACTAATGCAATTTCTTTTATTTAGTTCAAAAATATAAATGTTATTACAGTCCATTTCACATAACTTTTGATGGTAGATTCGGAAGTTGCTGAACTTCCTGAACTACTTCCCGAACTACTTACAGTATTACTTTATATGTGACATACCTCCACTTGCATATTCCATTATTAGGTACAAAGTTTTATCCGTCTCAATCACCTCATATAGCTTAACTATAACAGACAAAATAACAATGTTAAATTTCAAGGGAAGCACGGGTGACAAAATGTTGAGAGCACTCGCTATGACCTAGGTTTGATTCCTGGACTTGGTGTCACATGTGAGTAGAGTTGCTTGTTGGTTTTGTCCTGTGCTTCAAGGGTTTTTCTCTGGGTTTTCCAGTTCCTCCCTCAAACCTCCCTCCACAAAAATCAACTTCTAAATTCCAATTTGATCATGGAACGAGGGTCACAGGTTTGTTAGCCACTGGCTACTAAGTGCTACCCTCGTAAAAACCAAGGACAATTAAATTAATGTAGATGGTCCCAAAATTCTGAGGTATATTATTCTTAGATTACAAAATACTATGTCTGATATAAATTACAGATTTAACAGAATGTCTTTTCATCCATTGGAATCAAATGAAGTTAAGAACCATGATGAGAAATATTGTTGATGAAAAAACAACTATTGGTAATGATAACAGATGATGATGTCAATATCATTGTAAGTTGATAACAATGACAAAGATGACTGTGATGATGATGGTGAAGTTGATGATGACAGCAATAAATATATTGATAGTGATGATGCTGATGATGAAAGTGGTGATAATAATGATCATGTTGATGATGAAAGTGATAATGATGAGAACTAGAACAATCATCAGTATCATTTTTATCAAAAATATTAGCTCCAAAACACCAATTGAATAATCTTGATAAGAACTACGAATGTATTTACCTATATTTGGATGGTCGAGAAACTTCATTATTCGAACTTCCCTAAACAACTGAAAATGAAAGAAATACAGTGATAAGTAAACAAAAAAAAGAAAAGAAAAAAATGAAAAAGACACAAATGAAGCAGCATATTTTCAATATACAATCATCCAGCATAATAGTATTAAGAGAATAAGAAAATTCATAAAACTGTAAAAAGATAAGAATATAAATTTATGTGCATTTTTTATACAGCAGTATCTATGAAGTACTTTTGAATGAATAGGAAATGTTATGCCAAGATTGAAAGATAAAGCTGTTGAAATCAGTAATCTGAAAATCATATAATGCAGCAGATACACAAAAAAAATGAAACATGGAAGAACTTAATAGCCATTTTTAGAGTGAAACGAAAGCTCTTTCATCACTAAGATTTAAAAAATTAAGTCCTTATATTCCTAATGGGTTAATGAAGTTCACTATTTCAATATGCTGATATTCTATATATACAAATATCACCCAATCACTGTATATTTATTAACAGTTAACCCAAACAAGTCAACCAAGGGTTCTATACGGAATAGAATATGATAAATTTTAAGCTCCTTTTTGGTCTTTTTGAGTGAAAACTATTTCTGGTATAACCTTAGATATTACTTTCACAAATCCCTATCCAATCCTATAAGGCATGTAAAATCTTGGTAAAAATCTTAGTTAAGCATCTGTAGAAAATGCTAGAAGATATCAGAAAAGCCTGTACTCTCTATGGATCTTTACCAAAGATCGTAAATTGATAAAAACATGCTGTGAAGATTTTAACTCACAGAGTAAGCCAAGGGCAGTGCTAATAACAAAGCACTAAATGCTCAAGGAACTTTTGTTGGTTCAGTGGCCTTTTCAGGGGCTATTAGGAATGAACAAAGAAAACTTTACAAATGACTTGTTCTTCATAATTATCAGATCATTTGATGTAGTTGAGAACAATACACTGTCATGGCCCATTTGGTTTGCCTTCAAATTTATATATTATTTTAAAATCCCTCAAGCAATTTATTTGCTTATAGATAATGGTTTTTTAGAGGCATTAAACATTAAAAGTAAGCTTCCCTTGAACAAATCCTTATTTTTAGAGAAAAGATAGTACTTTTAACCAAAACTAGTAAGCTTACTAGAATCCATATTAATAAATATAAGAATTGTTTTTTTTGAAAATTATATCATATTTGTATGCGAACATTACTGTGTTCTAAAATGTTTTTCAACAATTTAGGTGCAATTCAATGATCAGCAAGAACAGTATAAATTATAGAATCTGACTTTAGTATTAAGGATTCATGCTGCAAATGAGCTTTCCTGTGCAAAACAATCTGTTATTCAGAGTTCAGCTGTCAGAATAATTTTTCCTAGATTGAAATAGTTAATGAAGCATTTCTTGAGTGAACTGTAAAAGGTGTGACATTTCCCTGACGAGACAAAACAAAGCCCTTGTATGGGAATGTACAAGCTAGATGCTGGAAGTATAAAATTATCTTTAATTATTGCTAAATTGACATTTTCTTTTGTCATATAATGGAATAAAAATGGGGGAAATTTGCAACTGAATAACAGATAAGAACAATGACTGTCAATATTCCGTCTGACATGTGATAGATTCAGCATCCAGCGATGAAAGAGTTTGTTAATCCAAGCTAAGCTTTGTTTAAATAAGGCTACAATTATTTGATATTTGATACTGAAATATTAATAGTAAACAGCATACAGTTAACTCTCGTTACAGCAGACACCATCGGGACTGTTCCCTATTGTCTGTAGTAGCTAGCATCTGCAATAGCTAGCATCTGTAATAGCTAGCATCTGCAATAGCTAGCATCTGCAATAGCTAGCAACTGCAATAACTAGAGTTCATAACGGTCATTTTCTTTGTTAGTACTTCTTGTCAGGGATTTTGCTCCTTTCTGCAATAATAAGGTGTCCGTAATTTTGGGGTTTCCGCAAGGTGAGAGTTCACAATATTCAGGGATGACGGAGCTGGGGTGAAGCCTCCCCTCCAGTTTTTACAACAAGAAAAACATTTGTCTTAGTTCGAAAAAATTCTACCTCCCCCCCTCCCACTTTACAATTTGGTCCACTACCTCTGATATTACAAATTTAAAAGGAAAAGGTAGGAATGTAAAGTATGTACAATAAAAATTATTCAGCAGTAATTCACAATGCAACCTTATTGGAAATAACATTAACAATGCATATTATTATATAGACAGCAGTCTTATATTCATTTAATTTAGGACTACCAACTAAATATTTAGCTCTTTTTTTAGTACTTTTTTTACGTACAACTAATTATCCAAGAAAGACATTTTTTGGTGTTTGTAATGGAATATTCGTCATACATGAAAATATACAAGAATAAAACTGCACATGGTGCTAGATATAAGGTAACAGTGTCCAGATAATGCCTGGTCAAACAAAGAAGCTTTTTAGATAACAAACACTGGAGTCAGATTTCCTGGAAAAGGCATTCAAGTTTGACCACTTTTATCTTGTTTATAGATACTTGCTATATCAATAAAATGATAAAATGGGAAGATAAAAGTATAATCTTGAAATTATTTTATTAATTTGCCATCATTTAGAGTTAAATTTCCAGGCATTTGAAAATTAAAGTGTGCAATAACATTGGTCAATTAACGAGTATTTTGTCTAGTATTTCATCTCACTCTCAAAATTACATCACCCAGAAAATATGTCACTGACCATATCCTGTTATTTAAGAGCAATAAAGATAAAATTAATAGGCCGTAAACCTTATGAAAATGTAGAGATTTTTTGATTAAAAAATACAGTGAATATCAACTGTGATTGACGATATTGATGTGTTTTGTGGACAACTTATACACAGGTAGATACACCACAGTTTAAGATTACTAAATTTTAATGAGTACAAAATAGTTCATACTTAATTTATAATCTCTAAGATGTCTTAAGTATCTATTCTAAAAAAGAAACTGTATATGTTTATGTTTTGTTTATATATTTTGATATCTAAAATATTATTATAAAATGAAGGTAATTTTGGACAGCTTCTAAAAAGATACTGTATATCTGTAAATGTGCTTAGATTTATGTTTTGTTTATATATTTTGATATCTAAAATATTATTATAAAATGAAGGTAATTTTGGACAGCTTCTAAAAAGATACTGTATTATCATACGATATAGACATCCCTACAGGTGGGTGTATATACATGTATATACGGTATGTTAATGAGGCATATATTTTAATGTCCTTCAAAAATTTCATTCTTTTTGATCAAGAAAACCATCTCAAATATAAAACAAAAGCACAAAACAGAAGAAACAGAGAGAGAAAACAAACTACTGTAGAAACAGAAACGACTTTATCACACCTTAATAGACAGATTATATTTTCATTATATAACTAATTAATTCAATAATTTGTTTGAGACAGTATCAAAATTAACAAAATATAAAATTAAGATCTCATTAATATCTGGATAGCTATGGAAACACTGAAATTTTTTAAAGATTAACAAAGATTAAGATTTTTTGGAGTTGGGTAGAATATAGTAAGAAGTGAAAAGTGAAAAATATGGATTTGAATTAATTACTAGCCACAGCCAGCATTAAAATTGCAACTATATTAATTTGAGATATTCAAATTCTAGCATGACACTGAGGCTCACTGGAATAAAATGTCCAAAACTGCATTTAAACCTCAAAAGGATCAGTTAATGGTGCTGTTGATTCAATTGTAAAGTTGTTTAAAAGTGAACTGGCTAGTATTTCTACCAAAATTTTCTTATTATTGTTAAAAGGTAGGAACATTGTGTATGGTATATTATTTTATTCCTACCGATGAATGTATTTGGTGATCCACGTGTTGGTACGATACATGAAGTACCCTCCCCAACAAAAGCCTAGCAATCAAGTATGAATTTTACAGTGTGATGCACAAAAGTATGACCACATTTATTATATTTGTATGCGTTTACAAAGCATGTGCTTTTGTACGTTAACTGACAGTTTCGATGCGAAGCTGGCTGGCTTTACCAAATAAGGCATGTAAAAGCTTGTTTGTGCATAGAAGTATGCCAATACATTAAAAATGGTCATATTTTTGCGAGTCACACTCTAAGACATTGAATGTGGCCAATTGATAAAATGGTTTGGACAAAAACGTTTTTTCAATGCTTAGGTAAGAACTGTATTATTCAAGTTTAATAACATAATAGGTTGGATCATGGATATTTTTCCAGCAAGTTATACTGCAGAAAAATTATCAACAATATAGTACAGTTGTTTTACTTTGACGAAGGACTAACGTCAGTATAGTTACAAAAAATTTTTTTACAGATTTTAATTTTTCTTCTTATTCACTTGTTGTATTCTTCACACCAACACAGCCCCAACTAGAAACCACTAGTCATTTTAAGTACAGTAAATGGCTTTGAATAAATCATATTACATCGTATCTCCAATGAGATTACAACTTAACCAAACAAAATTTTCATTAGAGAAGGGACATATATACCTACTCAATACACTATAGTAATGTTACTTTAAGATACAATTTATTTTGAAATCAGATAACATAGGGTATGATAGTTCTCAACAGATGAGACAATAATGACATTCATTTGCAGATAAAAAGAAATTATAAACAGTTTATGACAGTTTGCAAATTGACAATAAAAAGGCTGTTTGCATATTGACTTGTGAGCTATTGTACAAGACAAAATTTAACTGTGGCATTGAAATATCTAGGAGACACTGTCAGTAACAAATGTCAACAGCTGATGTTGGACAATCATATCAAATCTTCCCAGGCTGTATTCTCAATTAAATCAGAACTTTTTATCTTAGAATTCAAGGCTCTTATACAAATCTTCAAGTGCTCAATTCTATCTTAAAACACTGTTTATAGCTTTCGAATCTGTGATAAAGGTTACGAGTTGTAGATAAAATTTGTAGCTCTTTGATTTTCGTACATTAGTTTCCGTGATTTACTGTACTCCATCATACGACATTGCATGAAATCCAAAACAAACTACTAAAAACCTGTATTATAATATTCAGAATCTTATGATATCTAGAAAACAATACTGAAGGCACAATCCAAACAGAGGCATTAAAGTATAATCTTGAGCACTAAAAAAACCCAAGTCAAATAATTCTTAATTCTTATTTTGCAAGCTAATTTTTAGGAAGTGAAGCTGTGAGACATTGTTCAGAAACTAGCTTAAAAGTTAACCTAGGCAGGCCTAGGGCTTGAAGTTAACTTTTTAGTCAGCTAGCAATGTGTTGTTAGCAAGATTTTTTTCTACTAGTTAGCAAAGTGGTAAAGTTTTGAAGGAATGATTGATTCTTACTCGCAAGTGTTGCTAGTGCATATATTTTTATCATTCGCAAATTCTGAAAAAACACACTAGCATTTTGCAAGTTTGCGAGCATCAATTCAAGCCCTGCTAGGAGTTTATTATTTTAGATTGTGCTATATTTGAGCTGTATATGGGGACTCCTAGAGGATTGTACTGGGGACACAACCTGTTACTACCAGGTCTAGTGGCTGGACCTCACTGACCACCAACTTAAATCTTTGCTTACATAAACAAGATCCTCAAAAAACTAAAGTATACATTTAAACATGTATTTAGTAAAGCTTAAAAATATATAATAATAGGAGAAGACTATTTGAAAATCAACTGCATGGAATATATCTTAGAATTTACAGCGTCTATCTAAACAAAAACTTCAATCTTATTGGCATGGCATATATGATTCTCTTAGTTTTCTAGTAGCGAAAATCAACTTGAATTACGAAATTAATTTAAGAAAGAGGTGTTTATTAGAAATATGAATGGGTTTGCTTTTAATCAAAGTGAATCTTACTTAGTGAAATCGGGTAAAAATATAGCATTTTGGATATTAATAAATCAATAGTTTTGTGTCTTGGGTCTTCATCAATATTTCTATATACAAAAATTCTTGAATTTATCTCATAAACAACGATCCAAGGACTGAAAATAGCTCCCGCAAAACTTGTTGAAAACCTATTACATCAAATTTAGTAGAGGAAAACATAAGATTACAGCCCCGATGAGATTTTCCTCGAGCATACTACTCGTGTTGTGGAAGTTTGAGTAAAATATTTATTTGGCTAGGATTTATGATCTTGATGGAATTTCATGGATTACATTTTTGTTTGATTTTCAAAGTCTGCAAGATTCTGGTACATGTAATGCTCCTCAGTTACTAGTAATGAAGGGAAAAAAAGATCGCAGCATCACTAAATCGAAGAGAACAAATGTTGCTAACGTAATTTACAAGAATGAAAAAGAAATGTCTATATGACGTACACAATGTTTCGAAATTCCGGAAGCTAGAGCAAACATTTCCTTCGAATTATCGGGCTCTAAGAGTTGAGAAAAACAAGGCCCTGGCTTTCCTATTCGTTAGAAGAAGAATAGAACTTAAGGAAGGAGTTAGACTGACGATAGCGAATATTAAAAGCAAATGAAAATCTTTCAAGCATGTAAGACAAGCGATGGTTTAGGAATACATAATGCGCCAGCAAAACCACCAACGCTAGCGATTCGAACACAGTTCGCTGGATCTATTATTATCATCTTTATGAAGTATGGCCTACCTTCTGCAAGCTGCTTGGATTAAGCTGGGTTTTGTCGATGATCTTGATGGCGACCTAAGAAAGACAAGAAAAACGAGGTGTTTTAGTAGGTGGATTTTTTTGGAAGGGACCCGGCGTTGTGATGCTTGGGTTTGGATACTAACACATTCTTACAATAAACGTTTTCTTTTTGGGGGAGTTATGTATTGAGATTCTTTCGATCTCAGAAAAATCAACTAACCTCCTTTCCTGTGGGAATATGTTTGGCAAGTTTTACTTTAGCAAAGTTGCCCTTTCCGATAGTTTTCATGAGTCTATATCGGCCGATATGGACCTCTTCAGAGTTGCCGGAGGTACGACTTCGCGAGGTCCTCGAGTGCCCATCTTGGACCTAGAAAGCAAAAACGTCGGTCAAAATCCCCTCATTCACAAACATATACATTCAGTGAACTGTAGTGATCTTCAAGGATGGATCTTAAGCAACGTGTCGATGGAAAATATAACGAATCGCGCTGTACGTTCGGGAGTTGGCTCCCAAAATGGTGGACGATGGAACATCAAGAACGCTCAGAGAAATTGTTCCCTTAAACTTCGCTCGAGAACTGCCCGTCTTGAAGGCCTGAATCGCTCCACAAATCAATCTTGATACCCCATTCCATCAAAAACTACTTGAATTAACATTGGGTTAGCCTCTTAAATCCAACGACGACGTGAAAAAAGTCGAATTTAAAAAGCAGTGCAAACGATCCCTAAACGTCTTGTAGATACAGCGTCCCCACTAACAAAGCATAAGACTCCAGCCATTCACCTTGGCTGCCCTCGTCCTACTACGTTCTTGGCCACTGCTATCCATGGGCAAAAGTTGGGTACAGCCCGTTCGTAGCCGTGTTTACTTCTAGTCAAAACAGAACGAAATTTTTTGCTCCAACTAACAGAACTCAAATGTTGGTCTTGGATTAAAAATGGAGGCTACTGTGAACTGCCACTGCCACTGCCTCGATCCAAGGCCGGCCCAGCTCACTACACGCCCCACGGACACACCACATGGAACGCCTGGTCGATCTATAGCCCAGCAGTAAACCTCAGTATCATCCACTAAGAATACCCTATATTTCTAGATTCTATAAATCTTTCCTGATAGATCCGGGACCGAGTCGAGATTCATTATTTTACGGTGAAAAATGGCCTATGAGAGGCGTGAAGTTAATTAACTTGTCTATGCTAGGCACCAGTCTCTCCCGCATTTACCGGTGAATGATAATTGTATTATCGGGGAGAAAATCAGTCCCTTAAAAAAATTAATGGCTGCTTTCCGGTATCACTCGTGGTTTGACAGAGTATATGACGGCGATGAATTATTGGAATATTCTTTTAATTGTGGATTTTATTGCTGTAAATATCGTACAGGGATTTCTGGAGGGTAAACTCCACGGTAACTTTGAACGCCCTGTTTTTGACTACTATCTAAAAATACAGATCTAAAACCCCCAAAAAGAATAATATCTCAAAAAAGTATGGATTTGGTCTTACCGTAGCAGCTATTTATAAAAACAAGATGGGATACAATACCACGAATATTTAAAATTTGATTCAATTTACCATAAACAACTATTCTGATAATACGACACAGGATACCCAGTGGAAAATGCCGCGCAAGGTTAAGAACGCATGTGAATGACGGAAGGCTTTAAGATTGGGATCTCAAAAGACTGCTTATTTGAAGTGATCAGGCTACGTAGAGAAGTCTGCCGGCGGATGCTTAAAGCCTAGCTCACGTCTGTATTAAGTATTCGGAAGGAAGTCCCGTGTGGGAGTTATTGACCACATCGCCAACTAACAATAACAATCGGGAAGAAAATTAAGAAAAACATTTAAAAAAATGGAGGTCGGTGGGGGGAAAAACCTTACAAAACTAGTTAATTCAGGATCACTGGTAAATGCAAAGAAGTTTAAATTTAGTTGAACATTTAGTTTTTGGCCGGCCCCAACACGTGGTTCACAGTCAGTCATTAACCCTTAATGTTAATCCCTCTATTATCTTTGGAATTTCTTTCGTCAAAAGTCGGACTTTTTAAGTTGTTCAATACTGCGGGTGTCAAATGTATTAGAAGAGAGCAAGAAAACGGACACGATCTTGAATGACGTTGAAATGACATGACTTTTTTATGAGAAGGAAGACGGCAAAGAAGCTAGACTGCAAGGTGGTAGTCCAGGTTATCTGGAGTCACGTGACTAGGAGAATAAGTGCGGGGGGGTTTTGTTGCTTAGTGCGGGGGGTGGGGGTGGGGGTGGGTATTATGGAGAAGGGGCGGTGGCCACGAGACATGCACCCATTCCCTTACCATAATTTAGCAAAACAAACCCTTCAAAATAAGGACCACTTCAGTTTCTCATGCATAGAAGCAATATATTCTGGAAGCATTATTGGCAGCCAAACCCTCCCCACACCTCATCACCACAACCACGTATCACCAGAGTAGACTATCGCTGATAGTAACTGAAACGTAACAAACTTTGTTTTTCTTGGTCCGAGCTTAAAATCCCCGGAAACTTGTAATTAACTGTATTTGTAACGTATGTAATCTTCCACTCGCGAGGGAGATAGTTTCGAACACTATAAATCAATCTGCTGACCAACTGATTTCATACATTTCCGGCAGGAAAACAAACATCCATATAAAAGTTACCGATAAACACTTGGAGACGTTATCCTGATCTAGAATACGGAGAAACGCCAGGGGGAATGATGGAATCCGGAAGACTGCGAGACTGAAAAAATTCTGGTATCAGTTCTCGGAGAGTTTGAAAATATTAGCAGCCTAGTTTACGTTTCATGTTCAGAAGGATTATTACTGAAAAGTCATGAAACGAGGTGATTATCTGAAAAGGTTACGAGTGGCGGGAAAAAGCGGTTCAGCGCTGAAAAAACGTGGCCGCGCTAAAAAAAAACATCCGAGACGTCAAACAAAAGCTTTGTGTTTTTGAAAAAGGAAGTGAAAAAAATTGGCAAAGGAGAAAAGAATGGTTAATAATCAAGATAAGATGGGATGGGATGGGATGGGAGAGCCGTCAAATTCCTAAAGATCCGTATTTCTTTATCAGCATTCGTTTAAGATAAAAATTATAAAACGTAATGAAGAGAAGAGTCTTGAATCTTAGAAAAAAAGGCATGATTGATCATCTAGATATACAATCTATACATATTACGTACAGAAAAATATTTTAGTGAGTGAATGACCTTTGCATGACAGTTACCAATGGTTGGATGTCACTCAGCTGATACGTGAAATGGTTTTGATGATCTTGAGGAAGTCACTGAGATAGCTAAAGATAGATAACGAAAACATTCCTGAAGGATGTGGTTGTCTCTGAAGAATACTCTGATACTGAAAACGTAAACTAGTTCCTCAATTACAACCGGCCGACACAAGAATAGAGAATCCATCCTAGTGCAAATGAAGGAAGTAGTTCTCATACCAGAATTAGCATGCAACAGTAAGAGCCATCAAGAAATTACAGGACAAGACAATGTGCAAAGTTGTCCCTGACCTTTGAGGGTGTGCAGGAGGTGTGCAAACTGTCACAGCCGAGAACAAGCAATAACCGAAAATATAATATTCTTCCAAGTAAATATTTACTAGCTTTGATTAAAAGAGAAAACGACGTTCAAGTGGCAGACATTGTTGCATAGCAACGAAGTATGTGACGACATATTTGAGTTTCTTTTTGCGATAAAGAGGAAATATGATAAACTTAATTTTTCTGGGGGGATTAAGATGTATAAATTTTGACATCTAGATAAGTATCTCGAAAAGAAATTAGATTTATAAAGATGATTATGATAAATTATTCGCCAAGGCCTGGCTGTCTGGGCTTCGACTGCTCTCTAATACGTCCAAAGCCAAGGCTACATTTACAAGCCAAATGCAAATACTTCATAATTAATCGTATCAATAAATGGCCACATGGGCATTAAGCTGACTGTGGTCAGCCTTTTTGATCTGAAAGACAATCCAAAGGCTCTTAAAAGCGGTTTCATGGTCTGGTACATTCTACTGTTTGAATTTCACGCAAGAGTCGGTTGTTTTGTACCCTATGTTCTAGAGGTCATAAACCCGAAGAATAAACCGGAGATCAGGTGATCGGATGATGAATCAATGTCTGTTATGACGAGCACAATGACGAATGATCTTAGAATAGCTTTATCGCTCAAAACCAACCCTGTGTACAAATATTCTTAACAGGTTGTCACTTCACAGTTCAACCAACCATTTTTTCTCACCTACGGCTTATAAGTTTTTCATTTTCAAGTCATTCAGAAAGATGAAAAAGAAAATATAAAGCGAGGGAGTGTTCGATCCTTCAGCGATCGATACCAAGACAAAAAGATAGTGATACTGATAGCTGATTTGAATGCATTAAAATCATTTCTTCAAATCGATGAAAAAACCCAAGGAGTATAGGAAAGAGAGAAAGCAAATGTCGATACATATATGGCAATAATAATATAACAAGTTTTGTGCATGGTTGGAGAACAATTCCGACTCTGCATGAATCTAACAAAGGCACACACTGATAATATTTAATTCCTTACAATTTTGAAATATTTATGAAGTTGAAAGAAAAAATTGGTAACGATGTTGAAGTAGACCATGGTGTGCTTTCGAAAAGACTTCGGACAAACCCGGCCAGTTAATAAAGGTGGTAGATAGCTCCAAATAAGTATCGCTTTGCTTAAGTTTACTTCTAAACAAGTACATACACGAATAGGGTTAACCGGTACAATATATAGGTCATCTTATGAATTAGAAAATACCTTATATCTGGTGTAGTTTTCGCGTTTGGGGTCTGTAGCGGCTCTGTAACTGCTTCGGGTAGTTGTTCGCCGAGGTCCAGGACCACCCTGAGCCGATGAAGTCCGGGTATTTTGACGTAAATTGTCGTTTTCGCCGAGCGCCATAACCAAGTGTTCGCGTGAATACACGGTTCACTTCTCAAATCTTGTCATCACTAACACACTACATTGCGTAACGCAACAGCGACACTCACGCCTCCACAAACAAATCACCTATAACTCTCCCCTCCCTTTTGAAATGACTCATATAGATTCTCGTAGGAAACTCGGAAACGATTTCAATACAAGAAACGCCGTCGCGAAACAGCAACGTACGGTAGATGCAAAGTGTGTGAAAAATATTCAGTGAGAGAGTTCAACTTGACCTGTGTTGGGTCACCAGCTGTGTTGGATACACGGACAAAAAAAAGATAAAAACACACGAATAATTTCCTCCGTCGAGATAATTCTTGTTCCCAAAGCTCAGAGTCCTTATTTGGTGTTCGCCAGAAACCGAAGTTCACTTTGTCTGGCTATATCAGGAAGACATCTTTCTTTCTATCTCTTTCTTTGATCCTCTCTAAGGCCTTCTCTTCCGTTCATAGACTTGCCACAAGTCGACCACTATTTCCTCCCCACAAACAAGTGTATGAATTATTTTTGCAAGTGACAGGGTCGCGGGTGCTCAACCTCGCCAGCAAATGAAAAACGAGATGGAGGACTGACAAATTTCGTTCACATCAGCAGTACGCTTATTATATATCAGAACACTATAAAAAATTTGACGAACCAACCAACTTCAGACTGAGTTCAGCCTTGGGGCTCTGCTCAGTCGGATTCAAGCCGTAGGGCTGAATGTTATTCAAAAATCTGATCGCTGTCATATTACGGTTTGCGACAAGTTTCATTCATTAAAAAAATGACAGGTATAAATGCGCAAGTGATTTCAAAACATGAACGAGCCGCGCTGGTAAAATACGCACGACATACTGCAGTCACAGAATGGAATTGACGGCACTTCTGGAGCCAATCAGCGCGCAGCGCGCGTGATTGCTAACCATCCAATCAGAATACAGGAAATATGCCGTTATTTCTAAAGAGGGTAAAGACGTATTAACCACGAACGTCAGTAATACCGACGCACATACACACGAAGTGCGTGCAACGTTCACCCCAAGACATCTCCGGCTCTACAGTTCTACGCAGTGACTTGGTTAGCCTGAATCACTTACTTTTTGTTCTTGTCCACTGGTGCGCTTCCAATCCACCACATATCGATCTTATGGTTTAATTCATGTTTAATCCCAAGAAAACAAAAAAATATTTATTTCCACGGCATCTTAGTCAGTGGTAAAAATTTTTTGCCCCACGCAAAATCTTTTGTTAAATTTGGCGCGAAAGGCGTGAGAAAAAAGCGTTGGTGTTAATTAGCAAACGTGATGTCCCAAATAAACTGAACAAAAGAAGGCGAATGGAATCAGTTATTTTCTGTAGAATTCTGATATGGTTGCCTGAATAACAATTAAAGTCAGGCTTTGGGTCTGAGTTGTTGCGATTGATTTCTTGCTATTGAACTAACAATGTACTACATCTCCCAAGATACAATGCACACCGAACTACCCCCAAAATATTTCTTACAAAACAACAAATAAAGCGGTTTGTTTCGGCAGCCATGTTGTGGGACGAGAACAAGGTAATGATAGTGTTTCTTCCATGATGCACTGCGAACCGCGCACTTGGAACAATATGGTCTCAATTCGCACCCATGTCTTAAGAACTACAATCCCTCGGGTTAGAACTCTTTTAAAAGGCTTGAACATTACATTTGTTTGACAGAACTAACGACAATAAACTGGTTGGTCACTATAATCCAATGTCATCTTGTAACCATGGATCCTTACAATAAAAACGAAATGGAAAATGAACCAACTTAAAGCTTCCTTTTTTTAAAATAATTGTTTGGTAGGACGAACTTGGTTGTCGTGACTTTTTATTCATTAGGGAATCTAGAACATAAGGTATTTTCTGTTTCTTATTGGTTTTGTTAGCAGGTCCAGTTGCGTGTTGTTTAATAACAGATGACAAGTCATTAGAGTGGAGATTAGTAATGTATGCAAGGCACCATGTAGTCTGATGCTAGAAGCAGGTTTTGGAAACTCCATGACAGTTACAGCACGCATAGGACACAGTATGACCTAACACTGAAATGGCTTTCCATTCTTTTCATTTATCTAATGACACGTAAATAACAAAATGTAAGTTACAGCATTCCAGCAAGCACATGGTACAGTATGACTTAACAGTGAAATGGCTTTCCCTTCCTTTCATTTACCCAATGACAACATGTAGATAATAAATCGTAATAAGTTACAGCGCTAGCATTGCAGCACGCACATGGTAATGTTTGACCTAACACTGAAATGGCTTTCCCTTCCTTTCATTTACCCAATGACAACATATAAATAATAAATCGTAATAAGTTACAGCGCTATATCATTCAAGCACGCACATGGCAATGTTTGACCTAACACTGAAATGGCTTTCCATTCTTTTCATTTACCCAATGACAACATGTATATAATCAAATGTTACAGCATCCAGACACGCATATATGGTACAGTATGTGCAATACAATACTCCTCATTTGGTTGGTGGACCTCGGCGAGAGAAACTGAGGTATACTCAAAATTAATGACTCAAAATTTCGTACAGTCACACTTTTATTGAAGCTAATTTCTACATCTCGTTATAATATTTCTAAGTGCGTACCAAAGTAATTTTTGAGTAGCAGAACGTCACTCGGTCCCTTATAGAGCATTTAAGTGTGGCATCACTTATATGGAAAAACGACTTCCGGGTCCAAAATGAAACTGAAGCAGTTCTATAAAGATTTTTCTTACTTTTTCTTCATTACAGGATTTGTTGTCCAAGGTTTTAATTGTTTCAAGTGGAGGTCAAATCACTGAGGACGTTTTTCGCTTTATTTTAGCGGTATTTTTGAGCAGTTGGAACCGGAAATACGATTTACAACAAATGTTGTTTTCTAGATAACTAACTACATCAGTATTGGTTGGTGACACATATAGATTTTCCCGCCAAAATTGAGCGCATGCATCCAGCTGATCTAAAAAAGTGACGCAAAAATGACGTCACTGCAAAACTGAGGTGTCATGGAGCCTGCAAAAATTGATAAAAGTTTATATCTGAGATAAATCTAGATGTTCAGAAGAGGTTTTTTATAATTTGCATATATTTACTATGATATTCATTATTCATTATTGAGTGGAAAAATAGAATAAAGAAATAACCGTTTCCGAGTCAGCGGGCGACTAAGGATGACACCTCAGTTTTGCAAATTTTCTCAATTCCGATTGGCTAAAAGTTTTCCTCAGATCAGCTTGCCATTATGCCGCACTTTGTGAAAAACAAAACAGTTAAGTCCTTTAAAATAAAACTATTTTTTAAATATTCAACTCACTGCTACAATTCATACTCACTCGTTTATAAAGCCAGATAAGATATTGGGAGTCAGAGTAAAGTCACTTCACCCGTCAAATAAAAATCGCTTGTTAAAGTGTTATACACGCATCAAGCATTCCGTGCTACTACTCTAAGCGCATGCTCAGGGGATTAAAAAGTGGGATAATATTTTGTAAAATATGCAATTTTTTTTGGTATATTTGACTCAAAATTCGCTTAACGGTACGTGATCTTGAATATTTAATAAAAATTGTGTTTGACAAGAAAAATACAACTAAAATATAACATCTTTTACAAAATATTATCTCACTTTTTAATTCTCTGAGCATGCACTTAAAGCAGTAGCGCGGAATGCTTGATGCGTGTATCAGACTGATAGACACAAAACAATAGAGTTAGGGTCTACTTAAAAGTATAAAGTGTATTAGTTTAATATCTATTTCACGGGTTTAGTGTTTTCACTCTATACCTGGCGGCTAGTAACGTAGAACGAAAA
The DNA here is from genome assembly GCA_964019055.1 of Anthopleura xanthogrammica. NCBI lineage: Eukaryota > Metazoa > Cnidaria > Anthozoa > Actiniaria > Actiniidae > Anthopleura > Anthopleura xanthogrammica. The sequence continues at coordinate 4,014,592 of OZ025212.1, read as the reverse complement.
ATCCTTCGCTTATTTGTGTGAGAACCCACCAGAATTTTTCAACCAATCTCAGCGCGGCAATAATCCAATCAAATATCAAGGACTGGAAGATCAATGTGCGCATGCGCGTAGGTACGATGAGTTTTACACAATTATGCAATCTCGTTCCCAGAGCATGCGTTTGTTTCTCTTGGTCAGCACCGAGGAACGAGGTTCTGGCCGCATAATTCACTTTTTTTCCCCGGATTTTCTGTGAATCCGGTTTTAATGCGCATGCCAATCAAATTGGGCAAAAAAGTTGATTATGCCAGTGTCTCGTATCTCGGTGCTGATCAAGAGAAACACAGGCTCTGGGGACGAGATTGACAGTTATAAAGCCTATAACAGGGGTACTATACCCTCTATCCTATTCTCTATAGTAGTGAAGAGAAAATTCAGTACAAGTCCTACCAGTATTTTCCTATTTCATATCACTTGCCATTCTCTTGACTATTATTTCTTTGTTTGCTGATCACCTGACACTAATATCAGTTGATCTCAAGCAAAAAAAATATTTCATTCTACGTGGTCTGAAATGGGGAATTATTACATCCATTTTGAAAAGAAACTACAGTTGCTGGATTAAGATTAAATTAACTTATATTAAATTAACTTAAATTAACCAGCTATTTCAAGAAAGGTTGGTGACTGTTTTGTTGCATGTTGCATGTTGCATGTTGCATGTTGCATGTTGCATGTTGCATGTTGCATGTTTCATGTTTCATGTTGCATGTTTCATGTTGGATCTTGCATGTTGCATGTTTCATGTTGGATCTGGTATGTTGCATGTTGCATGTTGGATCTTGCATGTTGTATGTTGCATGTTGCATGTTGCATGTTGCATGTTGAATCTTGCATGTTGCATGTTGGATCTTGTATGTTGCATGTTGCATGTTGGATCTTGCATGTTGCATGCTGCATGTTGCAGCTGCATGTTGCATGGTGGATCTTGCATGTTGCATGCTGCATGTTTCATGTTGGATCTTGCATGTTGCATGTTGCATGTTGGATCTTGCATGTAGCATGTTGTATGTAGCATGTTGTATGTTGTATGTTGTATGTTGTATGTTGTATGTTGTATGTTGCATGTTGCATGCTGCATGTCGCTTACCAAACTTAAAATGTATTATATTCATATGTAAATAATGTCAGCACAGAAGAAAATATGTTGGAAAAACCTGCAGACAAAGTTTGGGAAAATTCCATATTGTTGTGACCTTTCACTGATTGAATTCACATCACCCATGGTGCATTTCGGGCTTGGTATGCAACATGCAACAGGCAACAAAACCTTCACGAACCTTTTTTGAAATAGTTGTACTAAACTGCAAGGCCATTGGTTATGATTTTGGCTCTTTAAGAGAAAGCGTTCTAACAAACCTTGTGCATCCTAACAGGTGAGTCCACAAATGAGTTACATGGGACTAGCGTGCAGCATTAAAGACACAGATCCTGCAAGCACACAAATACAGACACACGGCGTGGATTAGATTAGAAAGAGAAGAAAAGAACAGTCAGTCAAGCAATGTTCGTATTAGACTAGAATTTCTAAGAATACAGAATCTCATGTACCACCAGAATCCTTTTCGAAGTTCTTCTTGTTAAGGCGGTGACACACACGTACGGTGCAACATTGCGCGCAATATTGCAGGCGATGTTGCTGAAGTAGGATCGTTTTCTACTTCAGCAACATTGCGTGCAACAAATTGCGTCGTGTGACATGGCTCGCAAGATCGATTGCCTGCAACATTGCGCGCAATTTTGCGAACATCTCGTCATTGTCAGCAACTTGCAGGTCGTGTGCACGTGATGAAACCAGTTGCGCGCAATCGATGGAGAGGTGGACACATAATGCGACACTTGCACAGTGTGTCCGCAGGTCAGGCCTTCACTAACACCAGATTATCTTGCAACCGAAGGAAGTAGAATCATTTGAATGGCGAAGAGGAATCGAAAAGGATTCTGGTAGAAGTGGTATCAAGGTGATGTAAGAGAAGATAATTGCTTTGGGTGTGGTCAGCTACTGATTAATAGACCCCTTTCACGTGACATCAAAGCAGCTCAAATTGGAGGACAAAACAAAAGAAGTTCAATCTCCTGAGAATTGGAACCTACTGTTTTGTCCTCCAAATTGAGCTGCATTCCGTCGTGCTGCAAGGGGTCTTTATGTGAGTCATCAGCATTTCAAGACTAATGTTTAACGACAACGAAATCTAGTAGAGGATTTTAATCCAACAAACGAATATTACGTTTTGTTTGGGGCGGATTGAGAGAACAATTATTGTGTATTAATAAGCATTAGATTAAAGAGCATATGACTAGACAAATGCGCACATGTTTAAAATGCTTTAAGCACGTGTTTAAAGAGACAGCGAGCAGCCAGCTTCATTCATAACAAAAGTCTACATCAAAAACAATAACCTCGCGACCACAAACCCAAACAAATCAAATTGGCACGCAAACCAAAACGATAGCAAAAAGCGTGCTTTTCTTTATCTTCCCGCTTTTTCTTTACGAAAAACAATCAAATTTCTTCAATTGCGGTAGCGTTTTCAACACGAGTTTTACAGAATTGATTGTTTCATCTGCTACGTGGTTTTTCCCGCCAATTATGGTAGCTTTCTTTGTGGCTTGTCGTATTACTAAAGATTTTTACTCAAAGGTCACGTAATTGTTTCCCGCCACATTAGGTCACTGCGTCGCCAAAACACTTTCAGTCATTTTAATTGTCTTTGAGCATTGATGTTTTGCTACATTTGTTACATTTAAAATGGAGGAAACATGTTGGCACCTGACCTGCTTACTAGTGCCAGTCCTTTATTCAAATGTTTAAATCTCGTTCTAAAATTAACACAGTTCCCCCACTAAAATTAACTAAAATTAGCTAAACATTAATATTTTACAGTATGGTTTATAATGTAGAGGGTTTATAAGTTTTTATGCAATATTTTATCTTTCGAGTTTATCGAGTCATACCCCGAATCAAAATACGGCGACCAATTTGAATAACTATTGTTCTGGACCGAGTAGCCTCGTGTTCAGGTGGAAACAAAAAAGCGTTTTTACATGTATGAGAGGCTAGTCAGTACAGAACAATAGTGTTATTCAAATTGGTCGCCATATTTCGATTTGGTGTATGATACTACGATCCGCAGTTTGAAAAAAAAATGTTTTGGTTCGTGACGTCATATGACGTCATCGCGTCAATGATAACTAATATATCTATTTTTTGCTGAAAACGATTTGTAATCACTGCACATGACTGTGGCGAGATAACAGTTAAGACGAACGACACTTCGGATGGTAACGTGATAATGACTCAGGCCACAGTGTGATGCTCGCTGTTACCTGGAGGTGAAAAGTGATGGTGAGAATGTGGTATGATAATATTAGTATGATATTAGATGACTTGTTAGGTAAACATGTCGTATAGACCCCTTACAGCATGTCGAAATGCAGCTCAATTTGGAGGGCAAAACAATAGGTTCCAATTCTCAGGAGATTAAAATTCTTTTGTTTTGCCCTCCAAATTGAACTGCATTCCGACATGCTGTAAGGGGTCTATAATATTGTTGAGGTATAGTTTAATGTGGTATTAGTAGAATAGAGTATAATATAGTGATGTGGTATTTAGGCGTTTTTTATCTTAACTATCTTGTTTGTTAGTTTAGTTACTGATTCATTGCACCTGCAAGATTACACATGAAGATATACGATGGCTCAATCACTATACCAACAGCACAAAACACAGACAGGAAACACAACACACAAGACTCGAGCACCCGATAGGAAAGTGTGCACTTTTATCAAAATTGTTGGCACGGTAAAGACACTTCAAACAGGACCATTTTTACAAAATTAACCAATCACAATGTACAGTGAAAGCTTTTGCCAATCAGGAGAGAGTAAAATAAGTAGGTTTTTGTCCTCAGCCAATCAGATCATTTCAATCCCACAGGCTATTGATCTCAGCCAATTAGATCACTTCATAACCACAGGCTATTGATCTTAGCCAATCAGATCCTTTCAAATTGCCAATCCTGGTTTATTGCTTGCTCCCGATTGGCTGAATTTGTAATGCATTGCTTTTATTCTTCAGCATTATTGGTTAACTTTGTAAGAAGTTCTTAGTGTTTCTCCACGTGGAACTGAGCCATTTACAATACAGCAATACTAAACACAGTCACAAACACACGTTTTAGAAATTTTTAGTAAATTAATGATTTGTTGAAAAAACATAAATGCATTATCGTTACTACATTGATATATACAACTATATACACAAATATAAATAATTTAAATAAGAACCAAATATTATTGAAAATATATCAATTTTATAGAAACTTTAAGGGTAAAATAATAATTACATTATGTATTAATCTATTTATTGAATAAGAGATAGAAGATAAGAAGTTAGGAAGAAATGATACAAAAAACTCGTTCAGTAGTCATTAGCTTGTGCAGGGGCTCAATACCGGTGGGATGCTCTACCACTGACCACATGACACTCCCTGTAGCTCAGTGGCAGAACATCCGACCGGTATTCGGGAGGTCAAGGGCTCATGTGGACTTGGATTTTTTTTGCGAGCCCCTACACAAGCTAGTGACTACTGAACAAGTTTTCTATCATAATCTATTAAGTATTATTATTTTACAAGTACTTTTGATGAGATTACTATTCATTATTTTTTTATACACTTTCAGTTATAAATCATATTGTTAAATATTATGAATGAAATATTTAAAAGTGACTTCTTGGATCAGCAGTTTATGCGCACATTACTTTGCTATAGATGGACGTAATGTTAATAAACATTATCAACAGGGGTGGATCGAGAAATTTGCAAGGGGGTGTCCGAAATGAAAATAAGTGACGTCATCAATAATCCTGATCTGACTTAATCTAATTTCATTTTTAAATTGATTTAATTTGTACTTAGATTTATTTGGGGGTGTCCGGTGCTCCCTTGGATCCGCCCCTGAACAATGTGATGTTAATGTGCCAACCATTTTAACAATAGGTTTTGTCACTTTGCTTTATTGGCCAGGATTGTCCAATAGAATTCTGGTTGGCAATTTACAGTCAAAACGGCTCAAGCGTACGCCCTAGGCTGCATTAATGATTTCATTATTCAAAAATTGAGTTCATTATTCACTTTGAGTTTTCATAAAAAAATTAGAAGACTCCAAACTTCACATTTATTTCACATTTCACACTAAAATTCTAAGGGATGTCTTTCTGCGACGTTTTTCTATCTTCACATGGCAATTGTTGAAGAATCCAATCAAAACTCAAGTAGATAACTTATTTTCAAGTTTGGAGTCAGAGTGAATAATGAACTCAATATTCGAATAATCAATTCATTAATGGATTCTAGGGGGGTACGCTTGAGCCGTTTTGACTGTAAATAACAATCAAGCAAAACCAATTTCATCATCGTACACACACCTATATGAAGCCAATCCATGATAATATAACTAGGTAATTCAGCATTAGCGTTCAGATATCGCGTTTACTGTCTCTCACATTATACAAGTGATTCCACTCTGGAATGCGGTCGTGAAGTTCGGTAACTGAAATTATCGCGATCTCTGCTGGTTTGGATGTCTTTTCTTAGGTTAATCTTACCTTCGTCTGCTGCAGGTTGTACGCCATTCTTAGGGCTCCGATCATCTAGCTCAATATCTGCATCATTGGTGTGCCCTTCGTTGTCCAGGGACTTGGCGCTTGCATTTAGTTTTACCGTGATTTTATCCTGTTTTTTCATCTTGTTGTACCAGTAATTGGCGTCCACCCAGAAGTACTTCTCCACACTTCTGGTGATGTAGATCAGCAAGAAAGCACTCATGAGAAGGGCCACGGAGGACAACATGTGCCAGATGTCGTGGTAATCGAAGAATTCCCACAAAACGCACTCGTCGTTGAACGTGCGTGATTCACTGGGCGACGCTGTCTTCTTTGCAGTGGGCTTCAGCTTGAAGAAGTACATGGCAAAGACCCAGAAAAGAAAAAGAACGACGATAAAAAAAACGCGGTGAAGGTTTCTCACAATCACAAGACACATTGCTTTGATATCGCACAAGGGCCTATTGGGATTATTGAGAGCGTGGTAGGTAGCTTGGTATTTGAGGCTCTTTAACGAGATGATGACATTATAAGAGATCAGTCCCCCGATAGTAAGCACTACTGCTGCCACACACGAAAACAAGAAGAACTGCGACCAGTCACTCCACTTGGTAAACCCAATAATAAGCAGGCAGATTGGAACCAAGATCATCCAGAACCACTTGACTCTGTCCTCGCAGGTGGCACAACCAAATCGGTTCATCAACCCCGGACCACTTCCACAAGATATCCCAACTTTTCGAAAGGCCCACACGTACACAACCACCAACCAAATCAACAGGACAAACCAGTAAAACACTTCGACGAACCTAGGAAGGCCATCGGTGTCTCGAATGGAGCCAATGTAGTTCAGAACTAACAAAGGCGCTACGAAGAAGAGGAAGTACTTCGGTGCTTGGACAATGGTTTCGCTTGGATGCCGTCCTTCGCTGCTTTTCATCTTGTCGATCCGTGCGTTGAACAGTGCAACGACCACCAGGCCTGAAATGATGAACATGAAGGCAGAATCGAACTGGAATGTCAGCCTGGAGGGGCATAAATGGTAAGTTGCGGAGAAAAGCCCTTCGAAGACCAAGGCCCACGATAATGCATAAGCCAGAGAGAAGTCGTACGGTACTGGTACGAACTGGCTGCCTTGGAGGCTGAAGCTTGCTTGGGTGTCGCGGTAGTTTAGGCTGACAGCTTCGCGGAATGAAAACGAGAGCGCAAGGATAACCCCGTGAAGGCAGTAAGGCACGTTACTGACCAGAAAATTAGACGGCAGATCGGCTACTGCGATAGGGCGATAACAAAGCTCGTTGTAGTAACATTTGTCGCGGTCGCCTGTTGCGACCATGTTTGCCCAGCGACCGATGACAAACTGAGCTGATCCGACCAGAAAGCTTACGGCCAAAACGACCGTTAAGTAGGAATAGGTCTTGGTGCCTCGGCCGAACCAGTGGACAACAATCACCTTGAGCCAGCACTTAAAAGGAAAGCGCCTACGGGGAATGGGAGGAGGGATGAAATTCAGAATTGTCTTATCTGGGATCCTGCGTGATTGAAAGGACGCTTCCTTCTCTGACGCCTCGTCTTCAACATAAAAAGGAGGCGACATTTCCTCAAAGTCAGAATTCAAGAAAAAATGCGCGAAAACGGCGACTACCAATCCGAGGATTCCTGTGATTAAACACATGTAAAGCACTGGCAAACCTTTGCCAAGCGTGTCATAACTGTAAGTTTGCGTGATACTGACATTAACTGCTTTCTCCTCAATGTTATTCACTGAGCCCTCTTTGACGAGTACACCGATATACCAACGCCCTGTCTCGATTTTCGGCGACGAATACTGCGATAGAGTTATTCTACCAGACTTGGAGAACGACAACATCAGCTCTTTTGTTAATAGAGATTGTGTAGTGATCCCTACCCCGAGTTTCTGGACGTCGGAACAGCTTTTCGACACGACTAGATACGATATCGTATCATCATCCGAAGTTACAGTAATTTGTAACAGTTTGAATAAGTCTTTCTCCAAAACATCAAAGGCCAAAACCTGTGCCAAACCATTATTCTGTACCTTGATGGATTGGGTTTCCCCTGGGCTTAGATAAGTGTTGTCTAAATTAACTTCCAACTTGAAGGTCGCATTTTCAGGAGCTCCGAAGATAAACAGGCCTAATTCACTGTTTTTCATTTGAGTCTGGTTGGTTTGTTCCGGACAGGAGTGAAAATGATAACCTTGGCCAAGCATTAGGTCGACGTACCGGGCAGTACCTACGAACGTGATCTCTTTCTTCTCAATAACCACCGCGTATATCACGCTGATATTTTGGTTCTGTTTGGACAACCGCACACGTAGAATGCCCGAAGAAGCATCGTGGGCGATGCGACAACTTCGAGCGTCGCCAAAATGAGAAGTCAAGTTCCCGACGGCTGTGTAACTAAGGTTATCCTGCCTTGCCGAGCCTAAGTCACATTTGACTTGGAAGTTTCCCTGAACCATTCCTTTAGTTGCTATCATTGCTGTGATAGTTAGAACCATCACTGCGAAACACGTGCGCCTTGGTAAAAACATGGCGGAATCGAAGTCGACGAATCTTACCTGTGGAAAAAATGCAGGAATTTAATTTACAGATTAACTGAATGGTTTCTTAATCAATACTAAGCTCCAAAAAGCCATGCAGCTTAAACGCATATTTTAGACTGAAAGGTTATCACCGAGGCATCTTTTCTAGTGACATTTCTTAGAATTGTGAATATATTAGAATGAATAGATTACTGCATGTTGTTATACGGAACAGTCTGATCTGTCATGAATCTTGTCAAGAGAGCATAAATAAGAGAGGGAAACTTGTTAATAACGCGCGCGCCATGTGAATTCCTGGTTGGGCTATTTTTAGCATCCAAAAAAGACGCAAAATTTATGTTTTTCCCCAAACATCGTTACTTGTTTTTGCTACTTCCAGGTTTGGATAAGCACACAATTTTTGACGCACAGGAGTAGGGTATGGTGAAAATTGTTTGTACGCGGATGCTCAAAATAGCCAAACCGGGAATTCACATGGCGCGCGCGATATTAAGAAGTTTTCCTCTCTTATTTATGCTCTCTTGATCTTGTCTCATATTGACATTCCTTACAAGTTCCCGGTAATGGTCTCACCACACTGCCTGGGACGGCAGACCACATTTTAAAGTGGAGTGACTAGTATGCAAATTAGAGGGAAAAGTGGTGAGGGGAGCAAAAGGTTAAATAATGGGGGGTATTCATAATAGCATTGCTGCTTAGTGTGATGCCCCAAGTATCTCGTTATCATTTAATAATATTAATATTAATATTAACAATCACAATCACAATCACAATCACAATCACAATCACAATCACAATCACAATCACAATCACAATCACAATCACAATCACAATCACAATCACAATCACAATCACAATCACAATCACAATCACAATCACAATCACAATCACAATCACAATCACAATCACAATCACAATCACAATCACAATCACAATCACAATCACAATCACAATCACAATCACAATCACAATCACAATCACAATCACAATCACAATCACAATCACAATCACAATCACAATCACAATCACAATCACAATCACAATCACAATCATAATAGGAATTAGGAACTGGAAATAGGGAATAACGAATAAGGAATAAGACTGCAAAAACAATCTACATAATTAATCACAACTTAGCTCAGGCCAGTAGCCTGCAAAGTTGTAGTTCAAAGAATTCAATAAAATGTCAATAATATTAATATCAATAATAATAATAATAATAATGATGATGATGATGATAATAATAATAATATTAATAATAATGATGATGGTGATGATGATGATAATAATAATAATATTGAATAATTTCATATGCCTTAATTTTGAAGTAGACCAGATATGAATATCAAACATGTAAAACGGCATGCAAGCTCAGGTTCATTTCCTTTAATAGTAATTTTAGCTTCCCTTTCTTTTCTATGCCTAAACTCACAAATTTCCAACCCTTTTCTAAACCTCTGGCCTAAAAAAAGTACCCCTTTCAGTTGGAGCACCCCTGTGTAATCAACTATAGGGAGTACCCCCATCCCCCAGGTAATAATTATAATAATTTATTATTTCTATAGCAACCTATCCAAGGCTCTCAGGCACTTAACAATTGGAGCACCCCTGTGTAATCAACTATAGGGAGTACCCCCCACTCCCCCCCCCCCCCCCTCAGGTAATAATTATAATAATCTATTATTTCTATAGCACCCTATCCAAGGCTCTAAGGCACTTAACAATCAAAAAACTAACCCTATATCAATCATTGTCCTTAAAAAAACTCCTAAAAATCGTAATTCAATATTAGAAAAACTTACTCTGTATAAAATTTATTCTACATATTCTAATAGTCGAATAGTTTTTCAAATCACAAAACATAGTTAAATCAACTAAATTTGTGATTTTTTGGAATTGTTTTTGACCCATGACATATTAAAATAGTATTTAAATATTTATTATCTAAATTAGAGACAATATTTTGAAAACAATAGCATTAAAGTGGTTACAACCTTAATTGAGAAGCAGATAAATACACTTCTTAAAATCAGCTGATTCATGAACAAAATTTGTATACAACTCATTATCCATTAATGCTTCAGCACACTTTGATGAAGTTTAACAATGATTGATCTCAATTCAAGATATATAATTTCTTTCTGCATTTAATGCTTGAAAGAATAAGCCAATCAATGAACATTTTAATCACAGACCAATATATATTTTTTGTTTTCATTTCTCTGGTCTGATAAACAAGCTTCTTTCAAAATTGTAATTCCTTATTATTGCTGAAATTACAATCTTTACTTATTTGAAAACATATTATACAACTATAGAATTACACAGTAAAAGTAATTTTCATCTAGCTAGGCCCTTCAAGATCTAATTAGAATTTAGAAGTTGATTTTTGGAGGGAGTAAAATCTGGATAACCTAGAGAAAAGCTCCCAAAGCTTAGGAGAGAACCAACAAACAACTCTACTCACATATGATGCTGAGACTGGAGATCAAACCCAGGTTGCATTAGTGAGAGGAAAGCAGTCTCAACACTACCTATGTTATTAAGATTTTCAAACTACAGTAATCAACTATGTATCAGAGATTCCTAACAAAATAGGGAAGAATTTGGTGCCATATACATATATACAGTCACATCTGATTTTAGTGGATATCTTTCAAGTTAAAGGGCACAAAGTTGGCCCAGGGAGGGGTGCAACCCTCAGAATCAAAGAAAAAAAAACATTATTTTGTATTGGTTATCTTCAAAATAAGGGCACAAAGTTGATCCAGGGGGTGCATACCCCCTCCATCCCTCCTCTGAATCCACCCCTGTCTTGAGTAACCACTGCTGTGTGGTCACACACATGTACAATGCAAGTCAAATTAATACAAAAGATGATTCTAGAAACCTACTGGTATATAGCATGTTTATCACTTGCTTTATTAATAGTAAATAACATCCAATTTTACTAATTAGTTTGTTTTATGTGACCAGTTTCTTTGGAGGTGTACAGTGTTTCAATTCAAGTTTCCCTTAATTTGTAAGGTCTGTTTAATACAGCTGTCAAAGTTGAAATCCATTAAAGAGAACCTAAATATCAATGGTTGGACATTGTGGTCCAAGAATCATATATTATATCTAACAGGACTGCAAAAATTGTGGCTTACATACATATGATGGCATTCAAATCTTTCTTCCTATTTTCCAATAAAATTTCCAACAACATTACATGTAAGGGATGAAATAAAAAGGCTTGTGTATGAATACAAAATTAATGCAAGTGATATATAAATGGGCTGAACTCTATGGTATGCATCTTGAAGTCTATGCAAATATTTTCACCATGAACTTATTTATAGACCCCTTGTACTAAATCCCAACCTAATGAGATCAAAATAAAACAAAATTAAAATCAAAACGATTTCAATACCCAAGAGAAGGAAATTGTTTTGTTTTGTAGTAAAGTTTTTTCAAGGCAGCCATGTTTAAGGGCAGGAATAACCCTTTTTTTTTTTTGCATGACAAAAGAGAATTTATCTCCCAAAGGAGGACATTTTTACTGTTTTGTCATCTAACACATGGCTGCCGTGAAAAACCTCCATTAGTGCAAGGGATTGATGCTGTTCATAAAATCAAAGAAAACTGATTTTAAAATTCCACCATCATAAAGTTAACTATTCAGTTCTTAATAACAGTATTTAATAACTGTGGTTTTACATATTCTGCGAACCCAGACATGGCCAGACATTCCATTGGCTTGTTGTGAAATGGGCTTTTCACTGCTGCCACTCAAAAATATAAAAGGTATTAAAAAAACAATTTCACAACAAGCTGTTGGTATGTCTTGGTTCACAGAATATGTAAAATTGCAGTAAACAATTCACAGAAGAAAGGTTTTGTACTATCACAGTTATGTGTGTTTTTACATGTTTCCTTCAAGCATGCAATACACAAGTTAAACACTTTGCTTACGAGAAGCAGTACACATGTGCTGTTGTTATGGCTAGTTCTGAGTTTTTTCCCCTCAATTTCAGACTGATAATTTAGATAAGTCATATTATGTAGAGTCAATAATACCAGTAGGTAAGACTTATGTATTGTGTATTAGCCTCTAGAGTTGAAATTTATGCAAACAATAAGAAACATTAAAAAAAAATATCAAACAAATTATTTATTTTAAGACAATGTGTTAGGTTCTGAGCAAATATAAGCAAATGTTTTTGAGTACACAGGGATGGGCTTATGTAAGCTTAATACTTAGGGCAGTGACAAGCCTAAGCTTCTGCAGGAGACTTCACTTGACTTCAGAATAAGCCACTTCACGGTTTCGTCCGCCATCTTGAAATTGGGGCAAACGCGGCAAAATATATAGAAATCTGGATCACTTTGACTTCCCGTAACTCCGCTCATTTTTAATGGATTTTCAAAATTTAAACTTCAATTATCAGCAGCCATGTATACCAGTTGTCGGACTGAAAATAAAACCAATGTAGGTCTTTTAACTAGTTTTGCGACTCATCATATTTTTACAATTTTTTCATATTCACGTGCCCATCGTTTTATTATGAAAACAAACATCTTATTTTCTCAATTTAAAGCTTTCCATTTTCCATCATATTTAGAGGTATAAGTAACAAAGAAAATATCTTTTCAAAAAAGTTTAAATCTTGAAAATCCATTAAGATTGAGCGGAGTTACGGGAAGTCAAAGTGATCCAGATTTCAATATGTTTTGCCGCGTTTGCCCCAATTTCAAGATGGCGGACGAAACCGTGAAGTGGCTTATGTGGTTGTAAGGGAAATTTGTAAAGAGCTATCTGGTATTTGGCTTCATTGACAAAAGAATATGAGGTCGTATCGATAGGGATAAATAACATAACGAATAAAAAACAGCAGAAATATGCTCTGTAAGCTTATAATCTTAGTAGACGGAGAATATAGCTAAGCTTACTTATTAACTAAACAAACTGAATAGCGGCAATTTCGGACGCCAATTTCGTATAATGAGACTCAATTGAAATTTTAATCGATTATATTCAGGTTCTTAATCAAGAATTGTACAGCTACATGACTCGTTTTAGTACCTACCTTGGATTTCCAGGGATCGTCTATCAGTAAATCCTGCTGGAACTTGACTCGATCGAGATAATCAAGTGCAGCTACACAGGTGATTTGCTTCTCAAAATGCTCATTAATAATTCAAGATTCTGCATGACTGCGGCCAAACATGGTCATAGAGGGAGTTGAGGTCTATGAAAGATAGAATCAACCGAACTCGCTCAGACGAGGTAATTAAAATTATCCAAAGAAAAATGCCATGAATTTCTTAGAAAATAAGGGAAGGACGTTCCTTGTTGGTGTATTGCGTGATTGCGTGACAGAATACTAAGGAGACTGGGTAAGACCAGGTGGGGTTAGAAGTTTAACCACAGGTAGCCCAAGCTAGTTTTTTTGTGGTATCATATTAAAAGAAAATGTATGGCGATCCTTAAAACCTCAATAAAATCGTCAAGATGGAAAATAAAGCAAAGAAATCTTAATTTAATCTTCGAAAATTAATTAGTACCTTTTTCGCCCTGTGTGGGTTAGAATTTGGATAAAACAGGAGTGTAGGGGGGGGGGGGGGGGGGGTGCAGGATCTACGTTTCCTACCATTCAAATCTCCCGTGAGGGGTTGGGGAGGAGGGGAGGTGAAAACTAAACGCAAAAAGCCGAAAAGCCATCACGGGTTGTAATAGAGCGATTTTGTCTTAATTTTGGAGTACCGAAATTAAGATTTCATAGCTACTCATATCTCGCTTAAAATCTCTTTAAACACGGCTGTTTAAATCTTTATCAAGTAAAGTCTCACAAGTGGTATATAAAACCGTTTTAAGGGGTTTCAGTTTATACTATGATTAAATTTACAGATTACTAAGTAGGGCGATAGAGGCGATAGAGAAACTTTGTACAAGTAGCCTAGGAAACGTATCATACTTGACTCTCGAATGGTTTTCTTATTGAAGTTCTGTGATTGGACGGTGGTAATTTTCGTATTGTCTGATTGGTCAATATTTAGCGGAAGCCATTTGAGCGTAGTTTGCCATTTGAGAACATAGATATAGTCAAGTTAATGAAGGATTTGTTGTACGAATAAACTTAGATGAATTGAGGTTCGTGCGTAGTTGAAGAAGATGGGAAAACAGATAAAGAAAAATATGATGTGGATAAACAAATTAAATGATGAAAAAAAAGATAGTAACCAAAGTGGGAATGGACGGAGCCTTGAGGGAAAGGCAAGACAAGAATACAGCTATGGGAGGGAGGTGTAGTGGTATAAAACTTGAGTTATTCATGATGCCCTGACTTTGATCAGCCATGCCAGGAGGTTGTTTTAGGAGATCATCCCAGGAGTTGTTTCAGGGTTCGATCTGTGAGTTAACCATGCCCTGATTCTGATCACCGGTACCCAGGAGTTGTTTCAGGGTTTGATCTGTGAGTTAACCGTGCCCTGGCTTTGATCACCCCAGGAGTTGTTTTAGGGTTCGATCTGTGAGTTAGCCATGCCCCGACTTAGATCAGCCCAGAGGTTGTTTCAGGGTTCGATCTGTGAGTTAGCCATGCCCCGACTTAGATCAGCCCAGAGGTTGTTTCAGGGTTCGATCTGTGAGTTAATCGTACCCTGACTTTGATCACCCCAGAGGTTGTTTCAGGGTTCGATCTGTGAGTTAGCCATGCCCTGGCTTTCATCACCCCAGGAGTTGTTTCAGGGTTCGATCTGTGAGTTAGCCATGCCCTGACTTTAATCACCCCAGAGGTTGTTTCAGGGTTCAATCTGTGAGTTAGCCGTGCCCTGACTTTGATCACCCCAGAGGTTGTTTCAGGGTTCAATCTGTGAGTTAGCCGTACGTGCATGCCCTGAATTAGCGGGTGGACATCCCAGAGGTTGTTTCAGGGTGTAGTAAGGTCTGGAAGGTGATTAGTATTGACAGAGTTGTTCAGTATTTACGCGTAAAAAAAGCATTGAAAAAATAGCGATTAAAATTTCTTTTCTTGACTCGGTTACTTCCTTATCACAAAATCTGATCTATGATGGTTTATAATGGGGCATCAGTTTTGCAACTTAAATCTAAAATCTCTTTCTCGTGTAGTTCCGTTTTTAATTCCAATTATTATTTTTGAACTCCCCTTCACAAACATGCTACAAGAAAAGATCTAGGCGAGTCTTATTCCTCTCTTGTTGCTCATTGAATTACTCCGAAGGCTGAGGCATAAAATTCCTGTCACTTCTTTTGTGCTCAACTAAGAAAACGTTGGTTTTTCAACGTATTTTTAACATGTTTTTCACGTATTTTTTCTTATTTTTCTTGACTCAACCATGTGAAGATTTATTTGATATACGCAAACTGAGGCAACAAGAAAATGAAAAGCAAGAAAAAGAATGCATGCTTTTCCAAGGGGAAAAAAGATTCAAAAAGGAGGATTCAGAATTTAGAAAGTCACATATTTGAAGCAGTTAGTTCCAGTTTTGCAATTTTTTTTACCCCATTCAAGACGATCTTTTCTTATTTCAAAAAAGTTCGCGCTAATTTCTAAGCTTTTAGTTAAATGTTGTGCCCTATATATTTTGAAGGTCGCACGATATTTCCAACATCTCAGTCAGTAAAGATAATACAGTTACGGCATAATCGACCAGCATAATCCACTTTACCAATCCATTGCGATACCTATCTCTATAATTCGTACAATTCAAGGCGCTCTTAAAGTATACAGAGATTCTTGTCTGGCTTCAACAAGAGTGGATAAGGAGAAGCTGATTAGTAAGATAGAGCTGGAAGTAGGAAAACTTAACGGAATATTGAAAGGCGAATCTCGATTTTTCTATTCTTGAATCTTCGATACGTGATTAACCTGTTCTGAACCTCACGTATATACGAACTTCAATTATAAAATTTCGAAGAATCAAGACTGAATTGAAAGCTTTAAAACTAGCAACTATAAACGACCATAAACAGTGCAATTAGAGGGCACGTAACGGGAGGTCGATTTTTATCTGATGGTTGAGAGTGGGGAAATCAGAAAGATCCGGAACTTGTTAATCAGTCGTTGTATCCCATAGCAACCACGTCAGTACATAAGCACAGTCACCGTTCGTCTTTCTGTTCGTTAGAAATAATAATCCCAAGAATGGATTCTCGATAAAAAGAGTTATGGCAGATTATATAATTTAACCAGTTAACTGAACTGGTTCTATCAAAAGAGCAGACAGCGTGCGTAGTACGACAGAGTTGTCCTAGTGTTTCCTAATCCCCTTGCTTCAAAGACTCGTCTCTTTACGCCCAACTGTCCCTTGAAACAAAACGATAAGTCTTCCTACCGTTTGAGATTAAGGACAAAAGCCGTAAAGTGGCTCTTGATTGATTCTCTTAAGCCTGGTTTTCGATACACATGTGAATATTTGCGTGCTTTTTAACTTGTTTTGGCGATAGAATCAAAACCCAACATCCCCACTGTAAAACATTGAATGAAAATTAAAGGCGGAAAAGCCAGAAAGAACAAATGGAAAGGTGTATAAAGCAAAAAAAAAAAAAAACAAGAAAAGAGAGAAAAAAGGCTTTTTTTACAAAATTAAGAAAAGCTGGCAATCTGGAAGCAGGGAATTAGAGAATTATCCCTCTTGACCAAGTGTGAGTAGAATTAATCGAACGATCTAAAAAAAAAACTCGAAAAAGTATTTAAGACTTCTCTGTAGAGAGTTTTTTCACACAGAGCCTGCAAGCTAGATTCAACTTTTATTTTTCTACGACTGCTGAACTTGCTAGACCAAAAATGAACAACAAAGCTGCCATTTTTGTTTTCTGTTTTGCTGTTTTGATGGCACTGGCTAGCCAAAGTGATGCAGCGTTCGGATACATTCCAACAGGAAATGGAAAGAAAAGAAATTTAATGGAAAGTGACTCGGACAAGTTTCAAGTAAGTGCAATAGCATAAGTTTGAGTTGAGAAATCATTGAGAGTGGCGTTAGCGCACTCGATCGAGCAAGCGCTGGCCTCTCGCTTCTGAAGTCTTAGGTTAGAGTATTCTCATGTATGTGAGGAGAATGTGTTAGGTCTCTTCCTTGATTCGAGGGTTTTTCTCCTGGTTCTTCGGTCAGCAGCCGCACTGGGTGTCTCGATATTAACTCGAATAATATAAAATATATATTCGTAGACACCCAACCCTCCCAAGATGGCCTTGGAATATCCTATATGTCCCATCTTCTTTACCGTTCGCTTGCATTGCTTCCAACAAGCTTTTTTAGAAATATGTCGGTGTACGGTTAATCTTAGAGCCATGCAGTTTTGGCCAGTCAGTTAGAATCGAGCGATGCGAATTTGAAACAGAAGAGCAATCATTAATTGTTCGATTCATCAAGAAAAAACTAGCAAGATGAACATCATCTTGGCTCTTTCTTCTCAGATTGTGTTGAAGCCCTTCAGGATGTAAATGTGTATACACCTATTTCAAAAAAAGGTTGTCGCAGCTGAAAGCAACAAGCAACAACACAAGACGGCAAAGAACATCTGTATTTTACTCCTAATTCCTGATTTAGACGTGATTATTTTAGTCGTTTTGTAATGGTAGCAACTGTGTTGTCCCGAATATTCAGCTATTTCTAAAAAGCATCGTTTGCAGGTGGTCTTGGCTTGTTGCTTGTTGCTTTAATTCGGCTGCGACAACCTTTATTGAAATAGACCTGTGTATACTTTAACCTGTTGTTTTACTAAGAATTTATCCTGCAAATTGAAACCTAATCTTTTCGAGATCATGGACTCCTATAATAGTTGTATTTTGTTTTCTCTATTTTAAAGCAAGAATATGCAAGATACATCTGTGCCACAGCAAGAAATATCGGCTGTTCTGAACGAGCGACGAACGATCAAGCAAAGGACAAATACATCCACTAGAAACTGAATCTGGCCTTCATATTAAATGCAATGATAGAAAATGTTAATTTTAATAGAATGCACTTAATAAACATGCTTTAGAACTCAAATTCATCTTTGTTTGTTTTCATCCCTAAATTTTTTTTTCTTTCCATTTCGTTTGACCGAATTTTCAAAGTTTCCTTAAGGAAACCTTCAAACCTCTATTTTAGTGGTCCTGTGGTGGATCTAAGGGGTGGACGCAGGGTGCCCGTGATTCCCTCTTTCCAGCTTGAAATTAGTTGGTTAGTATAGTAAAAGGTGCATCTTCTAAATTCTGTGCCCCCCCCCCCCTACTCAAAATCCTGGATCCCCCCCAGTCTTGACAACCCGAGATCACTGCCACTTATAATAGATCTAGAGTTTCTATTTTACTGCCATTAACTGAATGAATGAAAACTAGCCTGGCATAAAGTCTGAATAACCTAGTGGGGCATTTATAACTCCGCAATTTGCCTTATTCGATAAAGTAAGGGATGTTTTTAAAGTTTTATTTCATATAAATATTTGAATTTCTAGCTACAAACCCATGTATTACAAATTACACTTGCACAGACGAGTTATGAGTGATGGTGAAATGTCTGACAGACGAGAACATCCTGGAAAAAAGGGAAATTTTATTTTAAAAAAAATGCACTTCCAACAATCGCTTCTTTTATTTTTCATTTCAAGGGTGCGCGAGCTTCACTTATCATGGATCCCTAGTTACCATTGCTTACATTAATTGTGTCTGGTTCAGATGCCATGGTTATTTTTGGTTTAAAACAAAACCGTACTGTTCTTACACACCTGATAGTATCATGGCAGTCCTGAACTCTTCACGAAGCATCTCCAGTACTTTAAGCACACCTTCTTCTCCCTGACAACAAAACAACTGATAAGCACAAAGAAAGTTTGAACACAGCAAAACCAAAGACAATACACCACCAGACCTGATAGGCAAGTCCCCATATGACAGGACGACCAATGAACACAGCACGTGCACCCAATGCTAACGCCTTTAGTACATCAGTACCAAGCCTTACTCCACCATCCATATACACCTCAATTTGTCCATTGACGGCTGATACAACTTCTGGTAGAGCATCAATCTGTCATCAAACAGTACAATTACAGTACAATACAGACACAGCAGTAGTTGACATGGATAAGGGGTTACCGACTCACCCCTGCCAAGACTCCATCCAACTGTCTTCCTCCATGATTAGACACAATAATGGCATCAGCACCGTGTTGGACAGCAAGTTTAGCATCTTCTGCTGTTAGAATGCCTTTTAGTATTACTGGTAGCTTGGTAATGGACTTGATCCACCCGACCATGTCCCATGTGATGGCCTTTTCAAACAATTCATCTGGCCAGAGGTTTCTGCAAAAATTATATATCCATAATCCATATCTTATCCTAAAACCAGCCATCATCGGTGAAGCCGAGATCGTAATTGTTCGATCGTAACTGTTATTCAAGAGCATTGCCACCTATTCTCAACCAGCACCAGCGCGATGAAGCAGCCTGTCTATTCAAACATTTCACACACCCCCTTGGACAACTGGTGACAACCTAATTCGTCCTGGTATAAATACCAGTCTATAAGATATATCATTTCACCTTTTTTCATTCATACAGTCTTAGAGGACTCGACTTGTTCTTTTTTCGGCCTCGGACATTATCAGCCGATATGCCAGTTGCCAGGAGGGGTTTATTTACTAAATATACATAGCCAGCATTTTGAAAAGTCGACCATATCAAAATCATGGCAAAATCATGGCAAATTCTAAGGGGGTAAAGTAAACAGACAATATAGAACTGTTAAGTGTGACGTCATTCGTATGGAAAAACAACTTCCGGATCTAAAACGAAAACCAGTTTTATAAATATTTTTTCCTACTTTTTCTTCATGACAGGATTTGTTGTCCAAAGTTTTAATTGTTTCAGGTGGAGGTTAATTCATTGAGAACACTCTCGCTTTATTTAGCGGTTTTTGTGAGCAGTTGGACCCGGAAATACGTCACAACTTAACAGCTCTATAGCAAAATAAATACCCATCCTTAGACGGAACATGAGCAGGTACAACACCAAGATCATTATCACTTCCGTCAAATGCAAAAGAACGTCTTTTCCCAACAACAGCTGTATCGACTGTCAAAGCCAATGCCCTGTATCCTGCCTGCTCTGCAAGGGAAATCAAAGCTTTGTTTTGTTCCCTGTTCTTGAGTAGGTAGAACTGTAACCATCTGAGTCCACTAGGTGCAGCAAGTGCTACATCTTCCATCTTGACTGTGGATACCATGCTTAGGATCATGCACGTCTTGGCACTAGATGAAGCTGCAATTGTAATAGATGAAGTACGTGAGATCAAGTTTAAAAAATATGTCACACTATGCCACACCACAACTACCATGCAATGTCACACTATGGCACACCACAACTACCATGCAATATTACACTATGCCACACCACAACTACCATGCAATGTCACACTATGCCACACCACAACTACCATGCAATGTCACACTATGCCACACCACAACTACCATGCAATGTCACACTATGCCACACCACAACTACCATGCAATGTCACACTATGTCACACCACAACTACCATGCAATGTCACACTATGTCACACCACAACTTCCATGCAATGTCGCACTATGTCACACCACAACTACCATGCAATGTCACACTATACCACACCACAACTACCATGCAATGTCACACTATGCCACATTGCAGATACCATGTCACGTCTCTCACCCTTTGCAGTAGCTCGTTCACCATCTGGATTTGCAAGCTTATGATACGCAGAGGGTGCAACACATATTGGCATACTGACTGTCTGTCCCAGTAGAGTGGTAGACATGTCTACTTCTGATATCCCACGAAGCATTCTGGGCCTCAATCGTAATCTTTATTTATAAAATACAACCTTATCAGTACATTAAATGAGCCATATTTTTCAAAGGCACCACAGATTTCAAAAAATTATTACGATATGCCTCTAAGTAATATATTTCCATTGAGAACCATTACACAATGCCTGGAGTGATAAGTATATTCAGATATATGAGAAGATTGACCTCCGGAAAAAGTTGTGAACAAGTATCTCACAGAAAAGTGAGGCTCTAATCTCTTATATAGATATTTGCTCCAATCTTTACAAGCTCACAATAACTTGTTTCTATCCTCGAGTTAAGAAGGCTTTCCTGTGGAATTCAAAATCTCGTCGAAATTTAGTAAGAAACTCGACGAGTTTTCTTCGAGATCTCAATAACAAATTATGAAGTGGAACTCGACAATGTATTAGCCAAACTGGACTGGGTGTATGAATAATTCAATATATATAGTGTGGTAAACTGAACAAGTTACGGCAACTCAATGGCTTTTGGCAGTAACGGCTTTCCACACACCGTTGTTTAATACGAACCCCCAGTATACGATGCTATTCACCATGATGCAAGATCAAACCCGACTGACCTTTTGAAAGCATCAATGTTGTCTTTGAGAGTCAGTTCTTCGTCTGCTCCTCCTTCAAAATAGCTTAATTTTCTCCCAGATAAATTCTTCTTCGCCTCTTCCTCGATGTCTGCCAAGCAAACGGGCTTGGAGGAGCGAGAATTGTCCTCAGACATTGTTTCTGTAGCCTCCTTTGCAGACGTTCTTAGCGTCTTCCGGCGTCGTGGCGAGAGAAGCGTTGCGTGACGACCCTAAGAGCATTTTTTTCTCCATGGGTCGGTGTCCTACGGAGCCCTCTAAGGGATATCACGAGTTTCAGTTCTCGAGTTCCCGAGATCCTTAGTTGCAGTTCCCAACATCCCAAGATCCTGTGGCAATTTTTCGTCTATTAATTCAAGGCTAAGGGGAATCAGGCGGTAAAGTAAGATTTATAAGATAAGAACCTACAAATGTTATAAAATCAACTCTTTATTTCAGTATTCTATGCTCAAACAGTTCAAGATTAGTATGAATTACGTACACGAAAATACGGCTTCGAAAATAGATTGGGGAAGGGGGCACCCGAATGACCCAATATCATGCTATCTTCAAAGATTTCCCATTTTTCAATGTTTTAAAAAAAGAAGGTTATAGAGAGCCGGTATCAAATTTGCTCGATAAAAAAGGGTTTTGTATCTTGGAATCCACGTATGTCTTCTTAATTAAATCCAATTCTGTTCACTTGCAACGGTTGATTCATAAACGACACTTGCACAGACAAGTTACGATTGACGGTGAAATATCTGTGACACAGGAACATCCTGAAAAAAGAAATAAAACATCATAAATAAAACTCATCCTTGGTTCTTTTACCTTCCATACAACATTGTCACTTATATTGTATCTATTACTATGGCATAATACTGTGATTTGATGGGGTTTACACACACCTGATAGTATCATGGCAGTCCTGAATTCTTCACGAAGCATCTCCAGTACTTTAAGCACACCTTCTTCTCCCTGACAACAAAACAACTGATAAGCACAAAGAAAGTTTGAACACAGCAAAACCAAAGACAATACACCACCAGACCTGATAGGCAAGTCCCCATATGACAGGACGACCAATGAATACAGCACGTGCACCCAATGCTAACGCCTTAAGTACATCAGTACCAAGCCTTACTCCACCATCCATATACACCTCAATTTGTCCATTGACGGCTGATACAACTTCTGGTAGAGCATCAATCTGTCATCAATCAGTAAAGTACACAATTACAGTACAAAACAGGTACAGCAGTAGTTGACATGGATAAGGGGTTACCGACTCACCCCTGCCAAGACTCCATCCAACTGTCTTCCTCCATGCATGATTAGACACAATAATGGCATCAGCACCGTGTTGGACAGCAAGTTTAGCATCTTCTGCAGTTAGAATGCCTTTTAATATTACTGGTAGCTTGGTGATGGACTTTATCCACCCGACCATGTCCCATGTAATATCCTTGTCTAACATTTCGTTAGGCCAGAAAACTTCTCTGCAAAAATTAAGAATCCAAAACTTATCCTAAAACCCGCAATCATCTGCGAGGAGATTGAGAAATTGGTCGTAATTGCTGTTCAAGAGCATTTCTAGAATCTCTAGTTTATCTCCGTAAAAATCTCAGCTTTTTAAAATCCCAACGACAAATCCGTGTACGTACGTTCATGGTACCTCTTGCTTTGGCAGTGAGTACACGTACACTCATAATCATAGGTTATGCCTCCTTAGCCTATTGACTAACGGTAATGTACATTATTATGCCAAGTTGACCATACAGGAGCAAAACCATGAAAAATTTAGTATAATGTAGGGAAATGTGGCAAATTTTAATATAAAATACCCAGACTGGACATGAGCAGAAACAAGATCATCTTCACTTCCGTCAAATTGAAAAGATCGCCTTTTCCCTGAAACAGTTGCATCAACTGTAAAAACCAGAGCTTTGTATCCTGCCTGCTCGGCACGGGAAACCAATGCTTTGGTATTATCCTTGTCCATGAATAAAAGCTGGAACCATTTGAGTCCGTTAGGAGCAACAAGAGCTACATCTTCCATCTTGATGGTAGGGGCCATACTGAGGATCATGCATGTCTTGGCACTAGCTGAAGCTGCAAGTCGAATGATTGAAGTTGATAAATATGATATGTCTAAAAAGCACAACCACACTATATATGCCACAATGACCATAACTACCATGCAATGTCACACTATGCCACACCAAGACTACCATGAAATGTTACACTATGCCACACCACAACTACCATGCAATGTTACACTATGCCACACCACAACTACCATGCAATGTTACACTATGTCACACCACAACTACCATGCAATGTCACACTATTTCACACCACAACTACCATGCAATGTCACACTATGCCACACCACAACTACCATGCAATGTTACACTATGCCACACCACAACTACCATGCATTGTCACACTATGCCACACCACAACTACCATGCAATGTCACACTATGCCACACCACAACTACCATGCAATGTCACACTATGTCACACCACAACTACCACACAATGTCACACCTAGACACCACAATGAATTTTTCTTTAAAAAAAACAGAAATAAGAAAAAGCCACTCCTCACCCTTCGCAGTCGCTCTTTCACCATCTGGGTGTGCAAACCTATGAAACGACGACGGTGAAACACATATTGGCATACTGACTGTCTGTCCCAGTAGAGTGGTAGACATGTTTACTTCTGATATCCCACGAAGCATTCTGGGCCTCAATCGTAATCTTTATTTATAAAATACAACACAATATGCATGAAATAATGATTATTGTTGTTCTCCATGTATGACATTGTAATTACTTTTTGGGCTAGTGAAAAATGACAAGACATCGGATATGATCACCAAACGTTTTCGGTTCATTAAACCATCTTCAGGGATAGTTTAAGCATTGATTTCATCCACAAAGGACTGACTATATACTCAAATTAACTAACTCCCTTAGGGAAAATTGACAATAGGAAGGATTTCACATGCTTATTCATCAATGAAGGCTTAGATTAGCAATGAAAATAGCATCCAATATTCTTCGTTTCCGAAGTTGACGATGTTATAATGTCCCATTGCATGAAATAAGACATATTTTGCAAGCATTTGAGTTCGTTCACGTTTAATTCGTCCAATGGCAGCTACACTAGTACAAATACATACACATGAGGCCACGTAATCCAAGGATAATTTTGGCTTATGTTTATATTCACGTCCGCGGGCCTGACTGACCTTTTGAAAGCATCAATATTATCTTTGAGAGTCAGTTCTTCGTCTGCTCCTCCTTCGAAATAGCTCAATTTTCTCCCAAATAAATTCTTTTTTGCCTCTACCTCGATGTCTGCCAAGCAAACAGGCTTGTAGATATGAGAAGTGTCCTTAGACATGGTTGACAAGATGCTTGGAGTAAGATAAGATTCAGCTCATTAGAATATCCAATTTCTTCTTCAGTCTACCACAGGCAGCCCAAACAAGGTTCCTGTGTGTAGCTTACCATAAGGGAATGTATGAGAGTCATGATACAGATATGAAATTAAAATGTTTCAATCAACGTTTTCAGTCGCTGCTGTACCTTGTTCAGTATTCTGGCAAAATTTTTTTTTTGAAACTTCTCCAGCATTTGGCGAGATTCCACTTTTGTAGGGTCACTAAAATACATTTTGTTTAAGCTCCAAACCTGCATGGTTCCTCAATAAAATTTTGTATTTTATTCAGCGGTTTTTGTGTGCGCGCACATTGTGGGTTCAAATCGAGCGTTCAAAAGTAGGCAGTCACCTTAAATTGGAAACGAGGCATCCAGGACCAAATGCAAAGGAACAATAGGGTGTCTATGCAAAGTATACACTAGCTCAGTCTTTCTTTCTTTCTTACATTCGGGAACACAACAATTCCGCGTCAAAACACTGTAAATTTGGAAATGTGTGGAAAGTCGTTATTATTTATTTATTTAAGAAAAAACACCACAGACTTCAATTTTACAGACATGTTTCGGCAGAAACGTCAGCCATCATCAGTGATTTATTTATTGGTTTGTTTATTTATATGATTGTTTGCCGCTTCGTTCGTTCGTTTGTTTGTTTATATGAATTAAGGAACTAATGCATCAATCTCATAGGGATCCAAAAGTCCTATATAAAGGTCGATCTCCAATGAACAGAGAAGTAAAATAGCGAGAAATACTTGTGCTCTACAAAAAGCAACGTATATATTAATATAGACCTTGACATAAAACTAAAATAACTGAATTGGATACGGGAATATGCTCGATAAAAAGTGTTTCCAAGCAATGTCTTCACTTGTAACGGTTGATTCATAAACGACACTTGCACAGATGAGTTACGATGGACGGTGAAACATCTGCGACACAGGAACATCCTGAAATAAGGAAAAAAATAAATCAATAAATGCACTACAGAATGATTTACAGAACAGCTTGCATCTTGCTTGTCGAACGAGGAAAAGATCAATCACGCTTACATACCTGATAATATCATTGCTCTCATAAATTCTTCACGAAGTATCTCCAGTACTTTAATCACACCTTCTTCTCCCTGACAACAAAACAACTGATAAGCACAAAGAAAGTTTGAACACAACAAAACCAAAGACAATACACCACCAGACCTGATAGGCAAGTCCCCATATGACAGGACGACCAATGAATACAGCACGTGCACCCAATGCTAACGCCTTAAGTACATCAGTACCAAGCCTTACTCCACCATCCATATACACCTCAATTTGTCCATTGACGGCTGATACAACTTCTGGTAGAGCATCAATCTGTCATCAAACAGTAAAGTACACAATTACAGTACAATACAAACACAGCAGTAGTTGACATGGATAAGGGGTTACCGACTCACCCCTGCCAAGACCCCATCCAACTGTCTTCCTCCATGATTAGACACAATAATGGCATCAGCGCCGTGTTGGACAGCAAGTTTAGCATCTTCTGCTGTTAGAATGTCTTTTAATATTACTGGAAGCTTGGTGATGGACTTTATCCACGAGATGATCTCCCAAGAAACGTTCCCTTGCCAAAGATCACGACGTGATGCTCCTCTGACAAATAATAATAAATCGGGTTTTAATCATAATTATATGAAGAGCGCTTAGTAAACGTTAATATATAGAATCAAGGGTGACGTAGTAGTACCACACTCGTCTCTCGCTGCCTGGGATCTCGACTCCTGGACTCGGTCCTACACTTAAATAGCAGTTTGTTACGTCTCTCCCTTGATTCGAGGTTTCCCCAGGTTCTCCTGTTTTCCTCCCTCTGCAAAACTCGAAAAACCTAACACGCTATATTCCAATTCGATCTGTGATGAATTAATTAGCTACGCCCTTAAATAGGGGCCTGCCCAAAAATTCCGAGATCCATCAGTCAAAATTGTTAAAATGAAAAAACTTACGCTTACAACTTACTCCTTGACTTCTAAAAGGACAGTTATTCGATCAAGTGTTTTCTCAATTCCTGATTTTTGAAAACCACGTTTTTCCCCCAGAACACTTGCATCAACTGTAAGAACCAAGGCCTGGTAGCCTGTCTGCTCGGCTGTGCGAATCAAGGTCTTTGTATGTTCTTTGTCTTTCAGTATGAAGAACTGGAACCATCGGAGTCCACTGGGTGCAGCAAGTGCTACATCTTCTAGTCTTGTGTTAGATGAGAGGCTAAGAACCATGCATGTCTTGGCTTTAGAACAGGCTATATTTGTATAATGTAAATAAAAAAACATCAAGTTCATTGATGATGGAATAAGAATGTACTTGAATGTAACTGAACGTATTGCTAGTTTTCAATCACTCACAAGAGAATTGAATAACAAAAGACGTAGCGGCCAGGTTGGTTGCATATAACAAAAAGTTATGGCTAGTAATGGCTAGCCTGCGTGCTGCCCGACTTTAAATCTGGTTAAGAAGGTCTGCGAAACAGCTAACGAAGATTCCTTGTTCTGGACCCCCAGCGTGGTTTGCACGACTATATAATACTATGATTGGCTGCATTGCCATTTCATTCTTACACACGTCCTGATTGGTCCGTTGAATAATGATCTGCGGAAAGATAAGCCAAACATAGACAGATATTTGTCAATATTGATGATCAACGATTAGCCGTCTAATTCGGGCTGCACGCAGGCTAGTAATGGCAAGTATTTTGTTAAATTCGACCAAGATGGCGGCTGTAAAAACCAGCAATAGGAATAAGAGTAGATAATTGAATTAGATTAGATGAACGTATAGAAACAATTATTTTCCTTAATTCTTATATCGCTAATAACAGATATCAGATTTACACCCTATTGCCTTCAAACAATTGCGTTAAGTCGAGGCATTTGGGTACTTTTCAACTGTTGACCAAAATTGTTTCGATTTGAAACAATTGTCTGAAGCCGATATTAGAGCGCAACTCTGATATCTGCTATTCTTACCCTTCGCAGTTGCCCTTTCGCCGTCTGGGTGTGCAAGCGTCTGTTGTCCAGACGGTGCAACACATATTGGCATACTGACTGTCTGTCCCAGTAGAGTGGTAGACATGTCTACTTTTGATATCCCACGAAGTATTCTGGGCCTCAATCGTAATCTTCATTTATAAAATACAACAATTTATTAATTCTATACTTTCAGTATTGAATCTATATTGAATGAAAAGTTGAAAATGGTGAAACATTTTTTGGTTCGAGTGTTGCTCATACTTCCAATATCAGTGAAAGACTGTAAAAAACATCATTATATAAAACATCATCTTTCGTACATGGTGTACAAGATGGTTAATGTAAATTTGCTTTTTTCCTCATAGTGACCAGCATTTAGTAAAAGAGTTTTTTCTCGTATGAGTGGGAAACATACGGCACTAACTTACAGCACGTACACGGTATGGAAATCCGTAACATTGAAATGGCTTCCCATTGTCTTTGGACGTTTTTACCGATACGGTGGCCATCTTGAATTCTATTGTTTTAAGTCAGACATTATGGGATGCTGAGGGGTAGTTATTGGAAGATTTATAGTATACACAGCTGTCAGAGTGTCTTTTTATATAATTGAACGTTATCCACTGAGAAGCACATCTAAAACCAAGTGAATTTGCTGGTAGTTGGAGCGATATGTGAAACACGAAAGCGTAAAATTCTTTGAGAAAGTTACCCAGCCACTCTATGCTCTATGATTATTTTCATGTTTGCCCCCTCAGCATAAAAAGGTAAGAAGGTCGACTATTCAGCCAATCACAACGCGCGTAGTTACGGCTACGGTAAGATACGGTACGGCTACAGTACGGATACGAATCTGCCGTACCGTTTCCCACTCATACGAAAACCACTCTATTAGTTACATCAACACTGAAATGCCAGAGGAGTGAATAGTATCCCACAGTGCATTGCGAAAGCAAGTATATTATCAATTTTCTTCGCACGTTGGTCATTGTGCTCAAGTCAGCGAAGCGAGTAGAGCAGGAGGTTTCGTTAATAGATCCTTCAGAATTGAAGAGTGTTTTAAGTTTCAGCTCCGTTGTGCTCTGAAAAAAGAATTTTAAAAGCACCTTTGCCAATAGAACCTAAACTATCTACTGCCGGTATAAATTATTGCTGAAATGCCTTATGCTGAACTATGTCGTTATGACAATCGTAACACTTTCCACGTTCCACGTTCCACTTGAGTTGCATAGTTGACTCTATACTCTTAAAAATGAATGTCCACAGTACGAACATTAATCTTTAAGGAGTTCAGTATTGATATTTTAAACTTAGAAAAAAAAACATGAAAAGGACACAAAGGCCAGGAGTGCTTTGGTGATTTTGGGTTAAATTTGGCTAGATTCCTAATTCCCCCGGGTGTTTGCATGAGAGTGATGATTTTATTAAAACATTTGTCTAAAATACAGAAGCAAGAAACAATACGCCGTTATGAAACTTAGTGGTGTATGGTACAGGCAATCCTACAGTCACATTACATATCTATCGATATTTTAGCTATACTTGTACCTCCTGAACGCCTCGATATTGTCTCTCAGAGTCTGCTCTTCGTCTGCTCCCCCTCCAAAAAAGTAAGATCGGCTCTCAGACAGATTCTTTTTCGCCTTTCCCTCGATGTCTTCCAAGCAAACAGGCCCAGAATGGGGTGTACAGTCTTTATACATGGCTTCGATCTATGAGATATATTCGCTGCATGAATGTCTTACCAAACTTTCAACGGTATATAATACTGATGCTATGCTAAAATATAACGCCCAATAATTCTAATTATTGAATAATTACTTTAGTCTGGTAGGTTTGGTTTAATGAATTCGTCACCAAAATTATACATTTACATTACAATACATAAATCATGGCCATGCACATAGACAATATGAGTGGCCGTGTTGTCTCAGATATTCAACATCTGATACAATATCTGATACAACACGGACACTCATATTGTATATATTACTTATAAATTATATCCGTTTTGAAATCACTGTAGGAATTTAAAATTTTTAAAAATCCATTTTTTCAATTTCATCCTTTTTCACCTTCAAATTTTTTTCCTCATGCTTTGATTTGGCTTTTGTTTTCTGTTTGGTCATATTTGATTCTCTTTTTGCTCCACTGGGTTCTTCCAGTAATTTTCTCCTGGTTCTTTCTTTCCAACATTGCCATCACAAAGTCAGACTGTTTTTTAGCTCCCTGTGTTTCTTCAAGGGCATTTTTCGTACCCAAAAAAAGGGAAAACTACCTTTCCTTTTCCAGCTGTTGGTTACAATTTATATACCACCATCATTTTCATGATCATGTACTCTCATAATTTGGGATTTCATATCACTAGTTTAATACCTAGGGTTTCTAGGGTGCTGTAAGCCAGAAAAGCAAGATTTACCCGGCTCTCGTGCATGAGATTAACTCCCTCGAACCCTAAGTCCAAGCTTTGACATTCACGGAAACCTGCACTGTCAACCTAAAAAATAATTTTTGTGGAGAGAGGAAAACTGGATAAGCTGGAGAGAACCCTCGACGCACGACAGAGAATCGACAAGGTATTTTACTAACTTCGGACGTTGGGTCTATAGGGGGGTTCTAGGAATCGAACCCATGACCACTTTGATAAGAGGCACCCGTGTGAGCTTTCAAACAAAACAAAAATTAGTAAAACGAAGTGTTGAGGGTGAGAAACTATAAAAAGTACCATACCCATCTTTAGATTTAAAATGAACAGCTGTAACTCCAGGATCATCGTAAGTTCCCGATTTTAAAAAAGAACGCCGTTTCCCGATAACATTTGCATCGATTGTTAAGACCACAGGCTTGTATCCTGCCTGTTCTGCTTGGCAAATTAATGCCTTGGTATGTTCTCAATCAATGAGAATGTATAGCTGAAACCATAGGACTGCACAAGGTGCAGCAAGTGCTACATCTTCCATCTTGACTGTGGATACCATGCTTAGGATCATGCATGTCTTGGCACTAGATGAAGCTGAAATTGTAATAGATGAAGTACGTGAGATCGATCATGTTTAAAAAATATGTCACACTATACCACACCACAACTACCATGCAATGTCACACTATGCCACACCACAACTACCATGTGCAATGTCACACTATGGCACACCACAACTACCATGCAATGTCACACTATATCACACCACAACTACCATGCAATGTCACACTATGCCACACCACAACTACCATGTGCAATGTCACACTATGGCACACCACAACTACCATGCAATGTCACACTATATCACACCACAACTACCATGCAATGTCACACTATACCACACCACAACTACCATGCAATGTCACACTAAGTCACACCAAAACTACCATGCAATGTTACACTATGCCACACCACAACTACCATGCAACATCACACTATGCCACACCACAACTACCATGCAATGTCACACTATGCCACACCACAACTACCATGCAATGTCACACTATGTCACACCACAACTACCATGCAATATCACACTATGCCACACCACAACTACCATGCAATGTCACACTATGTCACACCACAACTACCATGCAATGTCACACTATACCACACCAAAACTACCATGCAATGTTACACTATGCCACACCACAACTACCATGCATTGTCACACTATGTCACACCACAACTACCATGCAATGTCACACTATATCACACCACAACTACCATGCAATGTCACACTATGCCACACCACAACTACCATGCAATGTCACACTATGCCACACCACAACTACCAGCAATGTCACACTATGTCACACCACAACTACCATGCAATGTCACACTAAGTCACACCAAAACTACCATGCAATGTTACACTATGCCACACCACAACTACCATGCAACGTCACACTATGCCACACCACAACTACAATGCAATGTCACAATATGTCACACCACAACTACCATGCAATATATAATGTCACACTATTTTAATAGGTTTATCTGGAAAACTGCTAAATCTCACCCTTTGCAGTAGCTCGTTCACCCTCTGGGTGCACCATCATTTGATACCCAGTGGGTGCAACACATATTGGCATACTGACTGTCTGTCCCAGTAGAGTGGTAGACATGTCTACTTCTGATATCCCACAAAGCATTCTGGGCCTCAATCGTAATCTTTATTTATAAAATACAACCTTATCAGTACATTAAATGAGCCATATTTTTCAAAGGCACCACAGATTTCAAAAAATTATTACGATATGCCTCTAAGTAATATATTTCCATTGAGAACCATTACACAATGCCTGGAGTGATAAGTATATTCAGATATATGAGAAGCTTGAACTCCGGAAACAGTTGTGAACAAGTATCTCACAGAAAAGTGAGGCTCTAATCTCTAATATATATATATGCTCCAATCTTTACAAGCTCACAATAACTTGTCTGTCTGTCCCAGTAGAGTGGTAGACATGTCTACTTCTGATATCCCACAAAGCATTCTGGGCCTCAATTGTAATCTTCATTTAAATAAAAAGCAATATGTAAGAAATAATCACATATTCCATAGGGTTTTACAATCATTTTGTAAATATAGACTTATGAAGTATCGCTATAATCTTTATAATGATACTTCATGAGATGCAAGGCATTGTCGTTCATGTGCCAACCAGAGATAGATTGACTGGTAAAACCCAGGGTTGTAGCTAGGAGAGGGACATGGTGTGTTCAGGTTGCCCAAGAACTTTGGCTTTTTGTTGACATTTAATGCAGGCCTGCAGTATGCAGTGGGAGGGCCTAATATTTTTTACAATGCTATGGCCCTGAAACAAGGCAATATGTGCTTGCATTGTGTGATTGTAAGTAAACTCTGAGTTATATTCATCATGCTACCAAAGAGTTTGTTTTTGAAGGTAGCACAGGAAAAAATTTCAAAATCCCAATTTAGACGATTTGGGAAATTCTTGGGAATTTTTCCCAATAATGGGAAAAAATTGGGATAAAATTGGGAAACCAAATAAACAATATTGGGAATTTATTGGAAAGGCTTCTGTTCGGTTTCCTGATAACAATAATTTCCCAACATCGGGAAAGTGAAACCAATCAAATCCCAATATTGGTAATATTTTGGGATTAAATTTCCAACAAAAACCCAAACATGGGAATAAATTGAAAAAAATTACAAACTGAATCCCAAAAATGGGAATTAAATGGGACTGTACTTCCAATCAAAACCCAAACATGGGAATAAATTGAAAAAAAATTACAAACTGAATCCCAATTATGGGATTTTATTGGGAATACTTTGACCTCATAAAAACCCAATTTGATCATATATTGGGACAGTAATTTCCCAATTATGGGATTTTATTGGGAATACTTTGACCACATAAAAACCCAATTTGATCATATATTGGGACAGTAATTTCCCAATTATGGGATTTTATTGGGAATACTTTGACCTCATAAAAACCCAATTTGATCATATATTGGGACAGTAATTTCCCAATTATGGGATTTTATTGGGAATACTTTGACCTCATAAAAACCCAATTTGATCATATATTGGGACAGTAATTTCCCAATTATGGGATTTTGCTGGGAATACTTTGACCACAGATTTGGATTTGGTACCACTTTCCCAATATTGGGAAATATTGGGAAATTCCCAAGGAAAACCCAAAAATATCCCAATATTACCCCATTTTTTTCCCAAGTTGGGATTTTGAAATTTTTTCCTGTGTAGGTTATCCTACATATACTATCAGCTACAAGCCTCGGGTGTTCTATCCCTGAAAATTGACGTATAAGCAAATAAGCTTAATAGTTTAAAAATTGCCCTGAATAAGCTTGCAGTAAGATATTAATATATGAGCCAACAATGTTTACATTACAAAACACATTGGTGTTTAACTGCCATATATTTCGGTACCCTGAGTTTCACATATTAATTAACCAGCATTTCTATAACTACCATGGAAATAACAAAAGCTGAATCACCTTTTGAAAGCATCAATGTTATCTTTGAGAGTCAATTCTTCATTTGCTCCTCCTTCTAAATAGCTCAATTTTTTCCACAAACTAATTATTTTTCGCCTCTTCCTCGATGTCTGCCAAGCAAACAGGCTCTGAACGAAGAGAAGAGCCTTTAGACATGGCTGTTTTCGAGATATCAAATTTTTAGTTTTCGTGTATTTTTTTCTGTCTGGTGGAGTCGTCTCGGGAGGCAAAACATTCGCACTCCACAGGGACTCCGCGGATGAAAATAATAAACAAAGCTAAACAACAAAGGAAATCGAAATTGTATTGAATGTACTAAAAATAAGCCTTTAATAATAAAAACAGCAGGTATTTGTTTTAAAATCTAAAATTTATTTTGACAGTATAATTGTTTTTCTAAAATGGGATACCTTTGTTTTTGGATGTCCGCTGTATTCGTCGAGTCTGCAAACTGTACGTCTTTCGTGACTTCGGGACAAATAATGTCTAAAGACGATTCAATGTATTCAAAGCCTGTTTGCTTGGCAGATATTGAACAAGAAGGCAAAAAGAAGCTTTGTAGAATGTCATTGAATTACTACGAAGGCGGAGCAGATGAAGAAGTTAGTCTGAAAGACAACATAGAAGCTTTCAGAAGGTGAGCATGACATTAGGTACTGTTCTTTGAGTACTTTTAACATTTAACCCGCTTTTCCCCTTTTATTGGGTACCTTTATAAAATTCCCCCTCCCCACCCCCCCACTCTGAACACCTGCCTGCCTGTAGGCATTGATAATGAACGGTTTCTTAAGCTTATGTCGTTATCATGGGATGTTAATTTTATCTTTGTGTGTTATGCAGGCTAAGGCTAAGGCCCAGAATGCTTCGTGGGATATCAGAAGTAGACATGTCTACCACTCTACTGGGACAGACAGCCAGTATGCCAATATGTGTTGCACCCACTGGCTACTCCATACTTGCACATCCAGAGTGTGAAAAAGCCATTGCAAAGGGTGAGAGGCATGTATTGCCACAGTGTATTCACCATTCACCATCCATTCATCCATCCATCTATCCATCCATCTATCCATCCATCTATCCATCCATCTATCCATCCATCCATTTTTCATTCATATATTTTTTCACTTATTCTCTCCAATATTCCTTCACTCCTTAATATACGGTGGCCCACAAGTGCAATACACAACAAAATATATTAATGCTTAAAACATTATTTTCGAATGCAAAAATTCAAATTTCCTTACATAAATCAACAACTCAGTACACAAACGAAAGTTCTCAGTACACAAACGAAACTCAGTACACAAACAAAAGTTCTCAGTACACAAACGAAACTCAGTACACAAACAAAAGTTCTCAGTACATAAACGAAACTCAGTACACAAACAAAAGTTCTCAGTACACAAATGAAACTCAGTACACAAACAAAAGTTCTCAGTACACAAATGAAACCCAGTACACAAACAAAAGTTCTCAGTACACAAACGAAACCCAGTACACAAACGAAAGTTCTCAGTACACAAACGAAAGTTCTCGGTAGAGGTCTGACTCATCCCCAGGGTAGAGGTGAGAAGAAGTGGTAGTGTTAGGAACGCCACTCGATTGCGAATTTTCAGGATCAACTTTGGCTGAACATTTTGGACAAAATTTATATGTCCTTTGGATCCAAGAACCGCAAAACTTGCAAAACATTTTAGCTTATAGTACTCAGCACAAACGAGTTTTCACAACTGCAACGAAATGCAATCTAAATACAGCCAAAACAGCGCTTTCTTTAACGGAGAACTAGTTTATCGTTTCAGCCATGTTGTTTTGGCGGGAATTCTACAGTTTTCCAATTTTGGGTTCCCTGTCTTGATAACCCAGGAAGACCATAGGCATAAACCTTTACCCTGGGGATGAGTCAGACCTCTACCGAGAACTTTTGTTTGTGTACTGGGTTTCGTTTGTGTACTGAGAACTTTCGTTTGTGTACTGAGTTTCATTTGTGTACTGGGTTTCGTTTGTGTACTGAGAACTTTCGTTTGTGTACTGAGTTTCATTTGTGTACTGAGAACTTTTGTTTGTGTACTGAGTTTCGTTTGTGTACTGAGAACTTTCGTATGTGTACTGAGTTTCATTTGTGTACTGAGAACTTTTGTTTGTGTACTGAGTTTCGTTTGTGTACTGAGAACTTTCGTTTGTGTACTGAGTTGTTGATTTATGTAAGGAAATTTGAATTTTTGCATTCGAAAATAATGTTTTAAGCATTAATATATTTTGTTGTGTATTGCACTTGTGGGCCACCGTATTAATACCTTAACTTGTTTAACTTTGCATTTTGAATCAAACAATATTTCTTGCATATAACTCTCTACATTTATTTAGAGCATCATTTGTTTACATCTCTTACCTTAACAGCTGCATCTAGTGCTAAGACATGCATGATCCTTAGCATGATCAACACAACCAAAATAGAAGATTTAGAACTTGCAGCACCCAGTGGTCTTCGATGGTTTCATCTCTACATTCTCAAAGATAGAAATTATATGAAGTCAATAATTGACAAAGCAGAGAAAACAGGATTCAAAGCCTTGGTTTTAACAGTTGATGCAACAGTTCTTGGAGTAAGACGTGGCGTTAGGAGAACAGGCCTCTCTCTTCCTTCTAATGTTCATGTTGCAAATCTTGGAGAAAATTTGTATGTATCATTTTGTAAATGGACCAAATCCACTCTGACATGATAAACCCTTTTAGCTTGGGCAGTTTGTTGTCCCATTTCAGACCACGTATCATTCCCAAGAGTATCATTTCTTTGTTTAACATTTGTGCATGAGAAGACGCAAGAATATGGATACAACTCAAACAAATACTCTTATTCTCAAGAGAATAACGTGTGTGCTGAAATGGGACAACAAACTGCCCAAGCTAAAAAGGACTATTTTTTCCCATTTCAGACCAATTGTCATTCCCTTGAGAATAGGATCCTTACTAAACCACACCGTGTACACAAACATTAGGCTCTGGCAGTCTTTATTGATTCTTTGACATTATTATACATACATGGACATATACAGTACTATATATAATTATCTAACATATATATATATATCTATTTATAACTGTTGAATATTTTATTATCTAGGAATAATCAGTACCCTAATGTTCATTCACAATTATTCATAACGACATGGAAGACTTATACTAGACTATACAAGAATACAGTTAATCATGACTGCCTTAGGGAGGGTGGGTGGGTAAGCAAATTGACCAGCACAATAGAGTGTTGTGCTAGCTTAGGCGGCAAGGCTACAATGTATTACTAATGCGTAATTCAAGTAGGATATAGCTATCTTATTGATCTTGTGAACCTCAGGTGAATACCTGAGGTCTTATATCATGCAGAATCCCTATAGACTGCTATCCCCCGGTCTAGATTCATATCAATAACTAAGTTATTAATATCCATATTAATTTGTTTGAGTTGTATCCATATTCATGCGTCTTCTCATGTGCAACCATTAAACAAAGAAATGATACTCTAGGGAATGACATGTGGTCTTGAGAATAAGATTCTTTGTCTGAGTTGTACCCATATTGATGAGTCTTCTCATGTGCAACCGTTAAACAAAGAAATGATACTCTAGGGAATGAGGGAATGACATGTCGTCTTGAGAATAAGATTCTTTGTCTGAGTTGTACCTATATTCATGAGTCTTCTCATGTGCAACCGTTAAACAAAGAAATGATACTCTAGGGAATGACATGTGGTCTTGAGAATAAGATTCTTTGTCTGAGTTGTACCCATATTCATTGTCTTCTCATGTGCAACCGTTAAACAAAGAAATGATACTCTAAAAATAACATGTGGTCTGAAATGGGAAAACATTATGAGCAAGTGAATTTGGTCTATTGTATGTACGTAGATTCAGCTATTTTCTTTACATTTGTCTCAATGCCCAAAAGCATTTTATTTATTTTTTTAAATAAAAAAAATTAAAAAAAATTTTATTTTAGGATGCAATAAAATTTGGAGCATCAAAATAAGTTATAAATATAATGATAACAACAACCAAGGGACATCCTTCTAAAGCTATCATTAAGGTTTTATTGTATCAGTGACTTACTTTTTTTTGATATTTCTATTAAATTAGAAATCTTTGGAAGGTTGAAGCACTTTTTGACAAGACAATTACATGGGATACTGTTAGATGGATCAAATCCATTACCAAGCTTCCAGTAATACTAAAAGGCATTCTAACAGCAGAAGATGCTAAACTTGCTGTCCAACACGGTGCTGATGCCATTATTGTGTCTAATCATGGAGGAAGACAGTTGGATGGAGTCTTGGCAGGGGTGAGTCGGTAACCCCTTATCCATGTCAACTACTGCTGTGTTTGTATTGTACTGTAATTGTATACTTTACTGTTTGATGACAGATTGATGCTCTACCAGAAGTTGTATCAGCCGTCAATGGACAAATTGAGGTGTATATGGATGGTGGAGTAAGGCTTGGTACTGATGTACTAAAGGCGTTAGCATTGGGTGCACGTGCTGTATTCATTGGTCGTCCTGTCATATGGGGACTTGCCTATCAGGTCTGGTGGTGAATTGTCTTTAGTTTTGCTGTGTTCAAGCTTTCTTTGTGCTTATCAGTTGTTTTGTTGTCAGGGAGAAGAAGGTGTGCTTAAAGTACTGGAGATGCTTCGTGAAGAATTCAGGACTGCCATGATACTATCAGGTGAGGCATGGTGGTATATCTTTTCTCCGGGTTCAACATGCAAAATGCATTGTGATCTAGATTTTTGATCTTAGGGCTTTGCTTGCTTGAATGTTTTAATGTTTCATGATGCCAATACCTGTCGATAGGGACTTTATATATCAGATGATAACCTTGCAATTTTATGCTGCCTTCTTTTTGATTGAATTCAGAGTTTTTAGCTTTATTTATACTAAGAAAAGCCATTTTACTTCTTTCTTTATTTGCAGGGTGTTCAAGACTTCAAGATATAAACAGCTCTTTGATACACAACCAAGTGAACTCACGACTTTAAACACAACTTTGGTTGGTACAGAATTAAAAATACGAACGATTACAGGGGCGGATCCAGGGGGGGGTGGATTGGGTGGCTAGCCACCCCCTCTTTGCAGGGTTTAAAATAGGAAAAATAAAATGATTAGTTAATTCAGTAAATAAAAGAAAAAAATACATCTGAATGTGTCCCATTGTATAAAAATAATGATATGAATTTTGCATTGCCTGGACCTAAAAAGTTGTCCGCAACCCTAGACCTATCCTTTTAATATTTTTTTAGAGTTAGCCACCCCCCTTTGTAAAATCCTGGATCCGCCCCTGGATTACCGAGCAATTAAATCAAATCTACATCATTTCATCTTTGCCGCATTCTTGTTTTTTTTCTTTTCCTTGCGCTAAAAAGGATCTCAAATCTTTGGCTAACATGCAAATAGAAAGCCGTTACATGGACACAGTTGTAGTGCGTTCGACCTAGAAGTCTCCGCGACCTACTCCGAACCTAGTACGCCAACAATGGCACTTTTGAAGAGCAGGGTTTCTATTCCACGAATTACAGCGCTTCGACAGCGCTTCGACAGCGCTTGCAAATCACCCGCGCGCAATCGTGCAATTTGGCGTCGCTACGAAATTTGGAGTGGCCATTCATCCTTTCTTGCAGCTCTAACAGCTAAATTACGAAGGACGCAGCTCAACGTGGCTGAGTCAAAGGGTTAAAAAGGCGCTGCCATACGACTCATGTCTGAGCACGGAGCATAGCTTAGATCAAATTAGGGTTGAGTTTTTGCGGAGGGAGCGGAAAACCGGAGAACCCGAAGAAAAACCCTCGAAGGAAGTTGGTTTTGTTGGACGTCAATCAAGGCGTTTCCATGACATTCCATAGGCACGTGCACGTGAAAACTTTATGTACGATTTCTTTTGTGCGATTGGGAAGCGCTGTAAGACTAAATCCATGAAACATCAGCTCAACAGATCGCAGAAATGATATGTCGTCTGATGTCATTCACCTTTTATGTAGACTCCTAAGTCTTGTAGTTTGAACTAAAACACTTCAAATGCGCTTACTGGAATTAGCCCCATTTCATTTACATTAACCCCAAGTTACACAGAAAATAATCTTGTTTCAAGATAAACTAGAAATTCTACGAGCTTTATTCATTTATTGTTGTCACGTTGTAGCCATCAGTGATCAAAATTACTTTAACAATCCATGTATTTGAGTATGTATTTGAGTCCTCTGGGTGGATTCAAAATTGGACTCAAAGGTGCATGGGGATTCTTGTGGGACTTGGGGCTTGATCACAGCTTCTAGGAGGCACGAATCGTTCAGGATCTTCAATTCCCAAGACTATGTCAAAAAAGCTAGAAAAAATATAATGTTATGTAGGTAAGAGCAAAAAAAAAATGTTACGGATAAAGCATATATTGAAACAGTTTGTAAGTGCGCGCTTCAGTTTTGGCGTCGCCTACCAGAAGGTATCTATGGAAACCTTTTTTACTGAGAGTGACACGTTAAGTTTTCACTGACAAATTCGTGGCCCTCGAGAGAAAGAAGACAAGACTGCATGGGGCTTTATACCTTGAATGTATTGCGCCTGTCCTTCTGGTGTATACCACATCGCTCACAGGTATGCAACCCTCTGCTGTCACGGTAGCGACGTAGTCCACTGTTTAAAAAAAATGGTGACAAAAATAGAGTTGCATGATAGCTTACTTCTTGACTTGTAAAAGAATGGGAAAAGAGGAGAGGAGGAGGAATTAATGAAGGAGCAAACAAGAAGCATGGAAAGAAGCAAGCAAGGAAGAAAGAAAGATAGCAAAGAAAGGAGGAGAAATAGTAGATGGAGAAGCCAGAGATAGTTAGTCCTGTCCTTACCTTCTTCTCCCTTTCTTTCGCCTTTTCCGTAAAATATATTAACCAGCACACCAACCGTTGGTAAGCTTGCTCCAATGTATGCCTCTGTTGCAAAGGTCGCATCGCTTGGGATTTCTATTGGTTTGAAGGGTTCTTTAAACTCAGACACAACACATTTACCCGTGCCGTTGATGCTCAGTTCAATGCGGTACACGCGTTGCTGTACAAAAAAATAAATGAAAATTTATGAGCAACGTCATACGTCATACATACATAATAGGCCCCTTCACAGTTCCCTGCGCCATCTTGAAAGGTAACCGTGCCTTTGCATCGACGCGAGACATGAGGTGACCTTGCAATGATAGAGACATGTGAATAATTGTCCAAGGTGTTAAATAAATGTCTCTATCATGGCAAGCTCAGCGTTTGTCTCACTTCGATGCAAAGGCATGCATGTCTACCTTTCAAGATGGCACAGGGAACTGTGAAGGGGACTCAGTTCGCGAATTCCATTTACTGATAAGTTTGTATTGGGACTCAAAACGAAGGATTGATCATCAAAATAGCATCGCCCTGGAACTTTTCAATGCGTCACGTCTTATAGTGTCACGCTGCGTTGAGTTACTGCGTTACCCCGGCTACCGTTTGACCAGCGTCGCCTTGCTTGACCCTTGCGTTACTTTGCGTTGAGGCCTTAATTTCATGCCTTTGCGTTACGCGGGTTTCATTTCCTTGTTACGTTCCGTTGTCTTGCGTTACTTACTTCTCGGTAAAGAATGATGAAGTCATAGAAAGATCTTTTTCCAGACAAATCAACATCTTCAATGATGCGCACACGTTCATTTGATGCATCGTACGACAGCTTGCCCAAAACACTGAAGTTCTTACTGTGGTCAACCTGAAATCAATGGGTGGTACAGAATCATCTTCAGGCCACTCAAAAGCAAATATATTTTACTCTCTAGTAAATTACTAGTATAGTCAAAACAACATCATTTTTACCGCAATTGTTTGTCTTTCTCAATAACTGGCTGATTTGCCAACCGGTATAATAAACGAGAATTATTACCATGGTAACAGACCCCTTGCACGTCTCCGGAATGCAGCTCAACTTGGAGGTCGACAAAACAATAGTTTGCAATTCTTTTTTCCCCCCTCCAAATTGAGCTGCTTTGACGTCAAGTGCTGGGGTCTATAAGCCATATTTGCAATTGCCAGAGCTTTTCAAGTCATCCAACAATTATTTCCATACAAATCTTTATCAAAATTTCCACTTTATCAGTTTAATGCAATTTCTACTATACGGTCGAGTTTATGAGCTGAAACTTCGCATTTTTACTTATATAGAAGTGCTCTTTTCATTTTTGGCGTCTAACGTATGGCGAGGATTACCTGGAAAAGTCGTCCTTCCCATATTTTTGGTGTTTCTGCATAAAAAAGAGTAAAAACTCTCAAGAAAGAATTTGAAATGACACAAGAGAATGGGCTCGTGGCATAAATAGATTATTGTTAGGGCAAATCTCAAGAAATCTTTTCACGAAGACAATAAAAATAGAAAATAAATTTGATAATAATAATAATAATAATAATAATAATAATAATAATAATAATAATAATAATAATAATAAAATAAATAATATAAGGGGATTTAGGAGTTAGAACAAATCTT
The DNA here is from genome assembly GCA_964019055.1 of Anthopleura xanthogrammica. Lineage (NCBI taxonomy): Eukaryota > Metazoa > Cnidaria > Anthozoa > Actiniaria > Actiniidae > Anthopleura > Anthopleura xanthogrammica. The sequence continues at coordinate 3,972,004 of OZ025212.1, read as the reverse complement.
TTTTTCACCTCGAAGACAGAGTTATCAAGTACGGTGACTGCCTGTCCCATGCCTTGGCTGAATCAAACGCCAAAAAGATTTCGGAACCGTACAATATACCGGATCGAACGGGTCGGATATACGCGACTCCTCGATCTCCATACCCAATTGCAAGCTGAACTAAAACAATCAACACCCCCTCTATCGACCACAAATTCTTCGCAAACGTAACCCCTCCCCCTTAGGACCCACAAGGTTTTCTTTGTACAAGCCAAAAATACCATGTATTTAATGGATGCTTATGGTTTTGGTGCAAAATTTCAAAGGAAAACAGTAATGGGAAGCAGAAAGAAACTAAAACAATGTCATAGAATATCGCGTGATACATTGGAATATGCAAAATGCTCTACACTTGAATTGCATAACTATAGTGGCTGCAGATACAGACTGCAATGTTTTCTCGTGCCGGTAACGAAATATTAGAATTTATTGCAGCATATAATGGCCATTAGTAAAAGTGTCGCAAAGAAAAGCTCAAGAAGCCTGAAACCGAAAATGCAAACAAAAACCAAACTCTCGCTCGTCAACATTTCATGAACCCATATGAAAGAACAGTAGCTCAACTTGTCAAACATACCACAAGGTTTTGGCCTCTGTCCACTGACGACCACTGTAAAAACAAGGAGAGCTGCAAAAGCGTACATCTTTGATGAGAAACTACCGGCTGCAGTCGATGCCCAACAACTAAGAATACTGATCAGGGGAAAGTAATGCTATATATGAGAAAATCCGTACCAAGCACAGCAAGGTTTCGCAATTACATCATGTGTATTTTCAATTTCCAAACCTCCCCCAAGCCACACCCCCAGGAGGTACACCGGCAAGGGACACGACGCAGTATATGTTTATGCTTTCTTTATATTTTTAAGGAAACCTTTTTATTTAATATGTTCTTAAGAAGAGCAAAATTCATGTTTTGAATGTAAATCGCAGATTTATTTATTGTTTCAATAGGGTTTAACATTTGTGGATTCCTCACCTTATTTTCTATCCCCTATGCCCTCCCCTCAAAGTCCCCTCATGTATTACGGATCACGCTATCTGGTGACTTGTTATCATAACATCATGTGAGTTGCCTTTTCGCTTAGCCCAGCCATTTTTTCTGACCCCAAATGCATCCAATTGGATCAAATGATAAATTTATGACCTGATACAAAATGCGAAGAAACATGTCCAATCTACTGTGCTTACTAATGAATCAAAAATGATAGTTTTCTAGTATATAGTTTAGTGCAATATTCATAAAAAATCTCTAATAATATAATCGCAAGAGTTATAGCTCGACCTCTTCTCGAAGCTTCGTATTTAAACGAAAGTAGCGCCGGTATAAAACTTATTTTTTTGTGTGATTTGAATTTTTGCCAGCATTGTCAGTTTTTATTTCAATACGTACATGACCTTTCTGTGATAGACGAAATTCATGGAATGGCGAGCTGCTTCAAAGGACTCGTCTTGAAGGAGTTTGGTCTGTCTGTCTGTCGCTAACATTTTGTCATGAATTCCCGGTTGTAATTAGCTGTACGCAACTCCACAGGTGGCGGAACCGGGGGGTGCCGAGGGGGTCAACACCCCCATTTTTGGGGGAATTTAATTTTGTATTTTGTGACGAAAGTGAAGTAATGTCTTTTTTTTTTTTGGTTCGCTGTTATTTTGGTTGGAGTATTTTTTTTTTGTTCGGTGGTGTTTTGATGTCTTAGCCCCCCATGGCCACTTTTCATGTTGTCTCGCTGCCCCTGAAACACCCCCCCCCCCCCCCCCTGCTCTATTTTGTTACTTCATAGAAGCGCTCGTCCTTGTCAGTACCTGGTATCCTTATCACGCCAAAATGATTCGTGAACACTAAGTAGATGATGCAAAATGTTTATTAGCAAATAAAAGGTTTTAAGCAATCAGTCCAAACAACTGATAAGCACACAAACTAAGCCTTTTCTTTTATTCCTTTACTCCAAAATCTGTAAACTTATACTGTGTAATCTCCCACGATGAGACTAACTCTTGGAGAGAACACAGAGAATTTATATGTTTAAATTAAAAAAAAAAAAAAACTAAGCCTTATAATGCGTTAAGGACTAAGCACTTAGATACGATAGAATATATATCGCTATCTAAAACAAAACAAAGATGAGATAACAAGACTTGTCCAACTGTGCTGAAAGCCATGCCACAGCTCCATAGCAACGAGGTCCTTGCTGTTCCTTAGTAACGAGGATGGGCCTTAAAGAGGTCGGGAACTGGGCCTTCCTCGCAGCTCTTTGGAGGAGTGAAAACTGACGGGTCTTTAATTCCCAGCTCTACATTATAGATGCTAGAAAATCACAAACAATATGCATGATAAGTCGATTATAGATGCAAATTGCAATTTTAAAGATTCTTACATCTTGAGCTTAATGTTTTCCTATTTCAGACCAAGTGACATTCCGTAGCCGAAGCTTCTTTTCCTTACCATTCCCTTACCATTCCCTTGAGTGTGATTTCGTTTTTTTCAGGTAACACTTAATTGAGAAGACACATAAATATGGCTACAAATCAAGTAAAGAATCTTATTTCCACAAGAACGACACGTGGCTTGAAATGGGGAAATATGTCGCCCAAACCCAAATGGGTCTGTCATCGCCTAATTTAGTCAAACCACAGTTGTTGAGTGAAGGTAGATGGATCGGGAAGTTTGGTTTTACTTCAACATTACCTTGCACGAGTTATCAGTCTTTCAACGGTGGATTTCCTAAAGAAAGGAATGCAACCATCATTGGTAACACCGGCGACATAGGTACCTGTGTGGGGAAACATATGATTACTAGTCATATTCATCCGTCCGTCAGTCCACCAATCTATCCACCCACCCACAAATCCATCCATCCATCCATCCATCCATCCATCCATCCATCCATCCATCCATCCATCCATCCATCCATCCATCCATCCATCCATCCATCCATCCATCCATCCATCCATCCATCCATCCATCCATCCATCCATCCATCCATCCATCCATCCATCCATCCATCCATCCATCCATCCATCCATCCATCCATCCATCCATCCATCCATCCATCCATCCATCCATCCATCCATCCATCCATCCATCCATCCATCCATCCATCCATCCATCCATCCATCCATCCATCCATCCATCCATCCATCCATCCATCCATCCATCCATCCATCCATCCATCCATCCATCCATCCATCCATCCATCCATCCATCCATCCATCCATCCATCCATCCATCCATCCATCCACCCACCCATCCATTCATCCATCCATCCCCCCTCCCACCCACTCACAAACATTAAGAGAAGGAATATGGAAAAGAAAACAACCCTATTTTGAAATCAGTCAAAGTTCTCGTAAGCGGTTCTCACCTTTATTTCCCTCTACCTCGAACTTCCCATAATAAATTTTGTAAGAAAGTCCTGTGTTTTTAAGTCCAAGGAATGCATCACCTACGAAGGTCGCGTTGTCAGGGACCTGTGCTGGTGTGAAGGGCTTGTCATACTTGGATACTATGCATTTGCCTGTCTTGTGAATAATGCTGTAAAGACGATGCTGTTGAATAAAACATTTCTTCATTTAGAGTGAAGTCACTAAATCTGGGAAATAAAAATTGCTTGTTTAAAAGTGTAATAGTCAAATTAAGACCAAAAAAAGAAGAAGAAAACAAGGGAATTATTGTCTACTAAAGTGTATTAACCTAATATCTATTTCACGGGTTTAGTGATTTCACTCAAATACGAACTACAACAACAAAACTACAACACTCCCGTACAAAAACAAATGAAAATCAAAAAAAAAAAAAGAAAAAAAAGAAAAAAAAAAGAAAAAGCCGTGAAAAGTATCAACTTCATATTTTTGATTAATATGTAAGTCTCCTTGGCAACCGTGATTATTCTCGGTCCCAGATCCTTGCCATTACGTACCTCGTTATAATGAATGATGTATTCATGTCCCTCGGGATCATACTGCAGCAGTACACGGATCCTTTTGTTGATAGCATCGTAAGATACCTTCATTATCAATGTAACTCCCTTCTCGTCAATCTGAAACAATTGTTGAATCATTACGTCATGCTTTGTCACAGGAAGCCCGCTTAAAGAAAGTATCCCGTGGGGGGAGAGGAAGAAGAGTCGAATATTTATACAGGGAGTAGAGGTTTGGGCGCTTGTAGTAATACGTAGGTGACCCTTCCAAGTTAAACAAATCCTACACCGAAACGTTTCTTTGCTTTCGATAAATTTCGGTTTTATCTTCGGCTTGTAAACATGGATTGAGTCACAAGCACCCAAACAAAGCAGTTCCTGTACATGGTTTATGGGACTAGTTGGGATAAAAATATAAAAGCGCTCGGTAGAAGAGCGGATTTCGAAAAAGATATTAACGGCTCAAATCACGCTGAAACGTCTCTAGAAGAACTACAAATTGTTGAGTGAAACGTTCATTTCTTAATTATATCCATTTTGAAATCACTACCAAAATCGTGCAATCTGATTGGCTCTCAGCAGTGCGATTTATTCACAAATGGCACTCCACTCAGTTCAATTACCATTATATATCATTATCATAAGGCTTCTGCATGAATATGGTTGGAATGTACGTGATTAAGTTTGGCAAAACAAATTTTCTCGCTTTCTGGTTGGCTAAGGTGTAGAAAAATTCATTATAGGGTCACGGTATACTAGAAAAAAATGTCACAAAAACAAGTACTCATTTGTAAATGTATCATACCTCAATGCTTTCATCTCCCTCCCACTTCTGCGGAGATTCTGCAAAAGAGAATCAATCAATAAATCTTTTTAGCTTTTACATAAAGAATTGGTAGATTTAAAAGCACAAGAATAAAATTGAATATTCTAGGAAAACCGAAAGCTGTAAAAATTGTTGAGATAAACGTACCACAAGGTTTACTTGAGGACTGTGCAACGAGAACCGCCAAAAATACAAGGAAAGCAGCAGACGTATGCATCTTGAGAAAAGATTTTGATCCAATTCAGTAAAGTTTAGTCGTCTTCTCTCTACGATAGTTCCTGCACGATGTGAACCTTTCGGTTCTATTCATCATTATAAAGAGTCTTTAGTTTACGTCATATTGTTATCTTAGTTGTTTCCGTCATCCGCTCAGGGGACACATGATTCTCATGTTTCTCAAACTTCTGTGACTGCAGGTTTTAAAATTAGCCTCCCAAGGTCAAAATTGTGGCAGACAATTCAACTATTGGCAGAAAAATATTATGATAAGTGTGGTTATTGGACAGGGTCAAATCAGTTGAATAACTTTCAGCTTCACTCCGTTTCATACCTTCTACACCTTATTAGTAATTTTTAATTTGCATCAAACTTTTTTTCTTTTAAAATCTATTTGAAAATAACTGGTTGCAGTAAGAAAACTGTGAGCTAAAATGCTAGAATCAAGAATTATGACCAGGATTATATATTTCATAGTGATTCTTCATAAAAATACATTTTTTGCTTAGCTTGCTTAAAAAAACCGGAAGTGGGACATCATAGCGTGACTGAAGCTGGTCATCTGACAAACATCTGACACGGATCTTTTGGCAACGCTAAAAGCACAGGAAGCCCAAGCGCAGAGTTTGTTTTCGGGTTATGAAGTCTATGGATTCGAGAGGTTTTTTTACAAAACATGGTTCTTTCTAGCAAGATTTTTAAAGATGATCTTGGATATTATATTCTTTAGTAGTTAGGGAATACTTTGGCGTGGAAAACTGAATAAGAAATTGTTTTTTGGTCTTTTAGAATTATAAGTTTCAGTGATTTTTTTCACTAAGTCAGTCACCGGCACACATACGTTCGATAGTTGGAAAATACCTTACAGCGATTTTCAATATTCTGCGAACTCGGTAGTAGCGAGTTTGCCGTTGGAATTTGTTTTTTCACTGCCGCCAGTCAAACTCATATAAAAGGTACCGACTGATTAGTTTTGATTGACGGCAGCGAAAAACCAATTTCACAACAAGCCGTTGAAATGTCTGAGTTCGCAGAATATTGAGAATCGCAGAAAAGCTAAAGTTGGGTTAAGTAAAACCATGTTTTAGGAGTTTTGAGGGGTTCGGATTTATATATCTCGGATTATTTGTTGAAAAAACAAACCGTTATTTTTACGATTCTTTAATACCAATATTCTCTCTTAGGTTTGTTTATATCGCTGCCCCTGAAACACCCCCTCCCCCCCCCCCCTACCTATTTTGTTTCTTCATAGAAGCGCTCGTCCTTGTCAGTACCTGGTGTCCTTATCACGCCAAAATGATTCGTGAACACTAAGTAGATGATGTAAAATGTTTATTAGCAAATAAAAGGTTTTAAGCAATCAGTCCAAACAACTGATAAGCACACAAACTAAGTCTTTTCTTTTATTCCTTTACTCCAAAATCTGTAAACTTATACTGTGTAATCTCCCACGATGAGACTAACTCTTGGAGAAAAAACAGAGAATTTATATGTTTAAATAAAAAAAAAAACAACTAAGCCTTATAATGCGTTAAGGATTAAGCACTTAGATACGATAGAATATATATCGCTATCTAAAACAAAACAAAGATTGGATAATAAGACTTGTCCAACTGTGCTGAAAGCCATGCCACAGCTCCATAGCAACGAGGCCCTTGGTGTTCCTTAGTAACGAGGATGGGCCTTAAAGAAGTCGGGAACTGGGCCTTCCTCGCAGCTCTTTGGAGGAGTGAAAACTGACGGGTCTTTAATTCCCAGCTCTACATTATAGATGCTAGAAAATCACAAACAATATGCATGATAAGTCGATTATAGATGCAAATTGCAATTTTAAAGATTCTTACATCTTGAGCTTAATGTTTTCCTATTTCAGACCAAGTGACATTCCGTAGCCGAAGCTTCTTTTCCTTACCATTCCCTTACCATTCCCTTGAGTGTGATTTCGTTTTTTTCAGGTAACACTTAATTGAGAAGACACATAAATATGGCTACAAATCAAGTAAAGAATCTTATTTCCACAAGAACGACACGTGGCTTGAAATGGGGAAATATGTCGCCCAAACCCAAATGGGTCTGTCATCGCCTAATTTAGTCAAACCACAGTTGTTGAGTGAAGGTAGATGGATCGGGAAGTTTGGTTTTACTGCAACATTACCTTGCACGAGTTATCAGTCTTTCAACGGTGGATTTGCTAAAGAAAAGAATGCAACCATCATTGGTAACACCGGCGACATAGGTACCTGTGTGGGGAAACATATGATTACTAGTCATATTCATCCGTCCGTCAGTCCACCAATCTATCCACCCACCCACAAATCCATCCATCCATCCATCCATCCATCCATCCATCCATCCATCCATCCATCCATCCATCCATCCATCCATCCATCCATCCATCCATCCATCCATCCATCCATCCATCCATCCATCCATCCATCCATCCATCCATCCATCCATCCATCCATCCATCCATCCATCCATCCATCCATCCATCCATCCATCCATCCATCCATCCATCCATCCATCCATCCATCCATCCATCCATCCATCCATCCATCCATCCATCCATCCATCCATCCATCCATCCATCCATCCATCCATCCATCCATCCATCCATCCATCCATCCATCCATCCATCCATCCATCCATCCATCCATCCATCCATCCATCCATCCATCCATCCATCCATCCATCCATCCATCCATCCATCCATCCATCCATCCATCCATCCATCCATCCATCCATCCATCCATCCATCCATCCATCCATCCATCCATCCATCCATCCATCCATCCATCCATCCATCCATCCATCCATCCATCCATCCATCCATCCATCCATCCATCCATCCATCCATCCATCCATCCATCCATCCATCCATCCATCCATCCATCCATCCATCCATCCATCCATCCATCCATCCATCCATCCATCCATCCATCCATCCATCCATCCATCCATCCATCCATCCATCCATCCATCCATCCATCCATCCATCCATCCATCCATCCATCCATCCATCCATCCATCCATCCATCCATCCATCCATCCATCCATCCATCCATCCATCCATCCATCCATCCATCCATCCATCCATCCATCCATCCATCCATCCATCCATCCATCCATCCATCCATCCATCCATCCATCCATCCATCCATCCATCCATCCATCCATCCATCCATCCATCCATCCATCCATCCCCCACCCACCCATCCATCCATCCATCCATCCCCCCTCCCACCCACTCACAAACATTAAGAGAAGGAATATGGAAAAGAAAACAACCCTATTTTGAAATCAGTCAAAGTTCTCGTAAGCGGTTCTCACCTTTATTTCCCTCTACCTCGAACTTCCCATAATAAATTTTGTAAGAAAGTCCTGTGTTTTTAAGTCCAAGGAATGCATCACCTACGAAGGTCGCGTTGTCAGGGACCTGTGCTGGTGTGAAGGGCTTGTCATACTTGGATACTATGCATTTGCCTGTCTTGTGAATAATGCTGTAAAGACGATGCTGTTGAATAAAACATTTCTTCATTTAGAGTGAAGTCACTAAATCTGGGAAATAAAAATTGCTTGTTTAAAAGTGTAATAGTCAAATTAAGACCAAAAAAAGAAGAAGAAAACAAGGGAATTATTGTCTACTAAAGTGTATTAACCTAATATCTATTTCACGGGTTTAGTGATTTCACTCAAATACGAACTACAACAACAAAACTACAACACTCCCGTACAAAAACAAATAAAAATCAAAAAAAAAAAAAGAAAAAAAAGAAAAAAAAAAGAAAAAGCCGTGAAAAGTATCAACTTCATATTTTTGATTAATATGTAAGTCTCCTTGGCAACCGTGATTATTCTCGGTCCCAGATCCTTGCCATTACGTACCTCGTTATAATGAATGATGTATTCATGTCCCTCGGGATCATACTGCAGCAGTACACGGATCCTTTTGTTGATAGCATCGTAAGATACCTTCATTATCAATGTAACTCCCTTCTCGTCAATCTGAAACAATTGTTGAATCATTACGTCATGCTTTGTCACAGGAAGCCCGCTTAAAGAAAGTATCCCGTGGGGGGAGAGGAAGAAGAGTCGAATATTTATACAGGGAGTAGAGGTTTGGGCGCTTGTAGTAATACGTAGGTGACCCTTCCAAGTTAAACAAATCCTACACCGAAACGTTTCTTTGCTTTCGATAAATTTCGGTTTTATCTTCGGCTTGTAAACATGGATTGAGTCACAAGCACCCAAACAAAGCAGTTCCTGTACATGGTTTATGGGACTAGTTGGGATAAAAATATAAAAGCGCTCGGTAGAAGAGCGGATTTCGAAAAAGATATTAACGGCTCAAATCACGCTGAAACGTCTCTAGAAGAACTACAAATTGTTGAGTGAAACGTTCATTTCTTAATTATATCCATTTTGAAATCACTACCAAAATCGTGCAATCTGATTGGCTCTCAGCAGTGCGATTTATTCACAAATGGCACTCCACTCAGTTCAATTACCATTATATATCATTATCATAAGGCTTCTGCATGAATATGGTTGGAATGTACGTGATTAAGTTTGGCAAAACAAATTTTCTCGCTTTCTGGTTGGCTAAGGTGTAGAAAAATTCATTATAGGGTCACGGTATACTAGAAAAAAATGTCACAAAAACAAGTACTCATTTGTAAATGTATCATACCTCAATGCTTTCATCTCCCTCCCACTTCTGCGGAGATTCTGCAAAAGAGAATCAATCAATAAATCTTTTTAGCTTTTACATAAAGAATTGGTAGATTTAAAAGCACAAGAATAAAATTGAATATTCTAGGAAAACCGAAAGCTGTAAAAATTGTTGAGATAAACGTACCACAAGGTTTACTTGAGGACTGTGCAACGAGAACCGCCAAAAATACAAGGAAAGCAGCAGACGTATGCATCTTGAGAAAAGATTTTGATCCAATTCAGTAAAGTTTAGTCGTCTTCTCTCTACGATAGTTCCCGCACGATGTGAACCTTTCGGTTCTATTCATCATTATAAAGAGTCTTTAGTTTACGTCATATTGTTATTTTAGTTGTTTCCGTCATCTGTCTCAGGGGACAAATGATATAATGTTTCTCAAACTTCTGTGACTGCAGGTTTTAAAATTAGCCTCCCAAGGTCAAAATTGTGGCAGACAATTCAACTATTGGCAGAAAAATATTATGATAAGTGTGGTTATTGGACAGGGTCAAATCAGTTGAATAACTTTCAGCTTCACTCCGTTTCATACCTTCTACACCTTATTAGTAATTTTTAATTTGCATCAAACTTTTTTTCTTTTAAAATCTATTTGAAAATAACTGGTTGCAGTAAGAAAACTGTGAGATACGAGGCTAAAATGCTAGAATCAAGAATTATGACCAGGATTATATATTTCATAGTGATTCTTCATAAAAATACATTTTTTGCTTAGCTTGCTTAAAAAAACCGGAAGTGGGACATCATAGCGTGACTGAAGCTGGTCATCTGACAAACATCTGACACGGATCTTTTGGCAACGCTAAAAGCACAGGAAGCCCAAGCGCAGAGTTTGTTTTCGGGTTATGAAGTCTATGGATTCGAGAGGTTTTTTTACAAAACATGGTTCTTTCTAGCAAGATTTTTAAAGATGATCTTGGATATTATATTCTTTAGTAGTTAGGGAATACTTTGGCGTGGAAAACTGAATAAGAAATTGTTTTTTGGTCTTTTAGAATTATAAGTTTCAGTGATTTTTTTCACTAAGTCAGTCACCGGCACACATACGTTCGATAGTTGGAAAATACCTTACAGCGATTTTCAATATTCTGCGAACTCGGTAGTAGCGAGTTTGCCGTTGGAATTTGTTTTTTCACTGCCGCCAGTCAAACTCATATAAAAGGTACCGACTGATTAGTTTTGATTGACGGCAGCGAAAAACCAATTTCACAACAAGCCGTTGAAATGTCTGAGTTCGCAGAATATTGAGAATCGCAGAAAAGCTAAAGTTGGGTTAAGTAAAACCATGTTTTAGGAGTTTTGAGGGGTTCGGATTTATATATCTCGGATTATTTGTTGAAAAAACAAACCGTTATTTTTACGATTCTTTAATACCAATATTCTCTCTTAGGTTTGTTTATATCGCTGCCCCTGAAACACCCCCTCCCCCCCCCCCCCTACCTATTTTGTTTCTTCATAGAAGCGCTCGTCCTTGTCAGTACCTGGTGTCCTTATCACGCCAAAATGATTCGTGAACACTAAGTAGATGATGTAAAATGTTTATTAGCAAATAAAAGGTTTTAAGCAATCAGTCCAAACAACTGATAAGCACACAAACTAAGTCTTTTCTTTTATTCCTTTACTCCAAAATCTGTAAACTTATACTGTGTAATCTCCCACGATGAGACTAACTCTTGGAGAAAAAACAGAGAATTTATATGTTTAAATAAAAAAAAAAACAACTAAGCCTTATAATGCGTTAAGGATTAAGCACTTAGATACGATAGAATATATATCGCTATCTAAAACAAAACAAAGATTGGATAATAAGACTTGTCCAACTGTGCTGAAAGCCATGCCACAGCTCCATAGCAACGAGGCCCTTGGTGTTCCTTAGTAACGAGGATGGGCCTTAAAGAAGTCGGGAACTGGGCCTTCCTCGCAGCTCTTTGGAGGAGTGAAAACTGACGGGTCTTTAATTCCCAGCTCTACATTATAGATGCTAGAAAATCACAAACAATATGCATGATAAGTCGATTATAGATGCAAATTGCAATTTTAAAGATTCTTACATCTTGAGCTTAATGTTTTCCTATTTCAGACCAAGTGACATTCAGTAGCCGAAGCTTCTTTTCCTTACCATTCCCTTGAGTGTGATTTCTTTTTTTGTCAGGTAACACTTAATTGAGAAGACACCTAAATATGGCTACAAATCAAGTAAAGAATCTTATTTCCACAAGAACAATACGTGGCTTGAAATGGGGTATATGCCGCCCAAACCCAAATGGGTCTGTCATCGCCTAAGTTTTTGGTTTTACTGCAACATTACCTTGCACGAGTTATCAGTCTTCCAACGGTGTATTTGACAAAGAAAGGAATGCAACCATCATTGATAACACCGACGACATAGGTACCTGTGTGGGGAAACATATGATTACTAGCCATATTCATCCATCCATCCATCCATCCATCCATCCATCCATCCATCCATCCATCCAATCATCCATCCATCCATCCATCCATCCATCCATCCATCCATCCATCCATCCATCCATCCATCCATCCATCCATCCATCCATCCATCCATCCATCCATCCATCCATCCAATCATCCATCCATCCATCCATCCATCCATCCATCCATCCATCCATCCATCCATCCATCCATCCATCCATCCATCCATCCATCCATCCATCCATCCATCCATCCATCCCCCCACCCACCCACTCACAAACATTAAGAGAAGGAATAAGGAAAAGAAAACATACCCCTAGTTTTAAATCAGCCAAAGTTCTCGTAAGCGGTTCTCACCTTTATTTCCCTCTAACTTCCCATAATAAGTTTTGTAAGAAAGTCCTGTGTTTTTAAGTCCAAGGAATGCATCACCTACGAAGGTCGCGTTGTCAGGGACTTGTGCTGGTGTGAAGGGCTTGTCATACTTGGATACTATGCATTTACCTGTCTTGTGAATAATGCTGTAAAGACGATGCTGTTGAATAAAACATTTCTTCATTTAGAGTGAAGTCACTAAATCTGTGAAATGAAAATTGCTTGTTTAAAAGTGTAATAGTCAAATTAAGACCAAAAAAAGAAGAAGAAAACAAGGGAATTATTGTCTACTAAAGTGTATTAACCTAATATCTATTTCACGGGTTTAGTGATTTCACTCAAATACGAACTTCAACAACAAAACTACAACACTCCCGTACAAAAACAAATAAAAATCAAAAAAAAAAAAAGAAAAAAAAGAAAAAAAAAAGAAAAAGCCGTGAAAAGTATCAACTTCATATTTTTGATTAATATGTAAGTCTCCTTGGCAACCGTGATTATTCTCAGTCCCAGATCCTTGCCATTACGTACCTCGTTATAATGAATGATGGTTTCAATGTGTCCCTCAGAATCATTCTGCATCAGTACACGGAGCTGTTTGTTGATACCATCGTAAGATGTCTTCATTATCCATGTAACTCCCTTCTCGTCAATCTGAAACAATTGTTGAATCATATACGTCATGCTTTGTCACAGGAAGCCCGCTTAAAGAAAGTGTCCAGTGGGGGGAGAGGAAGAAGAGTCGAATATTTATACAGGGAGTAGAGGTTTGGGCGCTTGTAGTAATACGTAGGTGACCCTTCCAAGTTAAACAAATCCTACACTGAAACGTTTCTTTGTTCGCGATAGATTTCGGTTTTTTTCTTTGGCTTGTAAACATGGATTGAGTCGCAAGCACCCAAACAAAGCAGTTCCTGTACATGGTTTATGGGACTAGTTGTGATAAAGATATGAAAGCTCGCGGTAGAAGAGCGGATTTCGAAAAAAATATTAACGGCTCAAATCACGCTGAAACGTCTCCAGAAGAACTACAAATTGTTGAGTGAAGCATTCATTTCTTAATTATATCCATTTTGAAATCACTACCAAAATCGTGCAATCTGATTGGCTCTCAGCAGTGCGATTTATTCACAAATGGCACTCCACTCAGTTCAATTACCATTATATATCATTATCATAAGGCATCTGCATGAAATTTGTTTGGGATGTACGTGATTAAGTTTGGCAAAACAAATTTTCTCGCTTTCTGGTTGGCTAAGGTGTAGAAAAATTCATTATAGGGTCACGGTATACTAGAAAAAAATGTACAAAAAACAAAGTACTCATTTGTAAATGTATCATACCTCAACTTTTACCTCTCCCTCCCACTTCTGCGGAGATTCTGCAAAAGAGAACCAATCAATAGATCTTTTTAGCTTTTACATAAAGAATTGGTAGATTTACAAGCACAAGAATAATTAACAATTAGTCTTCGAGTCCGAATGGTCTACGAGTCAATAGCCCATGAGGCCGAAGGCCGAATGGGCTATTGACTCGTAGGCCATGAGGGCGAGAGGTCTAATTGTTTTAGTAAAAACCTACTAATTTGTCCAATAAAAGGATGCAAAAAGTTTTGGATTTTGCTTTAAATATATATTTTTTGGTTTTCAAAACCGGCACTTTTCGCTACTAGAGGTCTATCACTAATAGACCCCTAGTAGCTCAGCCAATCACAGGGCTCGATTGGTGATAGACCATTAGTAGGTTTTTTCTAAAATTGAATATTCTAGGAAAACCGAAAGCTGTAAAAATTGTTGAGATAAACGTACCACAAGGTTTACTTGAGGACTGTGCAACGAGAACCGCCAAAAATACAAGGAAAGCAGCAGACGTATGCATCTTGAGAAAAGATTTTGATCCAATTCAGTATAGTTTAGTCGTCTTCTCTCTACGATAGTTCCTGCACAATGCGAACCTTTCGGTTCTATTCATCATTATAAAGAGTCTTTTGTTTACGTCATATGTTATTTTAGTTCTTTTCGTCATCTGTCTCAGGGGACAAATGAACGCTCTCGGAGCGTTCACTGGGTTGCCTGTGCAAGAGCTCGCCCACTCGCCAATCCTATATACTCTTTATTATTTTACACCAAAGTGTTCCTTTTTGGTTCAAAGTCCCCCTTTATTAAAAAAAAAAAACATTTTAAATTCTTGTACGGCATTAGTGTTCGTTACTGAATTGTCAACGCGTATTAGATTTCTACTTGACCTACTAGAGTACCTTTCAAGACTAGCTGATGAAATAAACATATTTATTTCAGTATCGAAACTGTTCACTGCAAAACAAACGTTTTATCAATGTAAATACTCTTAGCCAAAATGTGTTTCGGTGTCTGACACATGGAGACCGCAGACTGCAGACCGCAGACTGCAGACTGCAGGCTGCAGACCAGAAATTGAAATGGATTGTACTTTGCTCTTTAAGCATATTTCTATATTCCACATGCTATTTATACCACCGTTGTTTGGTAGTCCTTTGTTGTCGATTTAGAAATAACATTTTCAAGTTAATGTACGTTCACTTTGATATCTGTTATTGGGTTGTAAAGCCCATAGATGCGATTATAAACCCTGTAATCTTTATTTTTTTTTTTGTGTGTGTGTGTGAGCATTACTGCGGTTCTCAATATTCTGCGACGGAAATCTGTAGTTGCGAGTTTCCCGTTGGAATGTGGTTTTTCGCTGCCGCCAGTCAAAAATATAAGAGGTACCGACTGATTAGTTTTGATTGACGGCAGCGAAAAACCAATTTCACAACAAGCAGTTGAAATGTCTGAGTTCGCAGAATATTGAGAATCGCAGTAATACATTCATGCTATATATACCCAAGGTTGTTTGATATTTCTTTAATATACATTCCAGAGCTAAGAAACCAGAAGTAAGAGACATATATATATATATTAATAAAACCATGAAAATAATGAGATTTAGTCACCGTATGGATTCTTTCAGCGTCATGCATTAGCTCTCGTTTGAACTCTATTACAGCGCGACGCTCAAAAGTATGACCACATTTAATGTATTCGCATACTTCTATGCACGGGATTTTGTACTTTAAGCCGACACAATTGATGCAAAACTGTCTGGTTTTACCAAATAAGGCGTGTAAAAGCTCGTTTGGAGCAAAAAGCCCGTGCATAGAAGTATGCGAATACATTAAAAGTGGTCATACTTTTGCGCGTCGCGCTGTAAACAAAGCAAAACAAAACCGTCGTCTTTATAGTAAGCTTAAAAATTAAAACTAAATAAAAGATTATTCCTAAAGATATTATTTACCATACATGTGTTGGATAAGCTGAGAAAAACTGAGGTAAATGACCTATCTTAGGCTGTCCGAAAGGTCAAGGTTTTTTAGAGGTCTTTTACTTTTATTAATAAGCTTATCTTCAGTTTTACCTTTTATGAAATGAAATTTAAAACTATGAAACACACATAATGTCCCAACACAAGCAAGCAAATGCTATACACGCATCAAGCATTCCGCGCTACTGCTCTAAGCGCATGCTCAGGGGATTAAAAAGTGAAATAATATTTTGTAAAACATGTTATATTTTAGTTGTATTTTACTTGGGCAAAAAAAAGTTTTCACCTCGTAAATTAAATACCAAAGATTGTTTTGCTGAGTTGCGCTCGTGTTCAAGTCGATCTTGCAAAGAAAAAGGTAATACTCAAGGGAAAGAAAATGTGATCTAAGATGGAAAACTGATTAGGCTCTAAAGTAATATGGTCTTGAAAGGCCCGTTTATAAAGGTGATTTTGGCGGCGATTTAGGTCATGGTCAAGAATGACAAAGGATTAACTTGCAACTATTTATTCAAGACATGCAGTATACAAGACAAAAATTATTATATTTTCAAAAATCACCACAAAAGTCAAACGTATGGCCGGTCCCTAAAGGAGCATCTATGGATATCTAAAAGAACTAAAGATCAAAACTTGTCCATCCGTGTTGAAGGCCATGTCACATCTCCAAAGCAACGAGACCCTCAGAGGTGGTCCTTAGTGAGGAAGGGCCTTAAACATGTCGGGAACTGGGCCTTCCTCGCAGCTCTTTGGAGGAGTGAAAACTGAAGGGTCTTTAATTCCCAGCTCTACATTATAGACGCTAGAAAATCACAAACAATATGCATGATAAGTCGATGAAAGATGCAAATTTGCACATTGAAGACGATTACAGCTTGGGCCGTAGTGTTTTCCCATTTCGCAACACGAGTCATTCCCTTGAGTATCGTTACTTTGTTTAACAGTAACATTTTATAAGATACATTGATTTGGATGTCACTCAAGCAAAGAATCTTATTCGATCTAAAGGGAGAACACGTGGTCTGATGGAGAGCAGTTATGACATAGCCTTTGAAATGAGTGAAAAAACATTATATCCAAGCTAAAAATGTCTATTGATAAATATCAGGCAAAGTTGAGGTTTCTACGTATACAGACAGATACGACACTAGAGAAAAACGTTTGCGCATGCATGACTTTCAGCACGCTTTCGAAGAATTTACAAGAGTTTAGTGAGAAAGTAAATGTTTGTTTTCTCCAAGTATACAAAAAATTTCGTGGGTATACTTTTGTGAGACCAAGATAATGTGTTAATAAAGACAATATGAAAGAATTAGCCTTAAGTTTCAAGAACTGACTTTAAGTTTGGCATTTTGTAAAGACTCAGGCAAGTGTGAAAGACGCTTTTGACTAATTTGCATACGGACTTATAATTAGAGCATGCGCAGACGTTTTTCACGCGTGTCGAAAGATACCTTACCTTACGCGGGATGTAATTCCTTTGAAGACGGATTTAGAATAAAAGAGAATGCAGTCTTTTTCCGTAACACTTATGACGGCAAAACCTATGAGGGAAAAAATAGCAAACTAATTGTTAACACTAATAAATTCAAATTCGATCGGTCAGATCTGTGAGTTAGCCGTGCCCTGACTTAGATCAGCCCAGAGGTTGTTTCAGGGTTCGATCTGTAAGTTAGCCGTGCCCTATGATAGTGCCCTAACTTAGATCAGCCCAGAGGTTGTTCAGTTCATGCAGGGTTCGATTTCTGTTTTAGCCGTGCCCTGACTTAGATCAGCCCAGAGGTTGATTCAGGGTTCTATCTCTGAGTTAGCCGTTCTCTGACTTAGATCAGCCCAGAGGTTGTTTCAGGGTTCTATCTGTGAGTTAGCCATGCCCTGACTTAGATCAGCCCAGAGGTTGTTTCAGGGTTCGATCTCTGAGTTAGCCGTTCTCTGACTTAGATCAGCCCAGAGGTTGTTTCAGGGTTCGATCTGTGAGTTAGCCGTTCTCTGACTTAGATCAGCCCCGAGGTTGTTTCAGGGTTCGATTCTGAGTTAGCCGTTCTCTGACTTAGATCAGCCCAGAGGTTGTCGATAAGATTTGTTGACAGTTAATTCACATAACTTTTATATCACCTTTGCTTCCCATTCTCTCGAACGTCCCATAATAAGCTTTGTAAGGAAGTCCTGTGTTGTTAAGTCCAACAAATCCTTTGCCAGCGTACTTCGCGCCCTCTGGGATTTCGGCAGGTACGAAAGGCTCGTCATACCTGGATACTGTGCATTTACCTGTCTTGCGAACAATGCTGTACATACGACGCTGTTGAATAGAAATGTAAGTCAATCAGTCTAGTTTCATGTACTCGGCATCATATATGTGCCGGAACAGAAGCGAGTGAAAAACGTACTGCGCATGCTTGGAATTTCGTCGTGTTCACAAAGAAAACCAATCTCGAGCATGCGCAGTAAGAAATAAGGGCTCTTGGAACGAGATTGAAAGAAAACCATTCGAGATTTACCGGCGTTTAGTAAATCTCTAAAGTTAAGGCCGTTCGTGGAAAGTTAGTGCTTATTTTTTCCTGACACATTACTTTAATTGTTTTCTTTCGCCGGGTTAATAATACAAGAGAAATTCGCATAATACAAGACATGTAAATCTCCAATGGTTTTCTTTTAAAAACACGACTTGTCTATGAATTTTCTGCCGAACTTCCGAGCATGCGTAGTGCGTTTTTCACCCGTGTCGCCGGAACACAGTTTGCCTCTTTCCTTCGGATTTTCTTCGAGTTCTCCGGTTTTTCTGCTCCCTCCGCAAAGCCCAGACAAGTTAGATTCCAATCCCGTCCAGCTTTTAATTGGTCATACCCTGACATTGGGTTTTACACGATGGCCGGACCGTGAAATTTTTAAGCATTCAAAAATAATTTGATCATTTTATACGATTTACACAGAACCTTCTCTTTAATTTGCAAGGCTAGGCGTTTGAATTTTTCTCCGGATAGCACAGTTTCGTGTAAGCTTTTGAACGGTTAAAAATAATAAAAAGAAGTCCGGTACCTCGTAAGGCCATGCAGCCTTAGCTCATCTTTAGTTCTCTCATCTTACCTCGTTGTAATGAACAATGTATTCATGTTCCTCAGGATCATACAGCACCAGACCACGGACCTGTTTGTTGATAGCATCATAAGATGCCTTGTAAACTGTGCTCATATTCAAAGCGTCGATCTAAAACAAGATATGTCTTCAATTTAATTGTGTGCAATATTTAGTGTTTCAAGACAAGCTTAACCATTCAATGATTGGCGTTACAGTCTCGAAATGCAAGTTTTATGTGCACGAGTAGATCTAGAAACTAGTTCAACTTTATTTGGTGAGTTTTCTTTTGTCAAAGTAACATTTGGCTCACAGCAACATTGCAGCTGGCCTCCTACGCAGACGCTCTTAGGGTCGTCACACAATACTTCTCTCCCCACGTTAGTGAGTAGAGAAACGTTGCGTGACGACGTGACGACCCTAAGAATGTCTGCAAAGGAGGCTACATTGCAGTACATGAGGATACAGTGATAAACGTACAGCCGTGTAATAACTAACCAGAGGAGCTAGAAATATATTACATACGGTTGCATCATACCTCAATGGCTTCGTCTGCTTCCCATTGTTTTGGACATGCTGCAAAAGAAAATAATCTTTAGATATTTTTGCTGTAAATATAGCAAACTTCTTAAGTTTTTTTTTCCAGATGAAACATGGGAATATTTAGGGCACGAGGAATGGTTTACTGATTTAGCAATAAATTTAAACATTACCCTAAACTTTCGAGAAAATTTAGCCTCAATTAGCATATTGATTTTGAGAATAAACAAAGCAGACGAAAGCTGTGTACATACCACAAGGTTGGTCAGTGGATGGTCGTGCACTTACAACCACCACACATGCGAGCAAAGCTACAAACGAGTACATCTTGAAGATAGAGCTCGACCAAAGCAGTTGAAATATCGTTGATATTCTTCTTCGAGAATGCTTGAACAATTCCTGAATGCAAACTAGTCTCGGTTCTTGGGATCTTTATAGAATATCTCGGCTTTGACCCAGGCATTGCTCGGCGTCAGGAATACGTAATTATGTTATTTCAGGCAATTCTCGTCACCTGGTGTCCAGGGGGGAATGACTGACACTTTGGAAACAATGTGGGCTACCTTGAGGTCAAAGACAACAGACATACATATATATAGACCTCTTTTCAGAGCAATGGAGCTGTTAAGTGTGGTGTCAATCGTATGGAAAAACGACTCCGGGTCAAAAACGAAAAACGAAAAGTTCTAACTGTTTCAGATGGAGGTTAAATCAGTCATTGAGAACATTTTTTGCTTTATTTTAGAGTTTTTTGGTGAGCAGTTGGACACGGAAATACGTCACAACTTAACAGTTGTGAAATGCTTCTATCGATATCAGTTGACGTTGACCATCTTTCAATTTAAATTTATTATTTATTATCTTGACGCGCTATTCCATAGCTAATCCAGGGTCAGTGTTGTGCTTACAGTAAAAATCGAAATGTGTTGATACACTACCCCTATAATGCTCCCAAAATTGGCTGTGTGAAATGACTGATGTCGACTTTACGCTCCCCCTCCCCTCCCCTCCCCTCCCCTAAATTTAGTTTATATACGATTTTTTAAAGCGCTTTTTCTTACACTGCATGCTTAATTTTTCCAACATTATGAGGTAGTGTATCAACACTTTTGATATTTATTGTAGATGCACGCAAGGTAAAAAGGATCCAATGATTATATTTCAGTAACACAATAACACCATAACATAACACAATGTCACGCCAAAAGGATGGGGAAATTTTTTTTTTACGAGTTTGCATAAAAGTATGACTGCTCCTAAAACCCATTGTGACAGTACATCAATCTAGGCCCCCCCTGAAAATTAGCTCAACTTCTAAAATAAACTTATCATCAGTATGTCATATGACGAGATCATGAGATGAGCTCACGAGTGTCACGCACAATCAAGGGGGCGGGATAAGAGGAAATCGTCCCAAGCTTTAAATAGGATCTTACGACTAAGCAATGATGAGCCAGCATCTTGAAGGTCTAACGTTCCCTCACATTTTCTGGCCTTGTTTGCTCTGCACATGCGATCCACTGAGTTAACGAGTGAGACTAATATAAGCGCAACACTCGCACCAAGGTCACTTGCAAGTTCGGTCTCTGTTTGAATAAGATCGCTCTAGAATCAGGGAGTAAGAAGGGGGTGAATAGATGAATCTATTGATGGATTACTTAACTAGCTTGGTTTTAAAAACTCAGTCACTAAACTTTAGTTCAAAAAATAATAAACTCAGTATGAAATATTTGTAGTTTATTGAAAGTCATTAAACAATTAATTTTTTTTTTTAAGTATCATTTTAATCAAAGTTTTCTGGAGCCGGGTTATCGATATCGATCTTCAAGTACTGTGAATATTCTCACAGGTAGCCCAAGCTATGTATAAGAATGCTTAGAAGTCGAGCTGATATATTGGTAGTATCTAAGAAATACTAGAAATGTAATAAATCACGTTTGAATTATACCTAACTGTTCTTTATCTTTTATTTCATCGTTGGGGAAGGTTTCAAGTCTTTCTAGGGTAAAATTCGAAAGGGCATAACTCGTTCAATTAGACTCAACTTGAAAGACTTGAAACCTTGAAACCAACGCTGAATTAAAAGGTAAAGAACAGTTAGGTATAATTCAAATGTGATTTATTACATTTCTAGTATTTTTCTAGATACTACACATATATCAGCTCGACTTCTAAGCATTCTTATACATAGCTTGGGCTACCTGTGATATCCTTTCATGCGGTGCAACTGCTATATCTCAGTCAGTAGATGGCATGGATGACGTCATCAGGATTAAGAGAACCTCGCTTGCACTTGCTGGGAGGAATAAAACGTGAAGGGTCTTCGATTCCCAAAACTATGTTGTAGTAGCTAAAACATGAACGAATGTAGTCGTTAAGCTTTCATATATAGCGTGGTCTACTATACTGTACAAGAAAAACAATTAAATTTCATCGATACCCTGAAAAATTATCTGCATGGCTGATCAAAGCACGGCACGGCACGGCACACAGAAAAGCACGTACAAGCAAAGCAAAGCATGCAAGGCACACTTTAACCCATACACCACAGACATTACCTCACTGGTATGAAAGCACTATTTCCAGTTATAACATCATTATACTAACCTGGAATGAATGCCACCAAACTTTCTACTGTAGAGCCAGGAATGAACAGGAACACAAGCCTCTGCCGTTACCGAGGTAACGTAACTCACTACAACAAAACATCAGCAGTCATTAAAAATACTCAATTGGGTATCTACTCCTAAGGGAATTAAGGATTGCCACAGAGAGAAGGATCGCCACGTCACAACCGGCGGGGAGAGGGATGACACACCTCAGGGAGAAGGATGACACACTTCAGAGAGAAGGATGGCACACCTCAGGGAGAAGGATGACACACTTCAGAGAGAAGGATGGCACACCTCAGGGAGAAGGATGACACACTTCAGAGAGAAGGATGGCACACCTCAGGGAGAAGGATGACACACTTCAGAGAGAAGGATGGCACACCTCAGGGAGAAGGATGACACACTTCAGGGAGAAGGATGGCACACCTCAGGGAGAAGGATGACACACCTCAGGGAGAAGGATGACACACCTCAGGGAGAAGGATGACACACTTCAGGGAGAAGGATGGCACACCTCAGGGAGAAGGATGACACACTTCAGGGAGAAGGATGGCACACCTCAGGGAGAAGGATGACACACCTCAGGGAGAAGGATGACACACTTCAGGGAGAAGGATGGCACACCTCAGGGAGAAGGATGGCACACTTCAGGGAGAAGGATGACACACCTCAAGGAGAAGGATGGCACACCTCAGGGAGAGGGATTGCTACATGTACACCGCAGGATTGCCACACCTTAGGGCGAATGATAGAAGTATTATTTCGTACAATTATATATATTACCTTTTCCTATCCTGGTTCGATAATCTCCGTAAAACACATTAACCAGCACCCCAGCTCCAGGCAAACTGGATCCAATATATGCTTCAGTTGCAAAGTCATAATTCCTTGGGATTGCTGCTGGTCTAAATGGCTTGGTAAACCTGTACACGGTGCACTCTTTCTTGCCCTTAGCACTGTATACGATGCGATAGACACGTTGCTGCGAAAAAGACATACAACCAAGAATGAATACGGACCCCTTTCACGTGACGTCAAAGCAGCTCAATTTGGAGGAAAAAAACAAAAGAATTTCAATCTCCTGAGAATTGGAACCTAATGTTTTGTCCTACAAGTTGAGCTGCATTCTGACGTGCTGCAAAGGGTCTATCAGACCACTTATCATTCGATTGAGTATTATTACTTATTTACTTGGCTTCAGCATGTCCATCAAACTAACGATGATCTAAGTTACGAGACGAAACAGTTGGTCACGGGTTGGAATCCCGCCTGGAGCTCGGGTTGGTTTTCCCCAGAAAAAATTAGCCTGAAGAAAACAACATTCACATCCTTAATAATTTATCAAGATACGAAAACACCTAGTATTGTTTTGACTGAACGCAACTGGATCGGATTTTTGATGGACTTGACTCGGCGTCTTGAAAAAGCTTTTTCATAGTTGCGTGCTACACATACCTTGCGGAAAAGCATGATGTACTCAAAGAACGATCGCTTTCCCGAGATATAGGCATCGTCTATGATGCGGACACGTTCATTTGAAGCGTCGTACGACATTTTGCCGAGTATGGTAATATTCTTGTTGGGAACAGCCTGAAATCATATGGTTAATAACAACTTATATCAATACTAAAAATTGTGCTATTTTCACGTGCACTTATTTATAATTTGGTGAATGCTTTTATACTTCTCTATAAAAACAAACAAACAATTAAATAAACAAACAAACAAACAAACAATTAAACAAACAAACAAACAATTAAACAAACAAACAAACAAACAAACAAAAAACAAACAAACAAACAAATAAATGAATAAATAGATAGATAGATACAGACAGACAGACAGACAGACAGACAGACAGACAGACTGATAGCCAAATAGCCAACTGAGTGCTGTTTTCCTACGAGTTGCATGATAAATATAAAAACCTTAACAATGCATGATTTGATTAATTATAGTAATAATAATAATGGTATTTTATTACAAAATATTCGCACCGGGTTAAATCCCCGGGGGGGGGGGGGGACTCGGAGGTCGAAGGGACGGGGATGCTCGCAGTCCCTTTTAGGGGTTGAAATCGAGGTTTCGGTCCCGCTTAGGGTGTTATGAACGAGAATGCCCACCAGCTGAGTTTTGTGGTCCCTTTTAGGGGTTTCTATTTTTTCTATTTTATACATTTTATTCAAAATCTATTATAAAAGGGTTCAGTTAACGATTTGTATATGACGACGTCGTCATAAACTCATACGAGCAGAAGGCGTTTGATGTTAATAAATTAAATCGAGAAACCCAGCCTTGGATACGTTTTTGCTTGGTCCCTCTTAGGGGTAGAATTTTATCCCTGCCACGCCCATAAACTGACAACACAGGTCCCTTTTAGGGTCCATTTTTAAGATTTTCGGCGAGCATCCCCACCCTCTTTCAATAGGGAGTCCCCCCCCCCCCCCCCCCCGGGGTTAAATCAACAGTGAATTGCAATTTTGTGGATAAAATCGAAGCATATCTAAATAATGTACATACTAGTAGTTTCTAATAGAAAGGGGAATGCTGCGAACAGCACTGTTTTGGCCTTCGAGTGGTAGGAAGCGCTGTTATCTTAAGTTAGAAAACAAGTATGGCAATAATTGCTTGTTTTTTTCAGACACTGAGGCGAGCATAAACTGACAAAGCAACCCTGTTGTACTTAAGACCTTGTTATAAATACAAATAGATCTTTTTAAAACGTTAACAGGAACCATGTTTTAATGTGTTTAATAAGTTTAAGCGCACATGGGACTTCGTTTATATAGTCTTGGTGACGGTCGGGTCTTGGTTTGGTTGGCGCTGAGGAAATCAAAACAAGTAAGTATTTTTTTTCGCATTCTAACTATGTCCAGCTCAAAATTATTTGTTGCTGGAAGCATTCATCAAGGTCAAGAACGATTTAGTGACATATCACTATATGCCCAGACATTATCGATCGAAAGCTGGACTGACGCCATAATAAGTTTTTGCCTCGATTGGCGACGATTGGTTTGATGTACTTTTAAATACCTCAATCGGCAAATTGTTTGTTTGAGCATCAATAGGCAAAGAGCGAGCTCTATCAGGCAAATACGTGAGAGATAACGTATCTGTATTTGGAATAATTCCTCTTTCAAAGGCATTTAAGTACATTTTATCTCCTTCAAAAAGAATCTGATCAACAATGGCGTCAGTCCAGCTTTCGATCGATAATGTCTGGGCACATAGTAGCGCCGAAAAACTCATAAATGAACATTGCGTCCTCGTGATATGTCACTAAATCATTGATAATTCGTGGTGCTCGTTCCCAGTCTTTACTCTTTATGCATAGGGTGTATATCCAGTTTTTTCATGGATTATAAACGGCACACACAGGGTTCCCAAAAGCCAAGACTAGTGTTGCTGCTCGCCTATCGGCTCGCAGCAATTATACATATATATCAAATATTAACTATGTGATTCAGTATTCATATTGCATAATAAGAATCGTAATTAAATATATAAACTAGTATATAAATCACAATATATATTGATTATAAATATACTCAAATACCTTGAACACTGTTCCTTCCCATTTCTCTGGAGTCTCTACAATTAAAAACATAAAAAATCAGTTATAAAATAAACAATAATTCTAATCAACAATATAATTTGTCTATGATCCTTAACGTAATACAAACAACAGTAGCAAGGGACAATATGAATTCTTAATCAATTTGTCCATTATACAAGTGTGGTGATATATATGTTACTCAAGTTCAAGTGACGTGCCATTTGGCTGCTAGTGCCATGCAATTCTCAGTAATAATTTGTCAACAGGTACATATGATATATATATGGTACGTGCATGTATAGATTATTATGTAGCTATCAAGTACTTGTTGGAAATAGCTTGACAAATTCAAGAGTTCTGGTACTCTCTACAGCGTACGTTTCCTGCATGTTCGGGAGAATCATTTTTAGTTATTAGTTTTAATGGCAAGATTTTCTTGAGTAAATTTCTACTTGCGGTACCTTACAATTAAGAACAGGCTTTTTTTCTGCTTCGTAACATGAAACTTGAACCAAGGAATATCGTGAATAATCATTTCTAATTTTAACACTGAACTTCACTAGCAATTTTGTCAAACGTTTCGTAGTTAAAGCAAGATACAATCCAATGAATCTTTTGTGCATCACTTTTTTTAAACAAGTATACGAAGAAAGAAAAGAATCAAAACTACTAATGAGAAGAGAGTACTCACCACAAGGCCGAGGTCTTTGTGCACTTGCAACCAATACAAAAGCAACCAAAACAAAAGCGGATAGCAACATCTTGAACATCTTTCTGCAGGACGAACTTATGTCACACTGATTCCAGTCAACAAAACTTCTCTTTTTATACCTTAGTTTTTTTCAATTATCTAGTTTCGTACCGGGCGCATCCCTCCTAAACTACTTATGTAACATGTACTGAAAATATTCAGAATTATGTAATGTGAATTTGGTTTGTTTCCAACATTTTTCATTTGTGATTAAGCAGATGTTCTTAGACTTTAGACTTAGAGGCTTTACTTTATTCACATGTGCGCAATAAAACTTCCATAGACCCCTTTCACGTGGCGTCAAAGCAGCTCAATTTGGATGACAAAACAAAAGAATTTTAAGTCTCCTTAGAATTGGAACCTATTGTTTTGTCCTTCAAATTGAGCTGCATTCCGACGTGCTGAAATGGGTCTATAAATGAGGATTGTACGCTAACTAGCTATTTACAAACCAACCAATCACAGTGATTTTGGAAGCCATTCTTTTGTTGTAGTACCTTTTTTTCAGATTTATGCAGCATCTGCTTTTAAGCAGAATTACTACTTAATTAAAACTATTGCAATTACTTTTTTATTTCATTAAAATTACTCTTTCCCAGTTAGTTAACGAATTCGAATTTAGCACTGATTTGCATGGTTCAAGTTCAGTGTTTCTTGACCGTGCTGGGGGGAACGTGACTGATATCAACAATTCTGTTCACGGAAACAAGTGATTAAGATTATCACACCAGGACTATAGCACATGATAGCTAGCAAGCCTGCATGTCAAGACTCACAGAAAGAGTTTCCGATTCTTAGAGTATCAGTATCGAATCAGTGTTATGTAAGCACGAGGGTTTCCTCGTTGAATAACGACTTGATTGCAAAAGTAAAAGTTCTCGAACACGTTTTCTTTAAGGCGATGTTACACTAGACGATTTGCAACGATGGTTTTTCGCGCAACGCTGCAAATAATTCATCATTTTTGACGACTTCAGATCAAAAACTCGCAACGTGTTGCCAACGTCGAAATAACGCTAAAAATCGTTCATTAGATACCAGCAAGGGAGTGAGGAAACGATTGGCAAAATTGAATAAAATGAAGTATGTCTGGAAGAATTGTAAAAAAGACACCAAGTTTTTCCTATCGCGAGTCAGTTTTGCATGTGAAACATGGACCATCACCAAAGAAGTGGAGAGAAAAATCAATGCCTTACTCGATATTCTCGAAATTCCTTGGACAGCTAAAAGAACAAATTTATCAGTCCTAGAAGAATTACAAGTACCAGAACATTGGCTAATGAACTTTGTAAAGACACAAAAGATGAAGTACTTCGTACATCTGAAGAGACACGCACGACAAGCATAGAACGAGTTATCGGCCTTGAAGGCAAGTTGGAAGCTACGAGAAGGCGGGGCAGACCCATGCGACGTTGGCATCAATTGCAAGAGATGAAAGAGTGGTTCAGTGGACCCGCCTTTGTGGCAGGTAACCCATCTGGCAAGAGATAGAGACAAATTTAGGGCAGCCATCAAAGCGGCCACGTCATGCACCGTAGTGATATGCCAAACACACACTATAGTTGACATATATAATTAAGGGCTTTAAGACATTGAATGAACTTTGCGCTGATACTGTGTGAAAACGTGATCTACAATAGAGTCTTGTGCTTGTTACACTCAGCATAGACAGAGGGCGGTAATTTCCTATGTCAGATTCACAATCGTTCTTAAATATGGGACTTAGTCTAGCTATCTTCCAGTCATCATTATAGACAGTGGCATCTCTCAGGCTATGTAAATAAAGGTTTGTCAGAGGCGCGGCGATAGATGTTCCGACAGATCTACTAAGTATCCTTGGCAGAATGTCATCGGGGCTTGTAGCTCTGTTTGGATATTATAAAGATCGCTCGAGAATCAGAGAATAAGGAAACGAAAAATCTATAGACCCCTAGGCCTTGGAGCATGTCGGAATGCAGCTCAATGTGGAGGACAAACCTATAGGTTCCCATTCTCAGGAGATTGAAATTCTTTTGTTTTGTCCTCCAAATTAAGCTGCTTTGACGTCACGCGAAAGAGTTCTATTAATGAATCATTTTACTAGCTTGGTTTTACAAACTCAGTCACTAAACTTTAGATACAAAAAAATAAAAAATAAATAAATAAACTCGGTATGAAATATTTGTAGTCCATGCAGCGTTTATTTAATTAACAGTTATAAAAAAATTCTAAGAAAAAAATTGATTTTTCTTAAAGTAAAATATTAATCAGAGTTTTCTTGAGGTTATCGGTATCGGTCTCCAAATACTATGAATTTTCTTTGATACGGTGCAGTGCAACTACCATATCTCGTTCAGTACATGTGATAGATCATGTCATCAGGCTCGAGGAAACCTTGCTTGCAATCGCTGGGAGGGATAAAACGTGAAGGGTCTTCGATTCCCAAAACTATGTTGTAGTAGCTAAAACATTAATGAGTGTAGTCGTTAAGCTTTCATATATAGCCTGATCTACAACAAAACCTTGGCTGATTACATCGATAAAATATCATCTGAAGTGATCAAAGCACAGCACAGCACAGCACAGCACAGCACAGCACAGCACAGCACAGCACAGCACAGCACAGCACAGCACAGCACAGCACAGCACAGCACAGCACAGCACAGCACAGCACAGCACAGCACAGCACAGCACAGCACAGCACAGCACAGCACAGCACAGCACAGCACAGCACAGCACAGCACAGCACAGCACAGCACAGCACAGCACAGCACAGCACAGCACAGCACAGCACAGCACAGCACAGCACAGCACAGCACAGCACAGCACAGCACAGCACAGCACAGCACAGCACAGCACAGCACAGCACAGCACAGCACAGCACAGCACAGCACAGCACAGCACAGCACAGCACAGCACAGCACAGCACAGCACAGCACAGCACAGCACAGCACAGCACAGCACAGCACAGCACAGCACAGCACAGCACAGCACAGCACAGCACAGCACAGCACAGCACAGCACAGCACAGCACAGCACAGCACAGCACAGCCCAGCACAGCCCAGCACAGCACAGCACAGCACAGCACAGCACAGCACAGCACAGCACAGCACAGCACAGCACAGCACAGCACAGCACAGCACAGCACAGCACAGCACAGCACAGCACAGCACAGCACAGCACAGCACAGCACAGCACAGCACAGCACAGCACAGAGATGCAATACCTCACTGGTACCACAACACCATTTAATTTCCAGTTATAGATCATTATACTAACCTGGAATGAATCCCACCATGCTTCTCATCGTAGAGCCAGGAATGAACAGGAAGACAAGCCTCTGCCGTTACCGAGGTAACGTAACTCACTGCAACAAAACATCAGCAGTCATTAAGAATATTCCAGTGGGCATGTATGGGAATGTAGAGCAATACAAACAACAGCTATAGAAGATTCGTATAGTTTTATTTTAAATTGCTTCTTCTAAGAGAAGGATTGCCACAGCTAGAGAGAAGGATACCGATCGCCACGTCAAAGCGGGGGAGAAGGATGGCACACCTCAGAGAGAAGGATGACACACCTCAGGGAGAAGGTTGACACTCTTCAGGGAGAAGGATGGCACACCTCAGAGAGAAGGATGGCACACCTCAGGGAGAAGGTTGACACACCTCAGGGAAAAGGATGCAACACCTCAGGTAGAAGGATGGCACACCTCAGGGAGAAGGATGACACACCTCAAGGAGAAGGATGGCACACCTCAGGGAGAAGGATGACACACCTCAAGGAGAAGGATGGCACAACCTCAGTGAGAAGGATGGCACACCTCAGGGAGAAGGATGGCACACCTCAGGGAGAAGGATGACACACCTCAGGGAGAAGGATGGCACACCTCAGGGAGAAGGATGGCACACCTCAGGGAGAAGGATGACACACCTCAGGGAGAAGGTTGGCACACCTCTGGGCGATGGATGTTAGTCTTGTACAATTATCTTACCTTGTCCTATCCCACTTTGGTAATTATCTCCGTAAAACACATTCACCAGCAATCCAGTTCCAGGAAAACTGCCTCCAATGTATGCTTCGTTTGTATAATTATAATCACTTGGGATTCTTATTGCTCTAAATGGGTTGTAAAGCTTGTGCACGGTGCACTCTTTCTTGCCCTCAGCACTGAGTTCGATGCGATAGACACGTTTCTGAAAAAAAGACATTGATGCGGACCCTTTCATATTACGTCAAGGCAGCTCAATTTAGAGGGCAAAATAGAATAATTTCATTCTCCTGAGAATTGGAACCTATTGTTTTGTCCTCCAAATCGAGCTGCATTCCGACGTGCTGCAAGGGGTCTATACGGAAATCCATATTATTACGGATGCATGAGATATTCTTTTGTTACAATACTTTGCATCTCATTTGCATGCATCCTTAATACCAGCTATTCAGACCACTTTTATCAATCGATTGAGTATTTTTAACTTTTTACTTCATTTCAGCATGTCCAAAACTAACAACGAGTTGTAATCCCACCTTGAGCTCGTTCCCTCCCCCTCCCCTCCCCTCCCCCTCCCCCCAGAAAAAATAGCATGAAGAAACAAAATTCACATATCTTTAATAATTTACCAAGCCGCTACAAAAACACCATTTTTTCCCACTGAAGCAGCCGGATCGTTATTTTAGATGGACTTGATCTAGTTTCCCCCGCAGCCGTTTTTAGGGTCGTCACGCAACGCTCTCTCCCCACAAGGAAAAGGAGCGTTGTGTGACGACCCTAAAAACGGACTGCGGAGGAGACTAGACTTGATCCGGCGGTCTTAAGAATTGAAAAAGCCATTTCGTAGCTGCGTGTCACACGTACCTCGCGGTAAAGCATGATGTACTCAAAGACGGAGTGCTTGCCCGAAACATCTTCATCTACATAGATGTGGAGTCGTTGGTGCAAAGCGTCGTACGACAATTTGTGGCGGAGCATGTGGGTGACATTCTTGTTGTGGATAATCTGAAATCATACGGTTAACAACAACTTGTGGTATTACTGGAAATTACAGTGCTAATTCATTCGGTAAATGCTTTTAAACTTCTAGGTATCTCTAAAAACAATCAAACAAACAAACAAACAAAACCTAATCTCCCCAAAAACAGTTAAGAAAGAGGAAAACGAGATGAATGACAAAATATACTGAAAAAACAATGCATGCATTTGCTTGCCGTATATTTTATCGAGTTTAAGCTGAAATACCTTGGAAACTGCTGCTCCCCATTGCTCTGGAGACTCTGCAATTAAAAATATAAAAATTCAATTATTATCAAATAAACAGACACTAATTCTAATCAACTATATATAATCTGTCTATCATGCTCCACGTAAGGCAAACAACAG
This sequence comes from Anthopleura xanthogrammica, assembly GCA_964019055.1. NCBI lineage: Eukaryota > Metazoa > Cnidaria > Anthozoa > Actiniaria > Actiniidae > Anthopleura > Anthopleura xanthogrammica. The sequence continues at coordinate 3,940,242 of OZ025212.1, read as the reverse complement.
TATGTAGCAAGGGAGCATATGATTTCTTAAGCTGGTTCTGGCACTCTCTACAACGTACGTGTTCTGCATGTTCGGGAGAATCATTTTCAGTGAGTTTTAAAGGAAGATTTTCCTGCTGTACCTTACAAAAAACATTTTTTTTATTGCTTCGCAATATATATGAATCCAAGGAGCGTCGTTACTAATTTTTATCAAAGTCAATTTTATCAAAACATTTTGTAGAGAAAATTGATCGGGCCAAGTGTCACAGGGGCTACGCGTGACGCGTGATTCGGCCTAAAAGTCCGTGCATGATTCGTGAATTTCAGTCCCTCCGTGATGCATGAAGAGCGTGATTCGTGAAAATTCGTAGTAAGCCGATGTTACACGAGACGATTTGCAACGACGATTTTTCGCGATATACACCGTTGCGCGAAAGGTTTATACCATGTAACATGCCAGATAAAACATTTTTTAGAGTAACTTCGACTTCGGGCAACACGTTGCGAGTTACTGTTCTGAAGTCAAAACCTCTCAACTCAAAATGACGATTTTTTTTGCAGCGTTGCGAGAAATATCGTCGTTGCAAATCGACTCGTGTAACATCGACTTTACACCCCAAATCCTTGTATCAAGGTTATTCATTAATCTTATTTTGTGATTCGTGAATTTATAAAAAAATGTTTGTGATTCGTGATCGAATGAGTACGTACCACAAGCCTGAGGTCTTTGTGCATTTGCAACCAATGCAAAAGCGACCAAAGCAACCAACGCGGATAGCAACATCTTGAAGAACATCTTTCTGCCTTGCGAACTTATGTCACACCAAGTAATTCCAGTCAACAAATATTGTCTTCTTATACTTTGGTCATTTACACCTATCTAGTTTCGTACCGGGCGCTTGTAACATGTACTTGAAAATATTCAGAATTACGTAACATGAATTTGGATTGTTTCCAACATTCTTCATTAATCATTAAGCAGATGTTCTTCACACCCAATAATAGGTGAGTGGGGGTGGTCGTCGTACCTTTTAGGGGTTAATTTTCGTTATTTGGTACTTTTTTAGGCTGTTCAAACGAAAAACTAACTAAAATGCTGTAAAATTAGCGTCATTTGGCACCATTCAGGGGTGAAACTTGCGATTGTTATGGCTACAAGAAAGAGAATTGTGGTATCTTAGCCTCCCCTGCCCCTCTATACATGGGAGCCCTCCCCCCTCAGATTCATGCAACATCTGATTTTAAGAAAAATAACTATTTAATTACAATTACGTAATTGCTATTCAAATTAAAATTAAAATTGCTATTTCCGTGAGTTAGCGAATGCAACATTCTGTATCAACATCTTTCTACAGGACGACCTTAATTATGTCACACTGATTCCAGACAACAAATATTTTCTTCATGTTTATACGGCTTGGTTACTTACTGACCTATTTAGTTTCGTACCGAGCGCACTCCGCATTCCTCCTTAACTAATTACGTAACATGCACTTGAAAATATTTAGAATTACGTAACGTGAATTTGGATTGTTTCCAACATTAATCATATCATTTCTGATGAAGCAGATGTTCTTAGACTTTAGACTATTTTCGACTTTAGATCTTAGACTATTTTATTTCATTAAAATTACTGTTTCCGTGAGTTAGCGAATACGATTTTGCACTGATTTGGTTCAAGTTTGTTTCTTGGTGGAGGAACGTGACTGACAAGGCTGTAGTGATTAGGATTGTCACACCAGTATTACAAGCCTGCATACCAAGGCTCGCAGAATGAGTATCAGATTCTACGATTCTATCGAATCAGTGTTATGTAAGCGTTTTATAACGACTTGATTGCAAAAGTAAAAGTTCTCAAAAGTTTTCTTTAGAGCGATATTACACGAGACGATTTGCAACAATGATATTTGGCGCGACGCTGATGCTTGAAAATTCTTTGACTTGGACATAAATTCCTTGATTCTTATTAGATAGCCTACAGTGAAGTTTGTTGGTATTAAAACAAGAGGTAAATAATAGGCTTTAGGCTTGTTACCCCCCCCCCCCCCAGCGACAACGTTTATTAAATTAGCTATATAAGGAACATAAGACATTGAAGTTATCGATGGTCCCGGGGGGGGATCAGAGGGGGTACTTCAGGTCGTTTCATACACTCATACGGGGATAGGCTCTATCGCCCTGCGTGGTTACCGTTAAGAAAGAAGAGCTAAAACTCGCTTAATCCGAATTCTAACCACATAGGGCGATAGAGGTATTACTTTTCAAAGGTCGGCTAAGATTTCTTTACTTTATTTCACATTTTGACGATTTTATTGAGGTTTTTAAGGATCGCCATACATTTTTCTTATACGGATGACACCACAGAGACCCAACTTGGGCTTCCTGTGCCAAGCGCGGCCTGGATATTAGCTTATCTACCCGCAATGCATGACGGGTATCTTCTATCATAATCCAAGATGGCGGCAGTTCTGCATAGAATCGAAAAACAAGGAATACCATCGGTAAGACAACATTTCTCTTAATAATCTTTCTTCCTACACCTTAAATACACTTAATCTAGTTATATATTTTTTGTCCTCGCGATTTTCCGTAAATTGTAGCTCGGAATTTATTGAATTTTCATAGTTTTAATCACCAAGAACACAGCTGATGCTAAGCAACAACTTTGAGATATTTTCAAATTTATCTTTTTCAGTATAATTTTTGGGCTACACAAAACTAATTTGCTTGAAGCTCTGTACTTTAAAGTAAATATTATTTTTTTGAAAGAAAGCTTTAAGCGTAATATATTTTGTTAGCATACAAATATCTTGTGGTCCAAGCATACGAATTGACAACTGAACAGACACAGTTTTACATGTTAAAGATCTGTCTTTAGAACTGCCATAAGTGATTGAAAAACAAAAAGTCTTGAGTGCATTCATCTTGAAGGTTTTTTTCGTGTTGGTTGTTGTATGGCTTGTACAATTTTATAAGCTGTTGTTCTACACCTTGCTGAGGTCATTTTGAATTTGTTCTTAGAAACAAAACGCATTTTCAGGAATACAGCTCGCAGGAAAAAATGAAAGCAATGCTTCTCACACTTCTTTAATGCTTTCTGCATGTAATATACCTTATTTGCTGGTGTTTAAGTTGACCTTTTAACACCTAAAATCGACTCTAAAAATCGACCTCAACTTAATATACACTGAGTATGAATGTTGACATCTCAATTCATAGCTCTTAAATCAGAAAGTTCAGGTTGTAATTCTTTCCGGACATGGTTCAAAGTACTTTTCAACTAAGATTGGCTTAGGTTTGACACGTTCAATCAAACTAATAGGTGATAATGTCTTGAAAATTACAAAAAAAATTTACAATTTAAACTTGAAGGTCTATTGCTGCTTCCCCCCCCCCCCCCCCCCCCCCCCGCTTGATTACTGCATTTATTTAAATGTTCGGAGATAAACTTTGGAGATAAAAAAAACTCTGAGATACAGTATAGTGGGGTTGACTTATACAAAGAATATATTAAAGATTCATGTTTCTCATCCTGATTTTTGGGGTAGACTTATACACCAAGTCAACTTATACACTAGCAAATATGATACTGCTCTTTCATGCTGTACCTATTTGCAAAACTGAATGCACACACAGATGGTATAAGCACTGTGCTCTATTCACCAATACAGCACACTTATTGACCTATCAGAGTGCAAGTAGTACTAATAAATATAGTCTGTATACATCCCCTCACATGAGAATCAAAATCTAGGGTAAGACGAACATTTCCGCATGTTGCTTTCAAGATAACAAAAGAAAGAAAGATATAACATTTTCCTTTGAGTCATCCAACATGGTTACCTACTGAGTGTAACTGTGAAAGAATAAGAACTGCATTGTGATAGCTTTTGGGTAGACCAAAATTTTCCCAGATTTTTAAGATGCCATCTCATATCAAAATTTCATCTCATAGACTTTAAAATGGCACAGTCTTTTGGATTGAGGGATCTACTTACCACAGTTCTTCAGCTGTGTTTGTAATGGATTGGTAATGGTAATACAACACTACCGAGATCACTGAATGTTTTACAGTCACTGAGGAGTCAGCCATAAAGTGGAACAGTCTTGTACAAGACTTGCTTCTTCCCTATTGGATACGCTTGACTTTACAGGTTGTAACTTTAAATACTTCAAGATGGAAGATATTTTAACGAGCATGAGAAAACAGAGTGAAAATCTGGAAGTAAAGCTTGAGAATTCTTGGGAATCGGAAGCTGAGTTTGACAATGCCGAAGGTTCAAAATTGAATGGGAATATTTTACATTTTGATGAAAATACACCTAATGAGATAGAACAAGACGCACAGGAAACTTCAGAGAAAAATGTTTTTTTGATTGACTTGGAAATTGGGAGTAAAAGTCTTCAAAATGTTCCCGTCAGAAGTGATTGTTTATTACAAGATGTTGCTGAAGAACTGGCGAAAAATGAGATGGTCAAAGTTGTTTATTTTTTACAAGAGAAGATTAAAAAAGGAGGTGATAATTATGATGCTTCAGAAGCTCAAGGTATGTTCATTTTATGGGTGTTTTGTGTTACACTACACATAAAAAATATCTTTTGAATGCTAATGATGCATAATTTGTTGAAAAGTTTTAGTGAAAATAAGATCAAATTGGAAGTGGATTTGTATAGATGACCTGGTGGACGACACAACTGCAACATTTGAAGAAGTGTTTGCCAATATGCCTGACCACTTCAAGCCATTATTTAGTCTTGCTCCTAAAGGCAACAGGTAAACACACTTGACAAATTCCCTTGTTTGATATTTTGTTATGTACTGTGCAGGAATGGTCTTTACTGGATACTCCTATTTCAAAAAGGTTGTTGGAACTGAAGGAGATAGTTGATGGTGATAGTTTATTCCAAGACTGAAGGGTAGTAAGGGCATCAGGGCTCAAAATAACGGCCTGTCAATGGTCGATGTCTGGCCAAATTTAGTGCTTGACCGGTCAAATATGGTTTTGAATAAACATGTTGACTGGTCATATTTGGAAAAAAATAAAATAAAAAATCATACGCTGGACATCTTGACTGGCGTATGACTGGCCGTTATTTTGAGCCCTGGGCATACATCTACAGTCTATAGAAATAGCTAATCAAGGAGTTTTCATAATGTGGCTTCATTGACTACAAGCAAAACTGAATATCTGAATGCTAAATTCTGTGTTCTTGACTAGAAATAATGCTAAGAAACGCAGGTCATTCCAGTTACTCTTGGGTCTTGGAATGACTTATCTCAAAACACTTATTACCTATCACCCATCTCCTACTGTATATTGATCCTTTGGTTCCAGCATTTTTGAAATAGTTGAATAATTTTCATTTATCATAATTATGACCTGTACAGCCCTGTTTGTGCACTCTTTGTAAAGAAGTCACGTGATGGGGGCCAGATGGGTTGAGGTTAGTGGACTGGAAAAACCCAGGAGGCCCTACTCAAACGCCGTCTGGCCTGCTTGAAATTAGAGTGCTCTATTTATCAATTCTAGAAAAAGTTTTCAGTTCATTTTTATAACAAAAAGTGGGTCATGTGATGAATTGATTTCATCATTGAATGAGTAAGTTCAGACAAGGTGGGAAAATATTTGGCTCTTGGTCATTTGTATGAACCTCGAGTCAAATACTGTATGTTCCTGTCCAGCCCTCCCAGTCAGTCAATAAACTTGTACATTATTTTTCAATATCAAACATATCTAATATTACATAATGTTGTCATTCAGAAAAGTAGTTGGACTGTCAGCCATAAATAGCCCACAATCTCCTGCATCATGTACGGGAGAAAGACCTAGTGAAGATCCTGGTGCAGAATTCATGACAGAGCTGAGAGATTTTCTGGCTAAGCACAAGGTACATGAACTGTCAAAGAAGGATTCTCAGTTAGAAAAGGTGAAGTAGACAGTTACACTGTATTTTGTAACTAGCAATGTATGGTATAATGTTGTAGCCTTTATACAATTCCAGTATTTCTGCATACATAAATTACAGATTGACCTGTGTGGACAATCTCAGGGGCGGATTCAGGGGGAGGGTTGTGGGGGTTACAACCCCACGTTGGGAATTTAGATTAGTGAGAGAATGATGGGTAACTAGAATTATGCATTACTTTTGCTTTCATTGCCATCATACAACCCCCTGAGTCCTTACTAGGAACATTTTTACAAAGTTGAGCAATCATAATGCAGCCAAACATACTTTGTACACTGTAAGGCAACAGAATCAAGCAGAAGAGGCTAGATTTGATTACATATCTGATATCACCTTGGATGTTATTAACAGTAGTGGGAATACGATGCTGTGATTGGCTGTGGTCAATATGCTACTGACTCTGCTCTTTCCTGATTGGCTCAAGTTTACACTCTACAATATGATTGGTTAACCTTGTGGTTCCAGTTAGTGTAACTGCAAGTGCACTTAGCTTCACTGTTATTGCTATCAGATCGAATGTCGTTACATTAACTCAGTTTCTGCAGCAAACTTTTTAAATTCTAATGTGAGTCTTACATTTTGTCTCCATTAGGAAGTAATAGCACATCTCATTTGTGAAGCACCACTCGCTCAAGCAAGCCAGGACAAGATTATAAACTTAAAGAAATACTTATGTGGATTACATAAATTAGTGAATTCAATACCTTTGTCACATACGACAGTACAGCATCCAAATCAACAAGATTGTACAAACATAAACAGTTGTGCAAATAAACAAGTTTATATGCCTCAACATTGCATTGGGATAGAGACACAAGAGAGTCACATCGATCACAGTTTGGTTGAAAATCTTGATGAAACATCAGTTGCTCCACTCTCTCGACACAGAACTTCGTTTGATCCTCTCCAAGAGGTGCCAAGGTTGAGAAATTGGTTCAAGGAGGATCCCTCACCAAACAAGTCAGTCATTAACCACTTTGTTAGTGAACTCAATGCTTCAAAATTTCGACAGGGCAAAAGTCCAGTTACTGAGAAGGCAGTGTATATATGGTTTAAAAATACAAGAGCAAGGAAGGATAAAAAAAGGAATTCGAAATCATAAAACAAGAACAGACCTCAACCTTATGTTAATGTTCAAAATACTTCTTAAAGCTTGGGTATGATGTTTTCCCATCTCAGACCACATGTCATTTATTTATTTTATTCTTTTGAAGATAAGATTCTTTGTTTGAGTTGTAACCATATTTATATGTTTTTGTATGTGTGGCCATTAAACAAAGAAATGATACTCTAGGGAATGACCCATGGTTCGAAATGGGAAAACATTATGCTCAAGCTAAAGCCTGAGGTCTATTTTTGCAAAAGTATGACCACATTTAATGTATTGGCATACTTCTATGCACAGGCTTTTTGCTGCTTAACAAGCTTTTACACACCTTTATTTGGTAAAACCAGCCAGCTTCGCATTGAAATGTGTCAGTTAACGTACAAAAGCCTGTGCATAGAAATATGCAAATATTATATTATCACCAGTTATTCTTTTGCATGTTGCATTGTAAGTCCAAGCTAATAGAAAAACATGATAAGTCTAGGTGTAGACATTTAACAGGAATACACCAGTTTCACATTCAATGCAAACTGCTGTTTTTGAACACCACAGACTCATTTGTACAGGGTTAGCCTTGTTTATAAGTCAGCTATTCAACGACATCATTAAAAGTCAGTGGGATTTCAAAACAAAAATCATTAGCAACAGCCAACTGTAATGTAAAGAATGTGCAAGTTGAATAATACCAATCCCACAGACTTTTAATGGTGTATTTGAATAGATGACTTATAAACGAGGCTAAGCCTGTGTAAATGAGTCTGTGGTCTTGAAGATCAGCGGTTTGCATTGAATGCAAAACTGGTGTATTCCCAGTGCAAATGAATTTAAATTTTTATATAGTTTTAAGGTCCTGATACACTGTGGAATAGCTGGGTTTCAATCAGCTGATAAAAGTCTTTGAATCTCATTATCTGCTCCAAATGGTGGTCAAACACTGACCACCATGTGCTGTCAGCCAGAAAGAATTCTATTGAAAACTTGTGATTTAGCTGATGAACATTCTTCACGAGACAGGAAATGACGTCAAGCGAAACCCAGCTATTTAGTAAGCAACTTGTGTCACAATGCTTGAAAATGTAGCATTGGAGGTTGAGGTGTTACACTGCAGCTTGATCTCTTATGGCTTAAGATTGTGAGAAAAGTTGTTGGAGGGGTAATACACTGTGCAATGGCGTTGCCAGTTGCTGCAATGCGTTGCGAAAAGTAGAACTGAGTTCTACTTCGTGCAAGGCTACACGCAACAACAAATATTGCAAGACAACCCCTGATACACTGTGCAATTCTCCAGCAACTTGTTTTGTAACAGTATTGCGAGACAAGTCGCTGGGAAAATTGCACAGTGTAACAGGGCCTTTACTCTTACAATATGTGTTTTAGCCTTCAAGTTGAGCTGGTCTGAGAATAGCTGCAAGGGGTCTATTCATTTTAGGGGCATTGTTTTTGATTCTTAATGCATACATGTTTGGTGCTTCTTTATTAAATACTCCAAAATATTTTTATGATAAAACTGTATTTATCAAAATAAAATAAATAAATAAATAAAGGAATGGTATAAGCAGTGGATGGAAAGCTATCATCGTTTCTCAATTCCATTTTAAAGACCAAAAGAAGCTCTTTCATTGGGGAAATACTCCAAAAATGTGAACCTTCCTCCGTAAATTTTGTGGGCCTATTTGAATTAAGTATAGTAAAATATGTCATTTTTTTGAAGGGGGGGGGGGGGGGGGGGAGGAATGTTAGAGTCATCCCATTATAAAGAAATTGTGAAAAAACACAACGTACCCTTCTTTTCTATTGTCTTCACTATATCTTTTACTTCTTTTTCCATTTTTCCGATTTATACATCATCCTATTTTTTTCCTATATCTCCACTTCTCACATTAGGATAATATCATAAGATGAGATCTGTTGACTTCGTGTTTTGCAGAGAGCAAGCTTTTCACGTGTCCAGTGGATGGCCAGTCTTGCAAGGAGAGCCATAGAGAAGAACAGTTTCAAGCAGGTATCACTGATTGTGAGAGTATTGTATTGTGAGACCCCTTTCATGCAGGTCAATTTCAGTGAAGGACAAAAAAATAGGTGTCCAATTCCCAGGGTGTTGAAATTCTTTTGTTTTGTCCTCCAAATTGAGCTGCTTTGACGTCACGTCCATGAGTATTATTTAAAAATAACATAGCGAACGTCGAAGTCGCGAGAGGTCGACTTGTTCCTTTTGCAGGATTTTCATTTGCGTTTCGCGCCAAAAATAGTGTGTATTTCTGTAGCGCGCGCTAAATTTCCGTCCGTTGATAAAGAGCGCGAGCATGATTCAGCGACCCGTTTTTGGGTCGCTAAAATTGGCGGGAAACAAGTTTGAAAAGTCCTTCGTCCAGCGCTTGTGATCCAGGTCCAGGTTGGGCTGCCTGTGCTTTATTCCGCGCGCGTCAGTAATACGGACGGAGACGAAGGACTTTGCGAAAGTCTATCCGAAATTATTGGGCATTGTTTTGGCATACTAGAGAAAATTCCTTTTGAAAGCCGGACCAATGCTATACAACAATATTCTCACATAAGACTCCACGCATCGGGGCTGTACTACACCAATACATAATTGGGGTATGACTGGCATCATTGTACTCATAGTGGGATTCCAGTCACCATCCTCTTGATATTATTCATATTCTGTCTTTTCTTCTTAGAATACGATACAAAAGAATTTGTCGAGACAGGATGGTACAAAACACACTCAAAAACAAAAGCCAAGCAGAAAGATGTTACCTAAAACAACAACGTCAGTAATGAATACTAGGGCTGTAAAACAAGACAGAGCAGCGGCCATAGATGGTGATCCTGCTGCCTCTGTTTCGTCTGGTCCGAGGGAGATTACCATTGAAGCGACGAGCAAGGTAAGGGAGTAAAGAAATATGTTACGAATGAATGAGATATTGTTGGTAAATATTTGTATTGGGAAACGACTTTGAGAACGAATCACTGAGGACCTACTGTAAAATGTGAAGGTTTTTTGAAAAAGCATGCATTTTGGACCCCACCCCCTCCCCCCCACCCAGGAACTTGCACTATCAATTCATGGTCATATATTGTCTCTCCCGTGATTCAAGGGCTTTTCTCCAGATTCTCTGGTGTTCTTCCCTCCACGAAACCTAACATGCTAAATTAATTCCAAAATGAATTTGATCTGTGAGTTAGCCATGCCCCGACTTAGATCAGTCCAGAGGTTGTTTCAGGGTTTAATATGTGAGGCAGCCATGCCCTGACTTAGATCAGCCCAGAGGTTGTTTCATGGTTGGATCTGTGAGTTAGCCATGCCCTGACTTAGATCAGACCAGAGGTTGTTTCATGGTTGGATCTGTGAGTTAGCCATGCCCTGACTTAGATCAGACCAGAGGTTGTTTCATGGTTGGATCTGTGAGTTAGCCATGCCCTGACTTAGATCAGACCAGAGGTTGTTTCATGGTTGGATCTGTGAGTTAGCCATGCCCTGACTTAGATCAGACCAGAGGTTGTTTCATGGTTGGATCTGTGAGTTAGCCGTGCCCTGACTTAGATCAGTCCAGAGGTTGTTTCATGGTTGGATCTGTGAGTTAGCCATGCCCCGACTTAGATCAGTCCAGAGGTTGTTTCATGGTTGGATCCGTGAGTTAGCCATGCCCTGACTTAGATCAGACCAGAGGTTGTTTCATGGTTGGATCTGTGAGTTAGCCATGCCCTGACTTAGATCAGTCCAGAGGTTGTTTCATGGTTGGATCTGTGAGTTAGCCATGCCCTGACTTAGATCAGCCCAGAGGTTGTTTCAGGGTTCAATATGTGAGGCAGCCATGCCCTGATTTAGATCAGCCCAGAGGTTATTTCATGGCTGGATCGGTGAGTTAGCTGTGCCCTGACTAAGATCAGACCAGGGGATGTTCAGGGTATCGATAGCATTGATAAGAAAATTTGTATTGAATCGACTCAATCACATATCTCTCCCTAGAACCCAGCCTTCATTCCTGATAATGACATGGACTTCAAACAGCGCGTGTCATCTTTTGAAGCCCTTGGATTACGTCATGATGTACTGAAGGCCTTAGATGCCATGAACATAACACAACCTACAGTAATACAGGTAAAACTGGTTGTCATCTAGATTCGTAAAGCTATGGTCCACAGGGAACCCAAGCTTAGTTTTAATGAAGGTTACGGAAATTTGGAAATTCAATGTTGGGTACCCTGTCTGTAGGTGGGATGTCAATGTATGAAGGGTTTCTTTATTTCTGGCAGTGTCAACGTTATAAAGAAATGTAGAATCTTTCTATCTTTTCTCGAAACTTTTAGCGCAGTCAGAATTGCATGCAAAATGCCTACTACAGTACGAGTGTGGTACAGCATTTGTAAATCAAGAATATTCCATAAAATGGGAAATCTTCTTATCTCAACTTTTCTATCAAAACTGAAACAGATGTTATGGAAGAACATGCTACATTGTATGCACTATATACACTATAATCATGCGTTACATATTGATTTGTTTATTTTCTGACACAAGATGGTAACAGTTCCAAGTATATTACAGAGAAAACACGTGCTCAGCGCTGCACAGACAGGTCAGTATAGGAACATGGAAAAATGCTCTGCTCTGTTTTGCTCTCCTCACATCTCCCCCAAGGGTCCATTCAGAGACGTCTTTCGTAATGAATAGTTAATGTATATATTTTATTGTTTCTTTGGTATTCAGGATCTGGAAAAACGATAGCATACCTCGCACCAGTCGTCCATCATTTACGAGAAGACGAAGAAAGACACGGTATCGTAGCAAGATTACAAAGACCAAGAGCGTGTGTGGTGGTACCAGGAAGAGAACTAGCCATACAGGTCTTGGTAAGTAGAACAGAGCATGCGCATTGTTCCGGGCCGATGGAATAGTTACAAAACTCTTAGTATGAGTAAATCACGTATCACAGCATAGAGAATGCGCAGTGGCAAGCTATAGTGCCATTCCCCGTCACGGCACTGTTTCTCACCGCAGGCGCTGTGTAGTCTATCAACTTTAATTTCGCTTTTTATTTTTCCACCAGAAAGTAGCCAAGTCCATTTGCCATCATGCTAGGTTCAGGTCCATAGGTCTTATTGGAGGTCTTAAACAAGTAAGTCAGTCAGAAATAACAGTCAAGAAAATTATCTGCATTTAATCCCCAAATTAAGCACCATTTGTATTATCTCATGATTTTTACAGAAATGGGTTCGTGAAGGCCTCAAGAAACCCGTTGATTTGATCGTAGCAACACCTGGGACGTTACTTAAGTATCGACAAAAAGGTACATATGTAGTTACAGTGTTAAGAAGAAAAGTTGAAGCACGGGACCCTTTGCTTTGCTGAATGAATCTATGCAAACTAACGCACACACGGTACAATATTGTGCGCAATATTACAGGAAATGTTGCTAAAGTATGATCGTTTTCTACTAGACCTTTTTGCTATAACGAACATTTTCGAAATCTTGTGCGGTTGGAACAAAATATTTACGAATTCTTTTGTAATTTTTTGTTCATAAATAATAGTAGTATTGGTAATGATAATTAGACTGAATCAGCGTTTCACACGAGCAAGCTTCCAGTGAGGGGCGAACACTAACCCCATGCGCAATCAACCATGTACATTTCTATTGAAACCTGCCATTCAGTTGGTAAATTTTACACTAGACATGAAGGAGTGAGGGTGTTTGCCCGGTCAACCCCAATCCATCGATCTGTCATTGCAGTCAATGCAATCATGATATTTTATATGTAAGAAAATGAAGTATTGGATATGTATGGTCTTGAGATACGGACCCTAGGATTCCATGTGTAGTCAATTCTTTTTTTATTTCTCGTTAGATCAATTGTTCTTCTCTGACTTGGCTTATCTTGTCATCGACGAGGCAGACACCATGTTTGACAGCTCGTTCAAGAATCTTACCATGGAGATCCTTCATACTGTTCATGTATGTAAACGAATGAGGAGTGACAGTCTGTAATAGACCCTTTGCAGCTAATAATCACGTGACTGTAACTGGAGAGCGATTCTATTTCATTTATTCAAAACAATTTTCATTGAGTGTCTAATGTCTTGGGAAAATCATTTTTCAAAATGCTGTTATACCCTCATAACACGCTTTTGTTCTCAAGATACTAAGCTTTTTAGAGTTTGTTTGCGTTCCAGTGAAGCCTTCCCCAAGGGACCGTGAGTTCAATCTATTCGCTATTGAAGTGATATATCATCACATGACTGTTAGCTGCAAAGGGCCTATAGTGTGTTCCGTGGTTGGAAAAATCCAAGGGGAGGGGAGGAGAGGAGAGGAGAGGAGTGAAGTTGTATTCATATTCACGTATCTTCTCATGTGCGACCGTTAAACAAAGAAATGATTCTATAGATAATCTGGCCTGAAATGGGAAAACATTACGCCCAAGGTGAGGTGTTTTGGTGCTACGATCTTACACGTGATTTTATTGTTTGACCATCCACAGGTGCGAGAGTCAAAGCCCCCTCCTCTTCACCATCTACCTATCGCCACCCAAGTGTCCATCGTGGGAGCAACTTTACCTGATGAACTTATTGTGTCTACTCTAGCAGACATCGTACCGGTTAGATATGTTTGGTTCCATCTATAATGGTCTTTTATTGTATACCCATTTATCTTGGCATAGCGAGGGTGTGTCTTGTGTGTGTGTTGGGAGGGGAGAGGTGTGGGTGTTGGCGGGGGGGGGGGGGGGGGGGGGGGCATGGATAGAGGTGAAGCAAGGGATTGAAGAAGCTATTTTTTTCTTTCTTTTTCTTTTTGTCCCTTTATTTTCCAACCAGGACCTTCGTACTCCCTGTTATCCTGTTATTCCCATTGAGAGTTGTTCTGTTCTTTACGTCAGGGTATCACTAAATGTACGTCTGGACTTCACAGAGTCTTACCTCACATTCAACACAGATTCATTAAGATGAACCAGAAGGATAAGGCGGGTAAGTCTGGTCCTTGCTCAACGACCTTTGACTAAAGATCCCTGCACTATTACTAATTCCCAATCTGGGGGTCAAAACAAAAGAATTCCCTTCTTTTGAGAATTGAAATGGCATCCCCAAGAGAGTCGAATGACAAAGACATGGCGGTCATGTTGGAGGTATTAACAAAGGAAGCTAATGAGAAATCTTTTGTTAAATCCCTCCAACATGGCAGCGATGACGTAACGTGCAAATGAAGAATTTGAGAATAAAATCCAGGATTTCTGTTTGTTACCCCTCCCCTCTCAATCTGATCTGTAAGAAGAAAATATTTCGACCCCAACCTTAAAAAATATCTTTGTGTTTTCCAGATAAACTTGTCCAATTGTTACAGAAGGATTCTCGTCAAGGATGTCGTACTATGGTGTTTTGTAACTCAACATCGAGCTGTGATTGGCTGGGACATTATCTTCATAATTGTGGCACGAAGTTCATACGGTTACACGGCAATATACCACCACAGGTGAACGTCTACTCTTCGTGGGTTCTTAATAATCCCCTTCACAATTCCCTGCGCCATCTTGAAAGGTAGCCGTGCCTTTGCATCGAAGCGAGACACAAGGTGACCTTGCGATGATAGAGACATGTGAATAATTATCCAAGGTGTTAAAAAAAGGTCTCTATCACTGCAAGGTCGCCTAATGTCTCGCTTCAATGCAAAGGCACGGCTACCTTTCAAGATGGCGCAGGGAAATGTGAAGAGGACTATTGTCACTTGTCGTTATGGCGGTCCTATTCTCATTTGTTCTTGCTCTTTAATTTTTTTTATCCAGATTCGTTGTGAGCGTTTTGGTGAATTCCAGAATCATGTCGCTGATATTTTGATTTGTACAGACATCGCCTCCAGAGGACTGGACACCAGTGACGTAAGTGTTATCTCCGACCAATCAAAACGTGTTATGATCTTCAGTCCATTTCTTCCACGCTTGCACTAGCTAGGACTGGACACTAGTGACGTAATATTATCACCGACCAATCGCGTAATAACATTGCGGCAGACTTGGTCCGCCCTTTTGATACTTGAATACTATTAAGTTATTATTTTAACATTATTTCTGAGCTCTGTGATTGGCTCAACGAAATTCCGTGCCGTGTATTTGATATATTTGACTGTATTTATTCCAGGTCAGTCATGTGATCAATTTTGACTTCCCTAACTCTGTAGTAGACTACATTCATCGTGTTGGCCGAACTGGTCGCGTTACTAACACCTTACATCAAGTCACGTGCCGGGCAACAAGCTTTGTGACGCATAACAGAGATGCCCGCATGGCACGGGCTATAGAGGTATGTGATCTCGTTGCTAAGGGTGCTTATCCATGATATCACGTCCTTCAGAAGTTACAATTTTCTAGTTCGGGACGAAGTGCACGCTGGGATTGGGGGAAGACCTTGGATATTGTTTTTCGCTCTTTTAACACTACCGACTTGGAAAGAAATGCACGGTGCTCACTTGGACCCATCATTCCATCTGCTACTCAACAAGAAAATATAAACTCTAACTAGACTAAGATGCTTATAGAGAACAGGTTGATCATGATTTCAGAAAGATAAGAAATCCCTTACGAAAATTGGACAGACTTTTCGACCCTTTAATATTTTTGTTAGGTGCTGCGGACACGTCGGGATGCAGCTCAATTTGGAGTACAAATCAATAAGTTAAAATTCTCAGGAGATTGAAATTCTTTTGTTTTGTCCTCTAAATTGAACTGCTTTGACGTCACGTACAAGGGGTCTATATCTTAATCTAATATAAATGTCTCTTAGATCGCGGCCAGGAAGAGTGAGAGTCTAACCTTGAGTGATCCTAAAAATCGACAAGCTGACGGCGCAAGGGCTCAAGTAATGGGAAAGTGAACAAGATGGGACACGCAAGGAAATAACTCATACACCGCTGTGTATACTGACATCAGGCTCATCTCTAATGGCTCACGCAAGTTACTTACTCTCCCATGGACGCAGCAACATCTAGTGTCGACGATCATGGACGCAGTGCATACATCGCTGTGTATACTGACAACAGGCTCACCTGTAATGGGTCACGCAAGTTACTTACTCTCCCATGGACGCAGCAACATCTAGTGTCGACGATCATGGACGCAGTGCATACATCGCTGTGTATACTGACAACAGGCTCACCTGTAATGGGTCACGCAAGTTACTTACTCTCCCATGGACGCAGCAACATCTAGTGTCGACGATCATGGACGCAGTGCATACATCGCTGTGTATACTGACAACAGGCTCACCTGTAATGGGTCACGCAAGTTACTTACTCTCCCATGGACGCAGCAACATCTAGTGTCGACGATCATGGACGCAGTGCATACACCGCTGTGTATATTGACAACAGGCTCACCTGTAATGGATCACGCAAGTTACTTACTCTCCCATGGACGCAGTGCATACACCGCTGTGTATACTGACAACAGGCTCACTAGTACAAGAATGCCTTCCTCTTGGGAACTGAATCCAAACACATATCAATCTAGGGGGGACTAATTTTATTTAGTTATTAACAGAGTCAGCCATTTGACTGATGTAAAAATACAACAAACAGTAAATGAAAAGTTTCCTTATATATCTTCTAAATATTTCTTCGTAATGAAGCACATTTCTCAACGAATTTTCAACATCAATTTTAAATATCAGTTGTCTTCCAACTGCAATGTGATTTGCCATTTGTTTTCTCAAATATTTGTTCATTTAAATTTTACATTTTTTGAAGCCTGGGAACACACAGGAATCCCAGCAAAGTCATTTAGGGAACACACAGGAATCCCAGTAGCCACCTTCTGAGATATACTTCGCTTGTCACGCACAAATGTTTAAGTGCGAGGCTACTTGCTAAATTAAATTTCTTTTCTCCCGTCACGAATCACCGAACCCCATATTGAAACCTTTGAATGTGACAAGCGAAGCATATCTCGGAAGTGGGCTAATATATATTCCTTTCTTTGAACGAACAGGTATGCCAGCACAGCCATTCTGAAAACACACAGGTATACCAACAGAAACATTCTTGAAGCACATAGGTATCCAGGTAGAACTTTCTGGAACATGCTGCAATCCAAACCTCTTGTTTTCGCGCCGTAGTAGCTGTAGTATTTCGGAATAGCTACAATTTTCAAGGCTAATTTTCGTATAAAATGCTCTCTTCTTCCTTGTGGCATCGACTTGAAAGATGTAGAGAAACTCCACGAGGATGGCGGCAGCGAACCTGACACAGTTCGCACACAACGTCCTCAGTGAATGGCTCTGACGATCTAAAGAACGAAAAATTGAAATATGTAACCGAAATAAAAAATATATATATATTCAGCTATTTCTTTCAAAAAAGGTTGGTGGTATGCAACATGCAACAAAACCTTCACTAAACATTTTTGAAATAGCTGTAGTACCTATTTCAAAAACGGTTGTCGGGGCGAAAGGAGATAAAAATTTTGTTTTATAAATTTTATGTCAAATGAGAATCTTTAACGGTACCTTCCCGCCAACTGGGTCAGTTTCTCGTTCATCTGTCGTCTTTCAAGGACTTTAGCCGGTGTATCGTTGTCCAGGAACTGTCCTGTGATAGCGATACCATTATGTAACTGGTAAAGGTCTGGGGTATCTTCTTTATCATCTGTACTGGGTACCAGAATATCTCGTGGATCAATCTGGAAAAAAGTTTCGAAAAACATTGCTAAGCACTGGTAATTTTAACTGAGGGAGGGGGTGGTACAAATGGTGATAATAGTGATGTAGCAGTAGTGCACTTGCCCATGTGTCACACATCTGGGGACTCTGGTTCGAACCCTGGACCAGGCGTGACATGCGAGTAGAGTTTGTTACGTCTGTTTCTTGATTCGAGGGTTTTTCTCACTCCGCAGAAACCTTACACACTAAATCCCAACACTATCTGTGAGTTAGCCATGTTCTGACTTAGATCAGCAGCAGAGGTTGTTTCAGGGTTCTATCTGTGAGTTAGCTGTGCCCTGACTTATAGATCAGCCCAGAGATTGTTTCAGGGTTCTATCTGTGACTAGTTAGCCGTGCCCTGACTAAGATCAGCAGCAGAGGTTAGTTAAGGGCTTCTCCGAATTGAAAGGGAGACTTCGGTATTTTGATTAGTATAAGGTGATCGTTATAATAGGTTGTAGAACCAATACAGGTAAGGATTCCAGTCCCGTGGTTACCTGGTTCCACCGAAGTTGCTTTTTGAATGACACTGGTTTTCTGTCTTCTCGTCGCTTGAGGACTAAACTGGAGAAACAAGGACAAAGAACCCTTACTAGTGTATACAAGAGAGGGGTGATCGTAGGAGTGGGAAACGATACAGCAAATGCATAGCGGTACTTTATCCCTGCTGTCCCGACCTAACCGACTCCAGACGTCTGGCATTCTGACTTCCGTCAGTCAAATTTACAACGCGTCGAGTTAATTTCGATCGAGCGATAAGGAAATTCTTGTGACTAGACAGCCATTTTCACATGGAAATTATGAGTTTCTGATATTTCTTTATCGCTCGTGATTTGAATGAACTCTGCACGTGATAAGTTTGATTGACGGAAGCCAAAACGCCAGACGTCTGGAGTCGGTAGGTGCCAGAGTTATGAAAAGTGCTGTAATGAAGTGCACGGTTTTACTTAACCCTTGAAATACTTAGTAGACTATTAACTATCTTACTTACGAAATAATATTTTTTCGACATGCTTGTTGAATTCTACCGATGGCTCCTGATCCCCATTCAGCTGCCACGCCCTCGTTGCTGAACGCCAGGTTGATACCAGTACGAAGTGAATTGATCTGGTAGAACAAAGGAAATGATGAATAGATTGATGGATGAATGGATGGATGGATGGGATAGATGGGTGGGTGGGTGGATAGATGGGTGGGTGGGTGGATGGATGGATGGGTTGGTGGATGGATGGATGGGTTAGTGGATGGATGGGTGGGTGGTTAAATGGGTGGATGGATGGATGGGTTGGTGGATGGATGGGTTGGTGGATGGATGGGTTGGTGGATGGATAGGTTGGTGGATGGATAGGTTGGTGGATGGATGGGTTGGTGGATAGTTTGGTGGATGGGTGCGTGGTCGAATGGGTGGGTGGATGAATGGATAGGTTGGTCGGAAGGTGAGTGGAAGGTGGTTAGTGAGTGGATAGGATGGTTGAAAGGGGTTAGATGGAATAAATAAACACACAACGAAAACGAACTCGATGCTAACTCACCATAATCAAATCCTCTTGGTTGATCTCAACATCAAATGTTAGCTCGATATCATGGTCAGGCAGTAGGGGTTTGTTAGACTTTGAGTCATACCCCAAACCAACCAGTGCTCCTGTGTACTGATGCTTCTGTTGGTCTGTTCTAAAATACATCCATGACACAAAAAATATTGTGTATCATGCACATCATGCATCAAAGAAACAACAACCATGAAAACAACAAAAGCAGCAGCAACAGTGGTTTGTGCAACCAGTAGAAACAACAATGACAATCAATAAGGTAGCAGTAGGAACAACAGTGGTTTGTACAACCAGTAGTAGCAACAATGACCATCAATAAGGTAGCAGTAGCAACAACAGCTGTAGAATACGCATTACAAAAAAAAAAGAAGAAAAAAAAGAAAACAAACAGCATCATCAGCGACAGCAGCAACGCCTGTAACAACAAGACAAGAGCAAAAGCGAGTCATGCGAGCAAATATATGCTCACCTCATTTCAGCAACTGGTGCAAATGTTAATGCAACAATCGGTAGTAACCCATGGATGTTCGGCATCAGAGTTGTATCCCTGATGAAAAAAAAAATCAATAGGTCACTGAGTATTTACCATTTTGGTTTTAATAGAAAAACAAAAAGTAGGAAAAATACAAGGGTTTGTACAGGATCCCCTGTGAGAATTTTCAAATCTTTTCCAAAACTTTCCAAAGCTCTTTGACTCAAATTTCCAAAACCACACATAGCGCAAAAATAAAGCCCAATTCATGGATCTGGAACATTCAACATACATTTACCAATGCAAAACAATGCTGCAGACAAGCTACCAAAAAAATCCATAACTTTTCCATAGCCTAGTGGACCATAAATCAGTTTTCTAAAACTTTCAAGGTCCTGGAAAAATTCATTATCAATTTAAAAAACTTTCCAAGACTTTTCAAAATCCGTACGAGTAGAGGTGAGGGGATGAGCGAGCGTACCTTGCGATGACAGAATTCCCAGATGAATTGATGCCAATGTTAGCAGCAACGAGTAACCGTTGGTGAGGGTCTTGGGGCTGATCATTCAATGCAATGCTGTTTACTGAGTCAACTTCTATGTTTGCTGTCCTGTGGATAACAAACAATGCATCATGTCATGTCCATTACCATGGATACCATGCCTCTGATCTTTTTGGAATGACTTTTAGGAATGACAATACAATACAATACAATAACTTTATTTAAGGAGGGATACATAATAACCTTTTACAGTTTTCTAACTAACGGCCCTCTTAACTTATGACCGCGTATGTGAAGGGTTTGGGGGCTTAGCCCTCCCACGTTTTAACCCAAAATGATTTTCTGTTATGTTTCCTTAAAGCTTTGAAACGACTTTAATGCAATAATTATGTTGCAATTGCCCCTCAAAACCGCGGCATTAGATTACATTTTAAGGAGCCTCGATTTCCAAAATTTTCAGGGGTTGAGGGCATTTGCCCGGACCCCCAAGATTAGTCCCCTCCCCTAACACCCCCACTCAAAACTATGCTCCACGGTTCTTGCATACCATACCTTAGACGTCCTATACTCGTGATACTAAAGAAAGTCATCTCCAGCGGACTGTACGGGCCACGTAGGGATACCTAGAAGTTATATCCACACAATACTCATCAATAACGACAGTTGTCATGACAACGGCAATCATGATCTATGACCGAGTTGGTCTATACTGACCTTGGTCAAATATTGCCCTGATGTGCTATTATATGCCGGACTGTTCTCGTTCAGCCAGTCCATATTGTCATCTACTGCACGGACATCACCTCGTAGTGCTTCTGCTTGTTGGTGAGCTTTCTGAAGGAGAGATTTTGAAAATTAGTGACGTCTCATATTAGCGATGTTTCGACATGAAGTTGACGGAGATGTGATGTGACACACTGCATCAGTAAGACCCCTGTAAAGAAATATACTAGCTTCAATATACTATACTAAATCTAGTTTGTTACCTTTGAGGAGTACGGCTCCTCCATGAACTGCGCATGACCCTCGCTAATCAGCACTTGATTGATGTGGATATCGTCTTCTGTCATCGTGTCGTACAAATCCACACGTAAGATCCCGTGCACCAGAGAATAGATCTGAAAGGATGCCAACAACATTTAAATACTGACAATAACATTATTCTCAGCTGTTCGAAATGACTCTGATATCAGTAGTAGACCTCTTTAGCTTGGGCGCAATGTTGTCTCATTTCTGATCACGTGTCATTCTCTTAAGAATACGATTATACGATTCTTTGTTTCAGTTTTATTCATATTCATGTGTCTTCTCATACACAACCTTTAAACAAAGAAATGATACTCTAGGGAATGTCACGTGGTCTGAAATGGGAAAAACTTATGTCCAAGCTTAAGAGGTATATTGCGTCAATGACTGGTCACAGATTCATCCTGCGTTACCTTGGCAACCAGCATTTTGCCGTGTGTCAGTTGCATGAATCTGGCGTACGCATGTGGAGACCACATTCCTGATGGACAGTTAGATGAGTACGATGGCTGGACTTCACAGAGTTCACACTCTATTGCCTAAGACAATGAGACAAACATGTTCAGTTTTATATTTAGGACCATATTGTAAACTAACGGTAACCGGTAATAATGGATTCCACCTTCTTAAGATATTAGTGGGATGATGATGATGATTGATGATGACAATGATGATTGATGATGAGGATGATGCTTGATGATGACGATGATGATGATTGATAATGATGTTGATGATGTTAATGATGATGGTGATGATTGATGATGATGTTGATGATGTTAATGATGATGATGATGATTGATGATGATGATGATGTTGATGATGATGTTGATGATGATGATGATGATTGATGATGATGTTGATGATGTTAATGATGATGATGATGTTAATGATGATGGTGATGATTGATGATGATGTTGATGATGATGATGATGATGATGATGTTAATGATGATGGTGATGATTGATGATGATGTTGATGATGATGATGATGATGATGATGATGATGATGATGATGATGATGATGATGATGATGATGATGATGATGATGATGATGATGATGATGATGATGATGATGATGATGATGATTGATGATGATGATTATAGAGAGAAACTCACAAAAGAATAAAAGCAAACCCACACCCCTTGATTTCCACTTTATGACAATTATACACCAACCTGGAATGGCAGCTGAAGGAACTTAGGGTGAATTTTTTTTACGTCTTTGAATTCTACTTCATCCACGTTACCATAATCAAGGAAAAACACCTACAACAGAAGAGAGAAAAACAAGACAGGTAACTAAGACTAGTCAGATTTAACATCACATCACATCACATGCAGGTGAAGATCAGCCCAGAGGTTGTTTGAGGGTTCAATAAAATATATCTGATAAACATGGTGTGCGTATGATGTTGGAATGAAATGTGTATATGATCGTACCATACTGTGAAATGTGCTCAGAAAAAAACATATATATATGCCAGATGAATAATGCGTTTCTTACCCTGACAAATGTTCTTCTTGATTTACTTGAATCGTCAAAAATACTAAGAACTTTTGCTCTATACAGTGTGCCTTCAAAAGGAGCCAGGACGAAACTCTCCACTTGGCAGGTACGATGATCAACAGGCTGATAGATAAAACATTACAATTCCTGTCATTACATTACTGGAATGTTGGTAAGCGTCTGTCAATTGGCTTTCTCTAGAACACGAACACTCAACTGGCTTCCACAATGGACCAACCAAAAACACGAACACTCAACTGGCTTCCACAACGGCCCAACCAAAAACACGAACACTCAACTGGCTTCCAAAATGGACCAACCAAAAACACGAACACTCAACTGGCTTCCGCTATGGATGAAATTATTACCACAAGCACTCCTGACCAATGGTTTCCACTACGGTCCAACCAAAAACCAAGAATGACAAGAAACAGCAGTGTGGAGGCTACACAAATCTAGAGGAATCACGCCACTAGACCGGTTTACAAAGGTAAGTTTCTAACCATTAGTTTTCTTACCTCATGATAATTAAACGTTTGTATTTGATATTCTAAAGCTGTAAATACTTGTGACGACTCTTGCTCTGCATTCACCACCCAAAAATGACCAGCATCAATAGGCTGTAACACACAAAACAACAGTAAGTTGTAGACACCCAAAAATGACCAGCATCAATAGGCTGTAACACACAAAACAACAGTAAGTTGTAGACACCCAAAAATGACCAGCATCAATAGGCTATGTATATAGATTTTAATGATCATGAGCGATGTTTACCGATGTTACGACGACTTCCATGTAGCCCTTGCACGGAATCTCAACCTATGGAATAGAACATTGAATTAGGTACGAATGATGAAAGGATAATTTTGCGGGTAAACTTAAAAAATTAGAATCAAATGGTTTTATGTTCACTTGATCTTTCTTTTTAAACAAAATTTTGATATTTCGTGAGTTATAAGGTCTCAGTCTTCTGATACTAATGAAATTCTAACTCTTAACATATATATAGATTTGGTTGAATTATGTTAAAGATACAGTGTATCGAGTTGTACCTGTCTGGGTCTATCAATTGCATCGAAAGAAACTCGTTGAGATCCAGGAGATAGCGACGCAGCCATTCTAAAGATAACATACTAACATTATTATTATCATTATTACAATCACAATCACTAGCATCATGATCACAATCATCATAATCATCAATATAACATGATCCTCATCTTTACCTATTCGTTCGGAATCAATTATCATAAACGCTATCAAAATCACCATCACTAGCATCATGATCACGATCATTATCACAATCATCATAATCACCAATATAGCATGATCCCCATCTTTACCTATTCGTTCTTAGCCGATTACCCCCTTCTCTTGAGTTGCTTAACTCACTTTCCATTCTTTTAGTATCTCCTTCTGCGATATAAAGGTTCAGCGGTATTCTCAATCCCCTATGAAGAAGAGTGATATTACATCCATGTCAAAATACAAGGAGGGGGGGGGGGGGGGGGGGGGTCGGAGGTTGTGTGGAAAGAACTACAGCTATAGTAGATCGTGTCTCTTACCTCATCTTGATAGCCAGGTAAACAGCAGGTAAAATAGTCGAACCTCTGGCAGAGTGAGCTGAAGAAGACTTGTCAAATTCAATGTATGCCCTGAAAAAAAAACCGGATGGGTGGATAGTTAAATAGATGGATAGATGTGATTGGATGGATGGTTGGATGGAATGGCGAATAGACTTTACACAAATAAATGATCAAGAACATCAAGATAATTTAAAGTTGATAATAAGTCTTTTTCCTGGCCGCTTTAGATATACAGCATATGAGAATTTTCTAGTCTGAAGTGGTGTACAATTTTTTGGTTTGAATAAGAGTTTTACTGACCTGGTTTCTTCAAAATACAAGGCTTTTCCCCTGCCGCAGTCTCTGAACATCCTAGCAATAGCAGCCTTGTATTGTGCTCCATATTGCGGCATTCCTCTTACCTGTGATGAATGAAATGAAATGAAGAAATCTGAGTGCAATTCAAAATTACCGATCTGTAATGAAAGCAAGGGTACTGACCATGACGGTAGTGAACGGATCATGTCCAGACATGACCTTGGTGGCTTCAGCTTCGTCGATGTCTCCAGTGAGAAAATAGTTGGGATAAAAAGCACCCGCGATAACCAGCTGTAATATGATGAGAGAAGAAGAGGAATGATCAAAAATTCTCTTGTTGTCTCTCTTTTCTATATAATCCTCTGCTCTGCATTTCTCAGCTCTCCTCTGCTTTCCACTTCCCCTCCTTTCTTGTTTTCCTCTCCACGGCTGTCAAACACTTGTCAAATATTGCACCTCATTGTTTTGAAACATCTCCTTACCTTGAGGATAAGAATATCTTCAGGGGTTTTATTTCTCCTACGAGCAAAAACAAAAAAAACTTTAAAATTTAAGTTACCCCAACCATAAGACAAAGATTCGAAATTATTGAACAAAAAAAGTTGTACGTACTTTTTGTGGACAGGTTTCTCAGATCTGACATTGAGGTGCTTTAGTCTTTCTGTTAATTCATTCACCAATTCATGAACCTGGAAAAAGAAAGACCACAGCATTTAGCATGGTTCCCAGCAGGGTAAGAATGTTTTAGCATAAACACGCTGGTTGAACAGTAAATTAAATGTGTGGACACACATTGTGATTTTTCATGCAACATTTGCTGCAATGTCGCAAAAACAAGATTGCACCATGCGACCACCTTTGCGATATTGCATGTCATGTTGTTCACACAGTCAGGTTCGTTGTGCAGGCCATCGCAAAAGTAGAACTTGTCTCTACTTTTTTGCGATGTCGCATGCAGCATTGAACTACTTATTGACAACTCTTAAAACTCCAGTATATGCGGCCTCGAATCCAAGACTTGCTTCTTTTGTTATTCTAATTTCTGCTTTTGTTTTCCGATCTTAGAAGTGAGGCTAAGCCCGCATACACTGGAGTTTTTTAAAACTCAAAAGAGTTGTCAATTGTAGTCCACTAGTTTCATTATCGTAATAAAAGTTATGAAATCTTAGTGCTCTGAACAGATATCAATCTATTTAATAATGCATCTAAACCAGGACCCCAGCAACTTATCTCCATAGTCACCTCTCTGATTCTTCCTGCTTGAATACCATGTTCTCTACACCACCGTGTTTCTCTATTGCCCTAAACATGCAATTCAAAGTACTTTGTTATTTACTGTAAATAATGGTGGGTGTAGGTGTGGGGGGCATGATATTATATGGACCGAGATGATTTGACAATTTGATGAATTGATAGCTTATAATAATTTTTTTAGAGCATATACAGCTGTAGGCACAAACCCCAAAGCTTCTGGACTCTTTTAACTTGCTCCATTCCTACAAAACAAAAGAAAAGAAATATAAACAAGAAAACAACTGTTACAGTAATTATATATCATAATTATTCAACTTTTACTTGCAAGTTATGTGATCACTATCCAACACATTACTCCATACAAACCATTATAAAATATCGAATTTCATATTTAATGCAATTTCTCGTGTCACATGTTTTGAGCTGAAACTCTGCCACCATTTTAATACGGAGGTGCTCTTTTCATTTTTTTGCTTTCATTTTGACACAACTTCAGGTTTTAAGGGGTTAGGGTCAATCGATATGTTAGTGCAAGTGGCCTATGATAGTGACGTATGCTACATGACAGTGCTTAATTTCTTTATTAGTTTAACTATTTATATAGTTGTAAGAGTTTCGAGACGTAGTATGAAACTCTAAATTCATTTATTATTATTTTATTATTTACTTACTGTGTAGGCAGAAAGAGAGCACAGACAATCACTGAATGTAGAATCATCCCACTTCATCTTGTTCCTTTATGTATATGGGTTTGAATATGAGAGGAATAAGGAGTTAAAAAGCTTTGGGAATCAAGGGTGTTGCAGTAATAGTACACTTGGGTGGGTTGCATGGTTTACCGCTGGCCTCTCACCACTGTGGTCGGAGTTCGAGCCCTGGCTCGGGCTGGATCATAATTATGTGAGTTGAGTTTGTTTGATGTGTTGTTCTAAAAATCAACATGTGAGTTGAGTGTTGTATGATGTAAATATAGAATGTAGTGGTAACTAGTGTGTGTGGAGTGAACCTCACGGAAGAGCCCCGACAGGAGTGATGGTTGTAAAAAATATAAATATAAATAAACTTGCCTCTCACCTCTGGGGTCTCAGGTTTGATTCCTGGTCTCACCATCACATACACATGAGTAGACTTCATTAGATCTTTCTCTTGATTCAAGGGTTTTTCTTCAGATTTTCTGGTTTTCTTCCCTCTTCAAAACTTAATATGCTAAATTTCAAATTGATCTGTGAGGTAATCTTCACTGACTTTGATCTGCCCAAACGCTGCTTCAGGGTATTGATAAAATTTGAAGAGTTTTTTAATTTAACTTTGTAAGAAAAGTCCCTATTGAAGTGCCCCAACTGTAAGCCTTCAAAAAGAAGAAGTTACAAAACTTGTTGAGCAAACCTGTATGTCTTCAGCTCTTCTTTGAACTGTCTTGAGAAGAAGGACTTGAGAGAAAGTGATGCTCCTGAAAAAGTTTACAGTGAAATGACATTTATAACTACATGTAATGTGAGAAATATTTATATGTTAAAAGATGGTTACAGGTGACTCTAATCTAAAAAATTTTATTGCAACATTAAATCTAACTAGTGGTTGACGGTGCATGGTAGGATTGACAAACAGTGGTCGAAGCATGACAACCTTTGTTATCTTGAACGTGTTGTCATATCAACTGGGGTACCTATCAATCCCAGCATGCATCTCTGTTATTCAATATGGCAGACTAGTGACTATAGAGACTAAATATCAATCAGCTGTTCATATTGCATACATACCTATGACTATGCACTCTTCCAGACACCCAAAAACATATCCCAGAACCATGAGTTTCCCAATTTTAACATCAACTGGGAGAGTCCCAAGTACACGACCGATGAATGTCAAGTCACCATCGTGAGGATTGATGTATCCATTCTTCATCTTGGTGGTCAGCGCACCAACCTAGAGATTTAATGTGCAATGCATTATGGTATACGACACAATGGAACATATATTGCATTGCAGGAGTGCACTTGAGAGTGATGATTTAAGACTACAGTATAATGAGAGATGTTGGTTGTGGTTGGTGGTGGTTTGTGATGGTGGTGATAATGATGATAAAGGTGATGGTGGTGTTAATGGTGGTGATGATGATGATGCTAATGGTTGTAGTGGCAATGGTGATGGTGGTTTGATAACTACATGTCTGTTGTTAATGAAGATGATATTAATGGTGGTGGTGATAATAATGATAACAGTGGTATTGATGGTGTTTATGATGATGGTGATGGTTATGATGATAGGATGATGATGATGATGAGCTGAGTGATCATGCACAAAGCAATTCAAGGCAATGTTCCAGGGAAATAAAAGAAGATTATTAGGATTACTGCATTGTTTCCCTGAAGCTTCATCTTTGATTGCTTTGTGCGTGATCACTCAACCAGAATATTGAAAGTGGGGTATTGATGTTTTTTTGATAATCATGATGATGACTGTTGGCAATATTTTCCTCAACAATGGCCGTTGTTATCATGATGATTGTGATGACATTCATACCTGTTTAAGTAACAAAACAGTTCTTTCAATATCATCAAGGTCAGGTGGTTGTAGTGCTAGTCTCAAGATAGCTCTTGGTTCACCTAGGTCCAACAGTTTGACTTGCAGAACAATCTGCTCCAATGGACATCTCTGAGAACAAAAGAAAAACAGAATTATTGTAAATTATTAATTCATAATAAAGAAAATAGAGGTGGAAGATTTCCCAATGAGGGTTAAAGATGGAGGGGACAACCAAAAGATAGAAAAGGACGATACACAAGGCAGTAAAGGAGATGGGTAAGCATTTGGAAGAGATTGAGCTATTGGAAAAGGACAGAGAGAGATGGAAGTTCCTGGTCTCAGCCCAATTGTGGGTTCTCAATTATCCCCAAGAAAATTATATAACAAAAGACATGGCAGCCATGTTGGATGATATAACAAAAGAAAGGGTAGAGGGTTGGTATATTGAATACAAAA
Source organism: Anthopleura xanthogrammica (assembly GCA_964019055.1). NCBI lineage: Eukaryota > Metazoa > Cnidaria > Anthozoa > Actiniaria > Actiniidae > Anthopleura > Anthopleura xanthogrammica. Next base: position 3,911,324 of record OZ025212.1, on the reverse strand, counting down.
TTAATACAAGTACACGCACCTGCATTTCAGGGATTCCAAATTCAGTAAGGCAAATCTCATAGAATTCCTTCGACACCATCCTGTAGCATGTACCAGCAGAAACACGACCAGCACGACCTGTAGAACAGAAATGATGCTGATTCATATTTTATCAATACCCTGAAATGAGCTCTGAGCTCAAAGTTGGGGGATGGCTAACTCACAGATTGAACCCTGAAATGACCTCTTGGCTGATCAAAGTCAGGGCACAGCTAACTCACAGATTGAACCCTGAAATGACTTCTTTGCTGATCAAAGTCAGGGCACGGGTAACTGATAGATTGAATTTGGATTAGTGTGTCAAGTTTTGATGATGGAGGACACCAGAGAACCCGAAGAAAAACCCTCAAACAAGAGAGAGACATAACAAACTCTACCCACATGTGATGCCGAGTCTGGGGATTGAACCCGAGATCCCAGAGGTGAGTGCACTACGGCTACAGCTTGATCCACAAAATTTTTTGCCATAATTTGATCAAGAACACTGTACTTAGAACAAAACATACCTTTCCTCTGGATACAGCTTGACTTTGAAGCCCACTGGGTTCTGAGACTCTGGAAATTTGTCTCTGGGTCACAGATGAGGCATTTGACCAGACAGAAATCAATTACTGGTAAATAAACAGGCAGTCAATTTTGGTTATGAGTTCATGCAGCCTAAAACTGATTCGCTGGCTCATTTCCTTTCATTCATTGTCCATTAAGATTCTAGCAGAAACTTATATAAATGAATGAATGAATGAATGAAAAAATGAATGCATGGAGGTTGGATGAATGGATTGATGAATTAATAAATGAATGGATGGATGGATGGATGGATGGATGGATGGATGGATGGATGGATGGATGGATGGATGGATGGATGGATGGATGGATGGATGGATGGATGGATGGATGGATGGATGGATGGATGGATGGATGGATGGATGGATGGATGGATGGATGGATGGATGGATGGATGGATGGATGGATGGATGGATGGATGGATGGATGGATGGATGGATGGATGGATGGATGGATGGATGGATGGATGGATGGATGGATGGATGGATGGATGGATGGATGGATGGATGGATGGATGGATGGATGGATGGATGGATGGATGGATGGATGGATGGATGGATGGATGGATGGATGGATGGACTAATTTACTTACCATACTTGATATCTGGAACAGTGATTGAACTCTCTGCTATGTTGGTTGATAAGATTATCTTAAAAAAAGTCAAATTATCACCACCATCACATTATGGCTTTGTTTATAGAATCATGCTAGTATTCCAGTATCTCTGTCTAGCTTAAGGTTAACCACACTGTACTCTTCATCATGATAATTCCAATAGTAGGCACAAGGACTTATCATAGCCAGTGCATAACTTCAGTTTAGGATCAATGACAATGACAATGACAATGATTTATTTAGTACTATTTTTGTAAAAAGTAATTAACATAAATTAATTAAAGAACTTAATTTAGCACATGCTAACTGAAATAACCATATGGCTAAACAAGTCAGTTAGCTAGTTTTGAATAAATTACAAATTTTGGTCAAAAAAGCCATGTTGATGGTTTGACCACAGGAAGCCCAAAAAGATCATTGTTACTCCCCAGGATGGGATACCAATCCAATGCATATTAAGTCCCACATGGATGGTTCACATGGATAGAAACTATAGTAGGCACTTTGTGAGTTACATAGGTTCTACATTTTGACAAGCTATAAGTACATTGTCCAATCTAATGTACTAAGCCATCTCCAAGTTCGCTAGAGGTGCTTTGCTTGTTCCCGTGCACCTGCTTACCTTCCTTACTCCTCTATCTGGTTTGATGAAGACTCTTGACTGTTCCTCTATGGTGATTTGTGAATGAAGTGGAAGACACAGAAGACTAGAAACAAGAAAAAACGCCAAATATAAATTAAAATAATCATTAAATACATACTCTAGTGTTATGCCAATCACCAAGTGCACGCAACACAGCAAGCAAGTTTTTTTATTTCTTTAATCTATAAAATACATGTACAAATTAGAATTAGCCTTATTCTGCTTGAAATAATAAAATTAAATTTGGATGATCTAAGAAACTACAGTACGTACTTACTTTGAATTAGCACACAGATCTTCCAGAGTTTGGTCCATCCTTTTTATCTCTTGTATACCTATTTTCAACCACCACCAAGTTAATATTAACTTTTTCCTTTCCATAAATAGTCTACATAATTTTGTTTGTTTTAACATGTACAGTTTTAACAGAGAATAAACTCTTTTAGCTTGGGTGTAACATTTTTACTATTTCAGACCATGTATCATTCCCTTGAGAATAAGATTTTTTGTTTGAGTTGTATCCATGTTCATGTGTCTTCTCATGCTAAACCAAAAAAACCATGAAATGATGTAATGCTTTAGGGATGACATGCAGGGACCATGGATTGGAGCACCCTAAAAAGTGGTGGGGCTAAGATTGGAAAATATAAGAGACTAGTATGGGAAAAGGGAAAAAGTTGTAGGGCTATTGCCCTACTAGACCTCCCCCCCCCCCCCCCCCTGCTCAGTCCATGTCACGAGTTGAGTAGTAGGAGACTCAAACATCTTTCAGGAAAAAATCTCGTTTATTTAGAGTTTATATGATAAACTCACCAGGAAGAAAGATAAGAACTGTACCACGATCAGCACAAATCTGTTCATCTTCATCAACCCTGCAATAAAACAAATACAATGCTCTCTTTAAATATGATTGATGGAACGCACTAATAGTTTCTTCTGATTGGCTGATTTTGTATCAGTGCTACAGAAATAATTCTGTCAGTTGTAAACAATTATTATTCTCATAGTTGTCTTTACAGGGTTTTAAAATAATGGCCCATTAATGGATGATGTCCAGCCAAAATTTGCACTTGCTTGGCCAACAACCTTTTAGGTTGGTTCTCTTGACAGGTCACATTGATCACTGGTCACATTTTGATTAGCTCAATGTAACTGGTCATTATGTCCAAACATGGATCGAGCAGGTGGTATTTTAGCCCTGCATTAGTGGTTGCCTTGGAAACCCAGGGAAAAACCCTCAAATCCACAAAGAGACCCAATAAACTCTATTGACATGTGATGCTAAGTCCAGGGATCAAACCCCAGACCTCAGAGCAGGGCTTGAAATAAGGGCTGGTCAGTCACAGACATCTTGGCAAGGTAAAGATTTGAACAGAAAAGTTAAAATTCTAGTTGGTTATTGTCCATTGACCAACTGTTATTTCAAGCCCTACAGAAGTGAGAGGTGAGTGTACAGTACTGCCGATATGTGTATACAGTATAGTGTAAGACATTGTCATAATAACATTATATTAAGGGTATATATTATTTCCTTACCCCAGTCTCTGCTTTTCCTCAAGGTCTAATGATATTATCAATCGTGCTGCTAACTCATAAGCTTCATCGCTTATTCTTGGGTCCTCAAAGGAGACATTTGGCAACTGAAATAAGCAAACAACAACTTTCTAAACATGATGATAACCTTACTTAATATGTTTGTATTCAAGGACCACAGTATGAGCAAAAGGGGGGAAGGGAGGGGGGCACAATTTGTAAGTATAAGAGACTAGTATGCAAAAGGGAGCTTCCCCATCTCTGCTAGGTGTCCCTGGTATTAATAGATAATGGATAAATATCAATGATGGTGATAAATGATAGTTGTTAATGCTAGTGATGATGATGATGATGTCAATTATGATGATTGAAGATGATAATGATGATGATGTTAATGATGATGATGATGATAATGGGATGATGATGATTGAAGATGATCTAATGATGATAATTGGTGATAATGTCAGTGATGATGATGAGAAAGTTGGTGATTGACAATACAATACAATACAATAAACTTTATTTAAAGAGGGTGACGTATTAACCCATTTGGTTATCTAACTTACGGCCCTCAATGCTGCTGCTGATGATGATGTGATGATGTTGATGTTGTTGATGATATTAATGAAGGTAGCAAAATAATTACCTGTCCAAGTGAAGTCATATCATCCAAGTATAATTCCTGGATTGGGAATATTTTTCCTTCAACACCAATAACTGGTGCCCCTTCCATTTTGCCCCTCACAGGCATAGAAAAGTACCGCGAGAAAAGATTACTTTGTAGTGTGGCAGACATCAAAATTATCTACAAGGAATAAAATCAAGGAATAAGCTCTTATTTACAAACTTGCATTTAAAAAATATATTAATGTTACTAGCAGTATGTAAAACTCAACATGAAAAGGATTGCAGTTGTAATCCAAACTGCCCTCACCCCAGTTTTCGAAGTCACATATTGTGCAGAATTCGAGGAAATGGGAATCATAAATGGAGAGATTATGGCAAATATAAACCTGTATATGTCATGTACTTCAACTTTGTCTCTCTAAATTCTTTGTCAAAATGTGTGTTTATATATGCATAGGGCATACTGGGAGCTAGGGCTGCCTGGTTAAACATCAGATCACACTTGGTCAGTTCATGGTTACTACACTGTATGCACTATACCTTCACATGTCTTGAGTTGGATCGAAGTAGCTTACGGACAACAAGAAGACAGAAATCTGTGTCTTGATCTCTTTCATGTACCTATAAATTACATGAAGTGAATAATAGGAAAATGAAAATGGAAGGAATAAAGGAAGAGAAAAATGGAAGAAAAGAAATGCAAAGAGAGAAGACAAGGAAATGAGAAAAGTGAAGGATGAGAATGGAAGGGATGAAATTTGAAGAATTAAAAAGAAAGAAATGGAAGAAATAATGGGAAAAAGAAAAGAAAGGACAAAAGTATATATACAAAACATTGGTTTGTTTGAATTTTTTTTTTTACCTCATCAATTACAATGTGTGTATACTGATTCATATTCTTTGTACCAATCAGCTGCTGTAGTAAAACTCCAGTCGTAACATAAACAATTCTTGTATCTTCGCTAACACACTTATCACGAGCCACTTGGTAACCCACCAAGCTGCCGAGTGTACAGTTACGCTCTTGACACACTCTTTTTGCAATACTAGTGGCAGCTATTCTGCGAGGTTGGGTTACGAGAACTTTACAGTATCTCCTGTCTTTGGCATAGTTGTCAAGTATGTATTGGGGAACCTGTGTGGTTTTTCCACTTCCGGTAGGCCCTTAAAACAAAGAAACTATCTGATTAATAGTGAGCTAAAATATTAGCTATTGCTAATGATGATGATGATGATAATGATGATGCTTATACTGCTGCTCATGGTGATGTTTTTCCTATTCATTTGATGATCATAATGATGATGCTGATGCTGCTGCTGATGAGGATGGCACTTATGCTGCTGATGATGAGGATGATGCTGCTGATGCTGATTATGAGGATGATGATGCTACTGATTATGATGCTTATGATGAGGATGATGCTTATGCTGCTGCTGCTGATGTCTGCAGATGAGGATTATACTTATGCTGCTGTTGCTGATGATGCTTATGCTGCTGCTGATGATGATGAGGATCATGCTTATGCCGCTGCTGATGAAGCTTATATGCTGTAGCATCCCATGCCACCCAGAAGTTTCCAAACACTTACCATGGATGACGCAAACAGAGTTACTCTCTATAGTATTAATAATGTCTTGATGATATTGAGTGATAGGAAGATCTTGAGAATATTCATGATCAAATGAATAGTTCTCAAATATGTGTGCTTCATCTTCTCCTTTGAATGCCGCAGGAACAGGCGCATCTGGATCAGGAGGGGGAAGCTCCTCAGGGGGGGTCAAGTCTAGTGCACTCAAGCTGTCTCCATTTAGAAATCCATCTTCTTCAGCAATGGCATTCCATCTTGTCTCACTGTTTGGACTTGTGGAATGAAATTGAATAAGAATTTTCAATTTATATATTACTGTAATATATCAGTGTGAATCGAAAACCGTGGGGAAACCCTGTGAATGCTTTATCAACACTAGCCTATGAATGAACTATGAACCTGATAACCCCAGGTCAGTAGAATAAATATATTTTAAAGGCTAAGTCCATTCCACTTAAGCTTAATGATTGGTCTCCAAACAACAAACTAGAACCACAACTACAGTGTATGTCACTTCATTGAAAAAGATAGCTTTCCTCAGCTGTGTTTAACAAATCTTTCGCAGTAATGCTTAAGGATATTCTTTTTGCTTATTTTCCTTACCTCTTAGGTCGGGTTTTCTTCTGTAATTTGAACTCTGGTTTATAAGAATCGTCCGGCGTTGGCGGAGGTCCTCGCACGTTCACCACCACTTTGGGCTGCTTTGGGATAGGTTTATTAAGATTAAAAAAACTTTTTACCATATCACTGGTAATGTCGGTCATTATGAAGTCACGGAGTAATTCCCGGAACCGAAATTATGGACAAAACACTACATTTTTAGTAATAATAACATAAATGTCGCTTTGAGAATGCCAGCTGCCTTGCTTGCCTTCCTAGCTGAACGTGAGAATATCAAGCCATCATGCGGTCGTATGTAAACTTATTAATGAACCAATCAGAATGCTTGTAAGAAAATATCGTCCAATCAAAAGGCTTGTTATACATAAACATGAGCCCGCGGTTTTACTAGAATCTCTACACCAAGTTTAAGAAGTTTTTTTATTATGTTTTTCGTGTAGAAACTGAAAGAATAACAGTAGAATGACCACCTGAAGGTTGTGTGGTTAAATACTAGTTTATTTTTATAGCCACGTTTGATTCTGTAGTGATTTAACATTAGACAAGTGTGAAATAATCATGGAAGACCAGATCTGTCCACGATGTAAAACTACCAAATATCGTAACCCAAAGCTGAAGCTAATGGTTAACGTGTGTGGGCATAAACTGTGAGTATCAAATCTGCCAATATATGTCTGCGTATAGATAAGTATAGCTGGAAATAGACGATTGTGATGAGTGTTGATTCATCATCACGTACGTACTGTCACAGGGAAATTTTCCTAAAAAACATTAGTGTGTTTTTGAATGGTTATTCTACTAATTCCCATTATAAAAACCATTGTTGGAAAATCCGAATTTATCCCATTAATGTTTTTTCACATGAAAGCCAGCAATGGTTAATAACTGAAATGGTAAAAACCATCATGTTATTTAGAAAAACAAGTCATGTTTTTTAGGAAAATTTCCCTGTGTGTATCATCACTACTGATAATAATAATAATAATAATAATAATAATGGGTTCTTATATAGCGCATTTCACATCGTCTCAATGCGCTTTACAATTTTTGACCAGTGGAGGACTTTTACGGGCTGCATATTAAGGCGCTATTAGCAGCCGTGCAGCTTACAATCATGAGTCATGATCACAGATAAAGTTGTAAGCTTCAATAGCTAGACATTGACCAATTTTGATGGCAATGGTAGAATGGTGTATCATCATCATCTCATCATCATCATCATCATCAATAATATCATCGTTGTAAGTACCCACACCATTGAAAATACAGCCAATCAGAATGCAAGAAAGCTGTTGTATACTCAGTGGTATACCACTGTTGCTTCCCATCAGGCATTGCAGTCTAGGTGTACATGTATTGTCAATGGTGTGGGATAAAGTAGTTATACAATGCCTTCTTGTGGCATACCATGGAATATGCAACTGCCTGTCAATAGGACTTTTACAGTTCCGTGCACAATCTTGAAAGGTAGCTGTGACATGTAAATGATTGTCCAAGGTGTTAAAAAATGTCTCTATCATTGCAAGCTCACCATTCGTCTCTATTTGATGCAAAGGCACGGCTACCTTTCAAGATGGTGCAGGGCACTGTGAAGGGGACTATTATATTTTTTTAGTAAAGACTTGTGTGTATACTAGAAAATACTGACTCATTGGATATTCAATGCTCCTTTCAGTAGTCTTCCCACAATCCCTTATGATCCGAGTGTGAGTTCGAGGTCAGGGTAAAATTTGCATATTTTTTATACATTTTTATGCAAATTTTACCATGACCTCAACCTCATGCTCAGATCATAAGGGATTGTGGGAAGACTACGGGAAGGAGCATGATGAGGCCCCATTAGAGAGGGTTACTGATATACCATATTACCTAGTGGGTGGCATGGTCGGCATAGTGGTTTACCACTTGCCTCTCACTACTATGGTCTGGGTTCAAGCCCTGGCTTGTGCTGGATCATATGTGGCATGAGTTTTTTTGATGTGTTGTTCTCTCCCTTGCCATGAGTGTTTTTCTCTGAGTTCTCCAGTTTTCCTCCCTCTATAAAAATCAACATCTGAGTTGAGTGTTGTATGTTGTAAATATAGAATGAAGTGGTAGCTAGTGCATGTGAAGTGAACCTCATAGAAGAACGAAGAACCCTATACAGGAAATAGAAAAATATACATTGACCAATTTTTGATGGTAATGATGATTCATAGAGTATTGGGTTGTTATCATCCTCATCATTATTAGTAATTAAAAAATACTTAAGATAGTACGCACGCTCTCATTGGTCGAGAGCTGTGTTTTCATCACACTATGAAGGCACGGAAATGATGTAACAAGCATTTTTAGAAAATGTTTTATTTCTTAACTATTACTATCAACATTTATTTATTGAATATTGAACACAGTTTTCACTTTTCTTCAGATGTGAGACATGTGTGGATGTTCTTTTCACAAGACCATCAGCTGCTTGCCCAGAATGTAGCACACCATTACGGCGCAGTGATTTCAGAGCCCAACAGTTTGAAGATCTGATTGTTGAAAAAGAAGTCGATATAAGAAAGAAAATCATTAAAATGTAAGCCCATTTTTGTTAGTTTTTAATTTATTAATACATGAAAATAGAAAATCATTTCTGTAAATTTGGAAGCAACATTACCCTGGGGTCCAGAAGTTATTTATTCTTGCTCTGGCATATGCTGTGAGAAGTAATTATTAATAACCTCATTTCGCTCCCTCGCACCCGTGGCACTCACTTATTTAAGCCACAAGAAGCAAAATAGAACCTCTGGAGCCCAGGGTAAAGCAACAGCATGATTGTATTTTAAATGATTTTAAAGCAGCTTTTTTTCATGCTTTGTTACAATATACAACAATAGAAATAAAAATGGTGTGGAGAAACATGAGCTGTGGCCCAGTGCTTCTCACACTTTTGGTATCAGCACTCCTTACTCTCAGCTCCATAGATCTTGTTCTAATAATTAAATTAATAATCATGCTGGAAGATGACTTTATATTTAATATCATGATTGTTTTGGCTATGTTCATATTCCCAGATATAATAAGCGAGAAGAAGATTTCCAAGCTGAGCCAGATCGGCTAAGAAGGTACAATGATTATCTGGAAGATGTGGAAACTATTGGTTAGTAGTCTACGCCAGGCCATTACATTCAATCTCTTTTTCTTAGGGAATCCTGGGAAATGATGGAAAATCCCCAAGGGTGGGGCATAGGGAAAATTGATAAGGAATGTTTGGGTCATGTACATATAACTTCTAATATCTATTCTATTAAGCTTCGGTTCTTGTCGCATGACGTGGGATGCTAACAACAGAGCTAGGCTCCATACGTTCCTCCATACATGTATGTCTAGGTGAAAGCCCAAAGATCGAATTGGGATTTTAAAGTTGACTTGAGGGAGGAAAACCAGAGAACCTCAAAAACCTTCACCTACTCCAAATGACCCAACTAGCCACTTTTTCCATACATAATTTTTAATGAGATATAATTGCTGAAACAAACTCCTTTTGATCGTACAAATAGTATGGAACTTGGCTAATGGTGTTGACGTAGATGAGACAAAGAAAGCCATTGAGAAGTACAAGAAAGAAAATGAAGCTTTGATTAGGAAGAACAATGTCAAACTAGTGAGTATCTACTATGATTCTAGAATAATTGTAGCCTGTATTGCAGGCCTTCCTGGTTGGGGACACGGGAAGATCCAGGATTTTTGAAAGGGGGTGACAGTTGTCTTATTTATTCCTTATGTGGGAAAGTACATGTGCGCTAACACCACAGGACCAGAAACCCATAAATTAAAGATAGAAGTGTCTCAGATTGACAGAAATTGAATTTGACAGCTTCAAGTAAATACTCCAGTTTCACATTCGATGGAAACCGCTGTTTTTGAAGACCACAGACTCATTTGTACAGGCTTAGCCTCGCTTATAAGTCAGCTATTCAACGACATCATTAAAAGTCCGTGGGATTTCAAAACATTGGTATTGTTCAACTTACACATTCTTTACATTACGGTTGACTTATGCAAATCATTAGCAACAGCCAACTGTAATGTAAAGAATGTGCAAGTTGAATAATACCAATCCCACGGACTTTTAATGGTGCCTTTGAATGGATGACTTATAAACGAGGCTAAGCCTGTACAAATGAGTCTGTGGTCTTCAAAAACAGCAGTTTCCATCGAATGTGAAACTGGAGTATTGCATGAAAGTTTTTCCAGACGTTTTTGAATATTATAAACACACTTTTAGTTTGTGCAAAAGGGAGGGGGGTGACAAGGAAGGGGGGAAATGTTGGCCAGTGTGTAATGTTCCATGGTACTATCCCATGTTCTGTGCACTATGGTAGATATTAAACCCTTGTTACTCACAGCAGTGTATTATTTCTGAAGGGAAGAGAAGAAGCAATCGTCATATATCAGATTGAAGAGGAAGAAAAGGCAGCTGATTTAAGAAGAAAACAAGTAGTAATAGAAGAGATTGATGAAAAAAGAAAAAAGAAAATGGAAAATGAGTCATTCCTCAAAAATTTGGTGTGTATAATAATAATATTTTATATTATTTTTTGTGATAAAAGGTTCAATCTAACACTCCTTTTTGATGGTGGTGGCAACAAGCAAATAGTTTCCTTCGCAGTTCCCTGCACCATCTTGAAAGGTAGCCATGCCTTTGCATCAAAGCTAGACGAATGGTGAGCTTGCAATGAGAAAAACCTTTTTTAACACCTTGGACAATTATTCACATGTCTCTATTATTGCAAACTCACTGCTGGTCTCACTTCAATGCAAAGACACAGCTACCTTTCAAGATGGCGCAGGGAACTGTGAATGGAACGATTACATTGTTGTCAATGTCACAAATGCGCAGAAAGTAGGAAAAGTTGCACTTCGTAGCATTGTGTGCAATGCAGCATTGTGTATTGTTCAAAGTATTCCATATATTTAGCCTTTATTTTTAGGGAACTATTACATTGTTGTCAATGTCACAGATTCTGCAGAAAGTGGGAAAAGTTGTACTTCGTGGCATTGTGTATCCAGGTCTTCAAAGTATTTCATATATTTAGCCTTTATTTTGATAACATCTAGATTACTGGTGATCGCCCTTTGGATGAGATTGTGTCTGAACACTCCAGTAAGATAGCAAAGAAACAGTCAGTTTTGTTCTCTTCTGCAATTACGACAAAGGTAAATATTATTGATTAAAGTAAATTTGGTAGTGCTATTTCAAGGCTGATAATGACCTGCTACTAGTTGGGCCTGTGTTTGTGTATTGAATACAGCAAGTGAATAAGAAGGAAACAAAAAATTCAAAACTGTTCTGATGCTTGGAACGTTAGTTGTTCGTCGGAGAGGAGTAATGGGTAGTTTCACATTCTATTGACACCTTTACCTCACCTATGTAGCTTTGAGAACAAAAGCTCGTTTGACTGCAGCCATAACTACGAAACGCCATCTGAGATCAAGCTGTGTGTTATGTTTTCTGGCAAAATCTACTTTCTTTCTCTGCACAAATAATTTAATTGGAAATTGCTTTTTCTAAAATTGGGAGACAGCAACGCTGTAGTAAGCAATATCATGACAATATTTACTCTCTAAAATCAAAATGTGAGTGAGTGTTGTGTGCCGCATAAAATACTGAAGGTAGTGGTAGTGTGTGTGAGTGAAGTGTCCCCAATTAGTGCGAAAGTGCTAGAAAGACTAGACACTTAAAAATAAAGAGATTGTTTTGGGGGTAATTTTTAGAATTTGAGGAAGTTTAGTTTTTACACTTTCAATATCTACAGCCCAAAGATGAAGTGATTGCAGCCCCTTTCATAGATGCTCCATTGTTTAAATATGTCGAGCCTCCTGAGGAAAACGATGGATTAGAAGCTCCAAAACAAGAAGTCTTGGCTTCAAGGGGGTTAGTATATTTCCTAAACAAACAAACAAAAATGGCAATGGGATAGTTGCTGGAATTTTCTGAAAGAGACGGGTTCGCAAATGTATGCTGCCTGTGCTTGAAAGAAAATTTCTTAGCTCCTGAGGAGAGGTGATAGTTACTCAAAAATCAAGATGTCTTCGTTTCCATAAACAGGTTATCAGCTTTGCCAATGTGGAAATGAAAATCTCTGAAAACTTAAAGTTTAAGAAAATTAAACTAGAGAAATACAAGTATAAACGTTTATTCATTACATGTTAATGTTCAGGTTATTCTTTACGATAATTCTTTTTCCCTCTTTTATAGGTATTTGAAAAACATTCGCGCTACTACCGAGGCTGAAAGAGCCGGTGGCTACAACGCGGACTTAGGCTGTAGACGAGCAATCCAAGATGCCTTTTCTGCTCTTTATCTAAACTTATGAAAAAGATAAGATTTCTATACACTCAAAAGTTTCTATAAGTTACATGATTTGGAGAAGCCTGACAGATGATACACAAATGATAGAACTGACAATATTGAAGATATTTACGAAAAAAAAAAAATAGAATAGATCATAGATCAATTGCATCAGTTTATCATTCCATTCTATTGCAAACGATTCATTCTTGGTCTTAGTATCCAAGGTGAAGTTCCTCCTCAAGGGATAGAAGGCTGTTTGACTGCATCATGTCGGCGATTTCATCGAAGCACTCCTTGAACGAGCCAACTTTTGTCTTTATCCCTCCACTTTGCAAGACCTTCAGGGTATTTTTCTTAGCAGCGAGACGCATGATCGTCTCCAGATTCTCAGCTTTAACTGTGGCTTCTTCAGTAAGGTTAAGAATCATGCTTGAAACGGTACTTGCTTCAAGAACAAACACGGTTATGCTTTTTACGGCGCCCAGCTCATTGTGGCTGGAGTCCCTTTGTTGATGAAGGCTTTGAGCTTTTCTCTGGACTTCGGTGATCTGGGCATTAATCTAAAGTAAATCAAATGAAATATAGTGTTAACAATTAGTGTTCTCAAGTATGAGGGCACAGAGCTTTTCAAATGGGTACTTCAGAAATCCTTTTTGAAATAATTCTTTTCTCCCTGTTTCAACCGCGAATCAAATAGCATTTTTTTTTAGGAAAGTAAGAGCTATAGTAATCATTGTGCCACACTTCACTTACATTCTTTATCCGTGATATCGTGTTTCCGATGTCTTCGTTCTCCTCGTCTATGCGTCTTTGGTAGCGTTCCATGTCTGCCCTGGCCTCACGAGCCTTCGCGCCGTTTTCTTCAATCGCTTCCACTATCGCAGCGAATATGTTGACTATTGGAATCCAATACAACTTCTCGTGAAGCTCTTTTCTCTCACGGGCCCATTGCTCTTCGTCACTAGCCTGCCTGTGCCTCCTTTCCGCTTCATTTCGACTTTCAACGTTTCTTTCATTTTGTGAACGCAGTTGCTCTGTCCGTTCCGTCAGTTGACTTTCTTGTTTTCGCATTTCTTGCTCTCGTTGATAAAGCTGATTTATCTCTCCTGTTAGTCCCTCTGCTTTATTTTCGTATTGTCTTTCGGTTCTCTGGAGTGTTTGGTGGTATTTTCGCAGTTCATTCTGCATTAACATGGCATCGTTTTTTACAGAATGAAGAATAATTGCTGCTTCTGAAGCCTTTCCATGCTTAACTGCTTGCAATGCGTTGCTCACCGCATCGAAACACGTGGAACTTGAAAGCGCTATGGCCATGGCTAAACGATGATCTCAGATTGCCGAGCTGGGAAAAACAAGATTTGTGTGTAAATATATCCCTTTGATTCCTGGAAGTTGTCGACCCTGGGGAAATGAAGTTAGTCAACAATTGCAGTATTCTTGAAAAAAGCTTGTTGTCGCTTGGCTTCAAGATGTTACTAAACTAAGATTTTGTCGAATCGTCGATAAGCTCTTGCTTAGAGGGTGTTGCTCGAATAACAAATCACGATTTTTCCTTTTTTGGAAGTAAGTATTTACATTGATGCACATCAGTACACGATTATTAACTTAGGAGTTTGGATTTTGAAACCATATCCATTTTTCTTCCTTATTGTTATTATGAAAACTTTTTTTTGTAATTAGTTATATGGTGCATGGTGTGAATTAAGTTTTGATCTGATTTGATTCTTTTTTTTAAATAATTTTCCTCTTTACTAGCAACAGTTACCGTGCGACACTCGTTTTCATTCGTATTCAGTCCGGCCCTCTAAAAAGATCCCTCTTCACTACATTTATCCGGCATACGATGTTACCATGTTCCATAAGGTGTAATAAGACTTTTGTAAAGAATGATGAAAGAAAAACAATGTAACCTAGACTTGTATTTAACACATTTTAACGAGTTCATATATTTACTTGGCCTCCCTATTTTATTCAGAACGCAGGTTTGTAAAGAATGCCGGCACAATATAAACCCCTTGACCTCAACGTCATGTTTGGGGTTACTGGTTTGCGTAGCGGAAATGTTTTTCAACTGATCTCAGGAGAAGGAAACACTTAAACAAATATATAAAACTATAAATAAAATGAAACTTTTGAAAGAATTTTGTTAACAAGATCTCAAGACTAGATCGAAGATTACTGCACAAATGAACTATATTTTGTAGAAGTGGTTAAAAAATATATATAACTCCTTCTTAGCTTACTAAACTCCTTCCTGTCAATGCAGGCTAGAGATCCAGACATATAGTTTGAGATTTAATGATGATTTTTCTTTATTTCCAACTCGTATTAATCCAGCAGTTTAAAAGATTCTTTTTTCCTTCAGTAATACCTTGCTGACCGAATGATTTGAAGAATTAATAAAAGAGTATTTTATTCCATCACTGATTAAGAGTTGTTCGAAACTAAGACTCGTGATCATCACTTAAATATTGTGCTAATGATCTTTCTAATAACTCTCTACAAGCCTCCAGGCATACTTGTCCACGTTTGGGTGACAATATGACAAGATTTCATCCGTACAATGCAAACACTATGTTTGTGAAACACAGCTATATAATAATTAGTACAGTTCAGGGCCCTAAAAAGTGGCCAGTATGGGAAAACGTGGAAGGGCTAAGATTGGAAAATATAAGAGACTAGTATGGGAAAAGGGGAAAAGTGGTAGGTAGGGCTATAGCCTACCAGCCCCTCCCCCTCCGCGGTCCATGCAGTTAATTTGTACTAAATACCACTGATGAAGCAATAGAAAACAATATTACTATTTTGTCATTTACTGTAGATTTTAAACGAAACCACTCTTAAGCCCCGTTCACACCAATTAACCTTGCTTATTTATTAATTTATTTATTGCATTTCCTTCGTCGTTTGGGAGCGGGCTGTGTGAAATATCACTAGTTAAACTAAACAACTTTTCAACATATTTAAAGGTCTGGTGTGAATGGGATTTAAGCTTAAAAATCAATGTATATACCAAGCATCAAAGATGGAATTGTGGAGAAGTCAATTGCGGGCAGGAGCTGAGAATAATAATAAGCTTTATTAATCTACCTTAGGTAAAATATATACGGAAGATTTACAATATAAAGAACTTTGGAAAAATATAGAATATATATATATATCTTAAACATCTACATTATATACAAAGAACAAGAAAAATATATAATTAGTTATGATCTTAACAGCCTCGCGGCCCTTGGTAAAAAAGAGTTCAAATGTCTTTGAGTTCCTGATTTAGGTATAACTATTTGATGACTAGAGTTTGATCTTAAATTGTAAGTGCGATTTAAACATTTGATTTAATAAATACTTGGTTCGGATGATTCGATTCACTGATTATTTTTTCAATTTCACGTTTAGTATCTTCTACTCGCCGTTTTCAGTTCTAGCGTTGGTAAAGATGTTCATTTCTATACCAATTATATCAAGACTTCTGTTTTGGACCCTCTGTAGATCTCTGCGAGGTAATTTGGTATTCCGCCCTAAACGGGAGATGCATACTCTAAAAGGGATCGAATTTTAGTGCAATAGATGGATTCTCCGACATCTGTTGGTAACTTTGCTTTTCTGATTTCTCGTAGATAGAAGAATCTATAATTCCAACATAGATCGTCTTGGTGCCATACTCTTTTTGATACCCTTTCCAAAAATGAGTTTTGAATGTGCAGAATTTCTGGTTCTGTTGACGTTTTGCAGAAAGAGATCCACATATCTTTGGTTTTCTTTGAATTCAGCAACATTCGCGCTACTACCGAGGCTGAAAGAGCCGGTGGCTACAACGCGGACTTAGGCTCTAGACGAGCAATCCAAGATGCTTTTTCTGCTCTTTATCTAAACTTATGAAAAAGATAAGATTTCTATACACTCAAGAGTTTCTATAAGTTACATGATTTGGAGAAGCCTGACAGATGATACACAAATGATAGAACTGACAATATTGAAGATATTTACGAAAAAAAAAAAATAGAATAGATCATAGATCAATTGCATCAGTTTATCATTCCATTCTATTGCAAACGATTCATTCTTGGTCTTAGTATCCAAGGTGAAGTTCCTCCTCAAGGGATAGAAGGCTGTTTGACTGCATCATGTCGGCGATTTCATCGAAGCACTCCTTGAACGAGCCAACTTTTGTCTTTATCCCTCCACTTTGCAAGACCTTCAGGGTATTTTTCTTAGCAGCGAGACGCATAATCGTCTCCAGATTATCAGCTTTAACTGTGGCTTCTTCAGTAAGGTTAAGAATCATGCTTGAAACGGTACTTGCTTCAAGAACAAACACGGTTATGCTTTTTACGGCGCCCAGCTCATTGTGGCTGGAGTCCCTCTGTTGCTCAAGGCTTTGAACTTCTCTCTGGACTTGAGGGATCTTGGCTTGAATCTAAAGTATAAAATCAAATGAAATATTTCAAATGAGTACTTCAGAAATTCTTTTTGAAAGAATTCATTTCTCCCTTTTTTAACCGCGAATCAAATATAATTTTTTTAGGCAAGTAAGAGCTATAATGATCATTGTGCCACACTTCACTTACATCACTTATCCGTGAATTCGTGGTTCTGATGTCTTCGTTCTCCTCGTTTATGCGTCTTTGATAGCGTTCCATGTCTGCCCTGGCCTCACGAGCCTTCGCGCCGTTTTCTTCAATCGCTTCCACTATCGCAGCGAATATGTTGACTATTGGAATCCAGAACAATACTTCGTGAAGTTCTCGTTTCTCACGGGCCCTTTGCTCTTCGTCTCTTGCCTGCCTGTACCTCCTTTCCGCTTCGTTTCGACTTTTAACGTTTCTTTTATTTTGTGAATGCAGTCGCTCTATCAATCCTCTTAGTTCACGTTCTTGTTTTCGCATTACTTGCTCTTGTTGATAAAGATCATTTATTTTTCTTGTTAGGTGCTCTGCTTTTTCCTCGTATTGCCTTTCGGTTCTCTGGAGTGTTTGGTGGTATTTTCGCAGTTCATTCTGCATTAACTTGGCTTCAATTTTTACAGAACGAAGAATAATTGCTGCTTCTGAAGCCTTTCCATGCTTAACTTCCTGCAATGCGTTGCTCACCGCATCGAAACACCTGGAACTTGAAAGCGCTGTGGCCATGGCTAAACGATGATCTATCACCGAGCTGGGAAGAACGAGATTTGTGTGTAAATAATATATTCCTTTGATTCCTGGAAGTCGTCGACGCAAAATCTTTGGAAGTCTGTATTTGCACATACTTGTTAGCTTACAAAGAGTTCAGATTCCTAGGAATAATTTCCTGATATATTAAAATTTGATTGGGTTCTAAAAATATCATTAATAACGCGCAAGTTAATTGGTTAGCCGACTGTCCATCAAGGCGTGGCTTTAGGAACTGTTATTTGTGAAATCTCGAAAATACGTCTTAAGACGGGATTTCTAGAATTGTTTATAATATACGTGTCTTGCCCTGATTGGACCCATTCTATCGACGTGGCATTATAGTTGGAGAAATATTCCAAGTCAACTTACTCTGGTCTTCGCTACCCAAAGACAACAACAGAATGGCTCTCAGTACTCCGTCAGATTTTTCCGTCACCATCGGTAAAGAAACCTTTTCCCTCGTTGAAATCCCAAAAGCTGGAACTGAGTTGGTAAAAGCAGAGAAGGCAAGTCTTCTTGGAGAGCTGGACTTGGAAAGTCTTGTGGCTGATCTTGGTAAACTTGGTAGCTTCATTCGCGTCGCGTACAACGGAGTAGCCGGCAACACCGAGCTACAGATCAAGGTACAACGGGTTGGATACAAGATTACCAAGCTGACAGATGAATCGGCTGTCACCGTCCACAAATTCAAACAGACGTCCCAAAGTGTCTTGCAAGAGCTAAAAGGTACTTATCAGTTTCTTCTCGATGGACTGGATGAAATGGCGCTGGAAACTCTGGCAGCGTTGGCCAACCTTGCCGAAGCTATGGCGAAAGCAGCAGAAGAACTCCGTGACAAGTTTGAAGAAGCAACAACCGATGTTATCGATGCATTAGAGGACACTCAGAAAACAAAAGGTATCCGAGAAGAACGCAAGAAAGAACTGCAACGACAACAAGCAGAATTTGAATCTCAAAGGAAACAGGCAGAACGGCTTCAAAAAGAGGCTATGAAAGCGAAGGAAAAGGCCGAGCGGCGCTACGAACAGGCTCAAAACAGGGAAGACGAGGCTTTTGCAAAGCAAGACAGTTTGCTCCATTCGCTGAAGGACAGCGTAATAAAAGTATTAAGTGCAACTGCAAAAGTGGCTTCACTTAAACCAACGGATGCGCTTGAAAAATTGAGCCAGATAGGAGAGAACAGCGCTTACAAAGAGGCCATGCGAAGTGCAAACACAGAAAAGATGAAGCATCTTGAAGACATGCAACAGCAACGTGACATCAGAAGAGACGCCATTCAACAATGCATCGAGTTCACTGAAAAAATCAAAAATTGCAAGACCGATGAAGGTCTGGAAGAAGTAGCTATTGATGCTCTTCATAACTCTATTGGTGCTTTGAAGTCTCTGTCAGCTATAATGATGAACGCAGCCCTGTTTTGGCGTCAAATGCAGGCACACTGTAAGTCCTTGGCCAGTGAAGATATGCAGAAGATGATAGAGAGAGCTATGAAGTATCCTGAGGAAAAACGCATCAAAGTCTGGACATCATTGGGCTTCAAATCTAAAGCGATAGGTTACTACTCAAAATGGGTGGCACTCGACGATGTATGTGGAACGTACATGGAACAAATCAAGCAAACCCGTAAAGACCTATATTTCTACCTCCAAGAAAACCCGACTATAGAGGAATCCAGGAAGAACGTACGCCAATTGGCTGTTTCGTTTGGAAAAGAGTTAAAAAAAGATCAAGAAAAAATTGCCAAAAACGATACACAGGCAAGCAAGGAGATGGAGTCACTCAAGGAGGAAAAATGAACAATGATGTTATGTTGACTGCAAATTAAACCTCGTCACGATTACGTTTCTAAAGGGTTAGCCATCATTAAAAAACCGAGTGTATCTTAAGCAGTGCATGTAATTGGGCTCATGCCATTATAGGATGTTAAAAATCGTTGAGCAATAATACTGTTGATGTAAAGCAGTACTAGTTTTAGATATTGTTAAGAGTCAAAAATTCATTGGAACTTTATTGACAGAATACTAGATACTCTAGATTTTGAATATTGTTGTATCAGCCTAGTCTAGTGCAACGATTAGGCCAGAATTAGCTAGTGTTGTCATCAATTATAGTTAAATATTAATCGTTCAAACGCGGTAGTTAGTCTTGTACTTTACTCAGTTTGGTTTGAAATAAACTTTTCCCTGAACTCACGAGAGTTTTCATTTTCCCAGTGCTGTTAATCAAAGCCAGTTTGCTTACTTTTTCGTCAGTTTCGCTTGAAGGTGATTGGCAAAAGTCCCGAAAATTGATTATTCATGATAGACATCAGCAGGGGCGTAGCGACATGCAACAAAAGCTTTCAAGAATTGAAATAAATTTTGTTTGTTCCATGTCAGCAAATTCAGTTCTTGGATCGAAAGGTTATTTTTTTGTGGCACGTAAGCTTCATAATGATTATCGACCGGCATTTCTTGGAAACAGCTTGTTATGTATCATGAAAGCCGCAAAGGACAGGATTAGTCATAAATCTTAGTGCTTATTTCTTAAAATTAGGTTTTTATTTCTAAAAGTCAATGGCGGCCATATTGACATTCGGTCTATATTGAGAGCCGATTACTAGACCCGTCTAGATCAATTAGTCAGTGTATTCTAGTGCAGCGATTAGGACAGGTTAGTCAATTTACTGTCGTCATTAGTTAAATAGTCCGACCAAAAGCGGTATTCTTGTATAGTTTACTCAGTTTGGTTTGAAATAAATCTTCCCTGAACTCATGCAATCACGAAATTTTCACTTCACAAATGGCTAGGGGTTATTTTTTAGCAATTTCTTTTTGAACTTTTTCCCACTCTTTCTCAACTTGTTTACACGTACGTTTGAAAAGTATTCTAACTTTGGCACACAAGTTTTTAGGTAGGAATTTCAAGAACTTAATTAAAATTTGCTTAGTGTTTGTTTATGTCAACAAATACATTTCTTGGAAAGGTTATTTTTGGTGTACGCGACGTTTCTTGTATAATAAGGGAATGGTCAATGCTTAGCGTGCGTATATCCAGTTCTGGATGCACGAGGGAGGCTGCTTAAGCACGAAAGAAGCGTAAGAGTTGCACGAGGCGTAGCCGAGAACGTCGCAAGGGGAGGTGGGTGGGTACTCCGAAATCCCTCCTTTGCTCTCGCCGGCTAAAAAAGCTGTTTAACTGGGCCGAACTGATGTTCTGCTATTTCTTATATGATCTACAGAACCCCAGGGAAGAATAGGGGTCCGCCCGTGGAATTCATACTTTACGTGTTATTAATTCGGTGCTGTTTTGTCCGTGAAAATAGTGGTGATAATAAAGACTCAGTAAATGACATGAGGTCTCGTTATACAAAGTTTATTGAAATAATACCGATTATGACTACATAGATAAGCAACGATTTCACCTTGAGTTTTCGATTTCACCGGTAAACTTTTAATTGTTTTTTGAGTTCTGCCGCTCTATTTGCAAAGTTGAAAATGTTAGCACTTCCAATTTGGAGAACATGTTGTGAGACAGAAATCTGGTGAATATTTTCAATGTTTTTATTGTGGGATCGGGTATTCTTCGAGTTACGCGCTTCGAGTTAGCGCTTTTCGAGTTACGCGCTCGACCACACCCAAATTTGTATTTGCCACACCCTGCGCGTAACTCGATGTGACTAAGAAAGTTTAGTGAGTTCGAGTTACGCGATGGGCGCGTAACTCGAACGCAGAAATATCTACTCAAAAGTTCGAGTTACGCGCTTTTGTGTAAAACATACAAAGAAATAGATGATAGACACGAATCAATAGCTTGACATCTTATATTATCATGAATCTCAATCGTGTGCCAACAGCATAATTTGTGGAACTGATTTTGTACAAATTCCTTTAGAAAAACCCATGGTTTTCTTGGTTTTGACTTTAGCATATTGAATACTTGTTGTTGATCAGGATCAATAGACGCTAGTCTTTTATCTATGTTGAATGGTCATTAATAAAGCCCGTGTCACACGCTACGATTTCTCGTGCAACTTGTCTCGGGGAAAAAATTGTTGCAGGTCGCCTGCCAAACGCACGATTTCGGTTGTAATTTGTCTTGTGATAAAAAGTATTGCAAGTTGCACGCGTAATTTGAATCAATGGTGAATGAATGATTGGCTTGTGCGCGCGCTCTAATCGCAAGTTGCACGACCATATCACACGTAAATTTTTACAAAAATTGTTGCAGAGTAAGAGTAAGAGTAAGAGTAGAGTCGGCTCTACTTTTCGTGCAGCAAAAAAAATTCAAAATTCAAAAATTCGTGCTGTTGGAACAAAAGATGTACGAATTCTTTTGTTATTAGACCTTTTTGCTTTATCACTATTTTCGACTTCGTGCGCTTTCAAAACAATAGGTGAGATCAAAGATTGTACGGAATTTGAACATCTTTAGAATTTGAACAATAGATGCTTATATTTCATTGTTGTGATTAACGAGTCGAGCCATACCAATGCAAAACACTTACGAAATTACGACTTCACTGCAACTATTGTTCAACAACAATGAAATACAAGCATCGTTTGTTCAAATTCTAAAGATGTTCAAATTTCGTACAATCTTCGGAACACACAAGGAACAAATCCAGCAAACCCGTCAAGATCTACATGGCTATCTCCAGGAAAACCCGACTATATAGAGGAGGCCATGAAGAATGTCCGTAAGCTGGTTGCTGCATTTAGCTTTATTTGAAAAGGTATAGCTGGATATTAAATAAAAATATATAATATGTACTTGCACTTGCATAGTCTCCCCGATTAGCTTTAGTACTCGTGCTAAGCTAGAAGATTTTAAGACTGAAATAAAGTTATTATTATTATTACTTGAGCAATAGAAAAAAAGAGATGAATTTTGCACTAACCAGTATTAGTTTTTAAAAATACTTTTTCATAGGTTTGCTTTTTACACTTTAGAAAATGAAAACGCATCTTCAACGATTTTACAAGTTTGCACTAAAAATAATTTATTATGATGGGTTACATGCTTTGTTCTTTCAGGCCATACTTATTTATGATATCAAGCAAGTTAGACTAAGGTCAATCATTGAGCTTCCATTAATTAATTTATTATTCATTTAACTTCACATGAGCCGAACCTAATGACATAAAAGAAGACCGCCTTATTAAGCCTGGTTTCCATGTCAGCAACACACAGGTCTGCAATACCACTGCAGGTACTACCTGGAATGCCGTTTCACTGATGGAAACACTTTGTCACCAGCTTCAAGACAGTCCAGGTTTGTAGCCAGCATGCATGCAAAATTTTAGTTGAGTTCAAGTCTTATGGCATATTAGCGGTGGAATGGTGTCCAAGGTAGTTACTTGAGTTGGCACCACAGGCATGTCAACATACTGTATGAAAACCAGGCTTTATCCATTGTTTTCAATGCATACGACTCATATGACGTTTGACCTTAGTCGTAACATATGGATAAATAATGATGTTTTGGTCCCTTGAGTATTATTCCTTTCTTATTTCTTCCAGTAACACTTGTCATGAATAGGAGTTCAGAAGAGGATACCACATCCAATATGACCAATAGGCTGTCACAGTAATTGGGTGCTTGACAGGGTAGCATGACAGAGAATGATGGGAAATTTGGTCTACCTATAGATTTAGTCTTCTACATGATGTGTTCAAGTACTCCTTGTCTGATCAAATGTTCACAGTGAGATCTTGGTAGAAAATGCTGCAAGAGAGAAAAAGACAATTTCCAGTTGATAATAACACAATGAAATATTGAAAAAGCCTCCAAACATCTTGTCAAAAACTTTGCATGCTTTCTTTCGTGACTTCGTGTAAGACTAATCACTTGCATGATGGATCTGCCTTGTCATGGTTCCCCAGCTATCTCTTATCACTTATGAGGTTTACATGGCAAAGAGTCAGCTATCATAAGAGAGATCTTTGGTAAAGAAAGAAAGAAATAGTTGACCCACACAACCAGGGAGCTCAGAAAAATTCTGAGTCCCAGGTGGGAATTGAACCTATGAGCCTCCGTATACTAGTCGGATGCTCTAACCAATGAGCTACAGGACACTCATGGCAAGTATTTTGGTATTTGCTTCTATTGATAGTTCCGCTTGTTGACCTTTCTCAAGTTGGCAAACAAGGTGCTTCATGACATACATGTAGCTTCAGTACAAACATCTTTTGTCACCATGTCTTACATGGAGTCATTTGTACCCAAGCTAGACCAGAATGCATCTTTTTTATCAAACTTATAAAAGGCCTATATGGTACAAAAAGTAAGAGCCAATACTTAGTCCAATCATACCTGGCTGTTCTTTTTGAGTAAAACCACTGTTCCATCTTCAGTTTCAAACTCACCATAGTCTTCCACACAACGAACCTGTTGGATGCATGAACACCACATGTTACAGCACGTCATGATTCTGCGACCTACTGAATCCATACTGCTGGTGTTCTGGCTTCTGGCAATCAAATTTACAATGGACCAAGTTCATTCCGATCGCGAGCAATAAAGAAATTCCCATATGAAAATGGCTATCTAGTCTCGGGAACTTTCCTTGACATTTGAATGGAATGAACCCGACACGTAGAAAGTTTGATTGAGAGTAGCAAAAATGCCAGACGTTTGGAGTCAGTTACGTCACAAAATTATGAAATGCACTGCAATAGACTATTTTCGAGATGTGCGAGCGCTTTCAAAAATATCGCAGGCACAGACATGAAAAAGTGGCATTTTCGGGTAAGATCATGCTCACTATGCCTTGAGATCATGTCTGTGCTTGCGATATTTTTGAAAGCGCTTGCGCATCTTGAAAATGGTCTATTGCTTCACGTTTCAGTTCCCTAAACATCCTTTGAGCAATTCTAAATATTATTGTATTTAAGATTTACTGTAAGCAAGTAAGTAATATCTAAACAATGATTCTTACCTCAATATAAAGAGACTTTGGTGGTTTTGTGTCCTGAAAAATCACAGTTGTTTAATCTTGTGTTAGTGTTGAGCAAAAGAATTGCTGTACATTTATTTAGTACCTGTATCAGAAATTTAGCCTCGGTCACATCCAGACAAATACCCTGGTGGCTTCACAGGGGTATTTGTCTGGATGTGACGCAGGCTACAGAAATTCCATTCTACTCCAATGTTTTCCAAGTGTCACTTACTTGCAACACCGCAAGATGACATCTTACCCCATTCTCATTCCTCCCCTCCATGTCACAAACCCCTAGCATGCAGGATATATGCTTCACACCTAGTATAAACCTTATTAACATGCTTCAATCTGGCCAAAAAAGTAGTCATGGTACTGTTCTTAGTTTCGTGTATATCATTTAGCATGACCAAAGTTAAGTTCATTACAAACCTGTGTGAGGTCTAGCCCAGTTGATTTCATATAATTAGCAAGAGACTTGTTATACTTTGTGAACCACTTAATCTAAAAAAGAAATAGCACAACTGTAAAGCAAGCCTGACTAATGACGTTCTAATCTTTTGAGGATAAAATAAGGAGACAGGGATCACTTAAACACAGAATTCATGCATTGTTATGGAAAAAGGGACAAAAGTGCATTTTTACAATAATTTTGATGTGTAACAGGAATCACTTAACCCTTTGACTCCTGGAGGTTTTTGAGGTTTTTCAGTGTTTTTCTGGACCTAAACGTTCTCCAAGCCCTAGCAAGACCATATTTGGAGTTTTGATTGACTCGGTCAGTGTTTTATGTAAATGAGGGATGACGTTTACTGGCTGCATAATTAGTTGCCGCTTGAAGCCGTTATTCTTGGAATTGGGCTGCCTTGTTTTCGACTATTTTCGAAAATTAGAGATTTTGAGAGCCATTTTGTTCATCTATGGAGTGCTGGAGGGCATCATGAAGCCCTAAGACAGCTTAAATCAGCATGATCTCGAAGAACTGAGAGTATGCAAGGGATTTTAGCGTCAAAAGTTCGTAGATCATGTACATTCGTACGAGTTAGAATTTTTGGCGCGATTATCCCAAGAGCTCTGAGACGATGAACAGCCAGGACCTACTGAGGGATTTTATTTAATATTTGGCTTGTGGAGAATGCTCTGAAGCTGATATTTGGGCAGTAGGACCTAGTGGCTCGACACTTCTAAAAAATACTTGAAATGTGGGGGCGGACTACTGTCCTGTTGAAAAAATCGCATTTTTCCCAGAATGCATTGCGAAAGAGAGTAGTGAAAATCGATAAGCGATGAAATGGGTCGAGGAAAAAGGCTGTCGCTCGCCATGTAGAAGGAATTAATGGAAGAAAAAGCACTAAAAGCCAAGTACTAGGTCCAAACTATCCTGTGTAAGGGTATTGTTTGAGTAGAAATAAAAATTGCATGAAAAAAAATGCAATGAAAAAGCGTGATTTTTGGCTTTGGGAAATGACGTCAAAAACAGTGGTTTTTGGTTTTCCAAAAATGTTTAAAGTTTTTTTCGTTATAATTTTGGACATTTGTGCAGGTTTTTTGATTTTAAAAATTGTTCTGTTTGCTAGTTCAAATTTTAGACTGGTATTTAGGTCAACTTGATCAAAATTGTTGAAGCTGGAATTTTTCATTTAAGGTGCGTTTTTTACGGGCGGTTTCGGGCGCCGTAGGAGTGAAAGGGTTAACCTGGGTTGGCAAGGGCTTTCTAAATATTGATTGGCACCCACAACACAATGCTTGGGACCCAACTGCATCTCAGGAATCACTTCACCTGGGTTGGCAAGGGCTTTCTAAATATTGTCTGGCACCCACAACACAATGCTTGGGACCCAACTGCATCTCAGGAATCACTTCACCTGGGTTGGCAAGGGCTTTCTAAATATTGTCTGGCACCCACAACACAATGCTTGGGACCCAACTGCATCTCAGGAATCACTTCACTTGTGTTGACAAGGACTTCCTAAATATTGATTGACATGCACAACACAATGCTTGGGACACCAACTTGCAGTTACATGGGCCCTAGGCACCAGATTGACGGCAGAGATCTTAAGATTGTGCATTATAGAAGTAGGTTTTCTGCTACTGCAATCAATTAGTCAATCCATCAATCAAATTTACGAACTATACCTCTTCTTCACACATGTTGTATTTAACATCTTCAGGGAGGACTGTACCAAACTCCCATCTAAAGTTTTTTATTCTAATCATTCTGTTATAACTGAAAGAAGAAAGAAAAAGATATCAGAACATTTTAGAGTTTTTTTAAATATCACATTGATTCCTTGCTTCCAAAGGCCTCTTTTCTTCTCTTTTGAGAGAAGAGAGGCCCCTTCAAGCAGGGAAACTAATAGAATACATACTAACATAACAAAAAAATTATACATCTTATTTGACATTTTAGGCTGCAGTAGGGGTGGATATTTTTTCAAGTCTGCAGGGTGAGACAAAAATATGCAAATACAAGAAAAAATATCCATCCTTCCTGCACCCTAAAATGTTGGATAAGTTTCTTATTATCCAACTCTTTTTTGTGACCCAATATTGCAAATTGCATTACGCGAGCCATAAATTAGTACAATTATTACAGGATATTTGTACTCGCTCCAGGCTTCCTCCTGCAATACTTGTACTCTACCAGGGTTAGAATTTCAAGTTTTTTACAACAAGATAAACTTATCTCGTGCATTGAGCAGCTACGAGATAAACTGATTGTAAGCAAATGCAAAGAATTATTTTTTTCTTTGATGTCATTATTTTCTAAGAGAACTATCTAGAAAATGTGAGTTCAATTTCTTTTTACTCAATATTTGTAATTTGGCTACATTTAGCCAATTATCTTGTGGGAATTTTGAACCCTGTCTACTGAGGAAAGATGGATAACAAATGAATGCCTACAGTGAATGTGAGTCTCTAACTTCAAAGCATCCTAGCTATAGCCAGTCATAATGTATCTGTCATGAAAGCTTCACTTTCCAAGGGTGAAGCATTGCGTGATGAGCCTAACAACTTCTGCGGAGTAAGCAACTAATTTCAAAGATTGAGCTATTCCCCCATCTAAGCATTATGGTATGTTTTTTTGTTGCAACCACAGTCAATGTGTACTTACATATAAACTAGAAGGCATCTTTTATCTCTTTCAAGACTGGCATGTCTGAGGTGAACACCTGAAAACAATCCTGATTCACCAGCCACTGTCGCATTCCTGGAAAACATAACAAATTAGAAATGCAAGTTGCAGAAATGATACCCATACCTCATTAGGGACCTTAAGAATCAACAAGGATCAATGACAATGCAAGCATTGGCAACACCAGGACAACATGAGCATGTTTTCAAAATAGTTTTTCATGCTCATAGCATTGTCCTTGCAAAAGTTTGTAAACTGTCTTTGCTAGGATGTAAAAAGCACCAACTGATGTTTTAGCAAAGACAATGGTGCAAACATGAAAAACTGTTTTGAAAAAAAAACAAAAACCTGGGAAGCACTGGTGGGGAGCATGGGTGGTGTAGTGGATAAGTTGCTTGCCTCTCACCAATGCGACCCTGGTTCGATCAATTCAATCTAGGAGATATTCTCGATAGGGCAAACCTCTAATATCTCCTTTCCCAGGGGGGGGGGGGGGGGGGGGGGGGGTGAGGTTGAATTACTGAAGTAAAATTTTTTAAATATTGGAAGAAGGCCTAAAATTTTCAGCTTGAGGAAAGGGGGGAATTTAAAAAAATAAAAGTTCTCCAATTCTTCTTCCACCCAACACCCTCCCCCCACAGGTGACCCCAACTCACAAATTTATACATCATTTATGCACTAGTCAGTTGTTTCCACCACCCCCCCACCCCCGCGGTATGTGGGGATTTTGTCCGGCAATACACGGAGAATTACCGTAGCTTTGAGCAAATTCCGTTCTCTACCCCCCGGGGGATTTTTTGGATAATACCAATCACCTTCCCCGTACCCCACGGGAAATTGAAGATGGGAGCCTGGAACCTAGTTTCTGCTTTCAAGATGGCGGACAACGTGGATGACCACGAGGGCCACGAGGTAATGATATATTTGCATGTTTTTTGTTATTTAAATGTATTATTCTTCATTTTGATTGGATATTTTGTATTAGATTCTTTACTTCGAATTGAATGCGATGTTTTTTTATTGATTTTTGCAGAATCTGCTAAGATTTTTTGTCCATTGTGCTCTCAAGTCTAATATGTTTGACAAAATTAAAGTTGATGTTCAAAGCTAATGTCTAGTTCTTTTCTGTCTCTCTCCTAATTTCTCAACTTCTGAAATAAATGAGTGATAGCAAATTAATAACCAAAAATAATCATTATTGTGACCTCTGGGGGTGGGGGATTTGCATTTTATTTCTGCCCTGGGTACTGGAGGATTTGTCTTAGATTGCCATGCCTCATTTGCTAATTCCCCCACTATGTCCCGGGGGTGGGGGGGTGGTGGAAACAACTGACTAGTGCATTACAGCTCCCAATGACTCCCAAATGACTTAATGATTAATCTTACACTTCTTTCTGATTCTATTCAAATAAAGCTTTCATTTCTTCAAGTACTTGTCGAACGACATCTTCCTATGGAATATAATTCGTGATTTTTTGAGATTTTTAGCAAATTTTGTTCTACGTTTGTTTTTCCCGCGCAAAATTCAAAGCTCAAAAACTCACGTTATACGGCGGTAAAGTTCCATCAGATGCTCTCTTAAGCTCCTTTACCAGCTCTAAAGCCTTGTCGCCAAACATTTCAAAAGATCAGCTGTAAAACTACCTCAAAATATCTTCTAAAGTTGAAGCTTGTCAAACATAAACAAATTCAATCGTCCGCCATGTTTTTTATCTTGGTGGAACCCAGCTTTACGCAGTCAGCTGAAAGGCCTGGTGAAAACCACAGGAAGACCAATCACTGCCGACAATTTTTACAATATTTTAGCAATATTTTCTAAATAAATACTTTCTAATATCTTAAATCATAGAAAAAATACAAACGCAATAAAATTTTATTGGAGATATTAAAATCAAGCTTAGGCGAGAAAAAAAATGGTTTGAAAAATACTGAAGGGAAAGTAATTAGTGCCAGTCCTCTAGTTGGATGCGCGTTCAAGATGGCGGACGAGGAAGAGATTTTTTGTGTTTAGAAAACTCGTATTATTCTTAGCAAATTCTACCCAATTATTCAACTCTTTAGTTCCCAAAGTAGCCGTCGAAATGGATAAGCAATTTTCTCTTGACGTGGTTTTGAGAAAACTAGATGTTTTCAAAGAGAAAGGTTGTAAACACTGGCTTACAATTTACTCAATTTTGGGTGACTTGTTGAGGTTCGTATTAAGACATCTATAAGCTTACTTAAAATGAGTTACAATTGTGTGTTTGGATCTCTCATTGATAGTGCGCAAATGGTTTTTATCAAAGACACAGCTTACTTTAAAGATGGCGCAGGGAACTGTGAAGGGAACGATTACATTGTTGTCAATGTCACAAATGCGCAGAAAGTAGGAAAAGTTGCACTTCGTAGCATTGTGTGCAATGCAGCATTGTGTATTGTTCAAAGTATTCCATATATTTAGCCTTTATTTTTAGGGAACTATTACATTGTTGTCAATGTCACAGATTCTGCAGAAAGTGAGAAAAGTTGCACTTCGTAGCATTGTGTGCAATGCAGCATTGTGTATCCAGGTCTTCAAAGTATTTCATATATTTAGCCTTTATTTTGATAACATCTAGATTACTGGTGATCGCCCTTTGGATGAGATTGTGTCTGAACACTCCAGTAAGATAGCAAAGAAACAGTCAGTCTTGTTCTCTTCTGCAATTACGACAAAGGTAAATAAAATTGATCAAAGTAAATTTGGTAGTGCTATTTCAAGGCTGATAATGACTGTCTACTAGTTGGGCCTGTGTTTGTGTGTTGAATACCGCAAGTGAATAAGAAGGAAACAAAAAAATTCAAAACTGTTCTGATGCTTGGAACGTTAGTCGTTCGTCGGAGACGAGTAATGGGTAGTTTCACATTCTATTGACACCTTTACCTCACCTATGTAGCTTTGAGAACAAAAGCTCGTTTGACTGCAGCCATAACTACGAAACGCCATCTGAGATCAAGCTGTGTGTTATGTTTTCTGGCAAAATCTACTTTCTTTCTCTGCACAAATAATTTAATTGGAAATTGCTTTTTCTAAAATTGGGAGACAGCAACGCTGTAGTAAGCAATATCATGACAATATTTACTCTCTAAAATCAAAATGTGAGTGAGTGTTGTGTGCCGCATAAAATACTGAAGGTAGTGGTAGTGTGTGTGAGTGAAGTGTCCCCAATTAGTGCGAAAGTGCTAGAAAGACTAGACACTTAAAAATAAAGAGATTGTTTTGGGGGTAATTTTTAGAATTTGAGGAAGTTTAGTTTTTACACTTTCAATATCTACAGCCCAAAGACGAAGTGATTGCAGCCCCTTTCATAGATGCTCCATTGTTTAAATATGTCGAGCCTGCTGAGGAAAACGATGGATTAGAAGCTCCAAAACAAGAAGTCTTTGCTTCAAGGGGGTTAGTATATTTCCTAAACAAACAAACAAAAATTGTAATAGAATGAGATAGTTGCTGGAATTTTCTGAAAGAGACGGGTTTGCAAATGTGTGCTTCCTTTGCTTGAAAGAAAATTTCTTAGCTCCTGAGGAGAGGTGATAGTTACTCGAAAATCAAGATGTCTTCGTTTTCATAAACAGGTTATCAATAGCTAGTGCGTCATGACATGACGGGGAGCTTTGCCAATGCGGAAATGAAAATCTCTGATAACTTAAAGTTTAAGAAAATTAAATTAGGGAAATACAAATATAAACTTTTATTTATAAGCTTTACATGTTAATCTTCAGGGAATCTTACGCGGTATTTCTTTTTCCTCTTTCATAGGTATTTGAAAAACATTCGCGCTACTACCGAGGCTGAAAGAGCCGGTGGTTACAACGCGGACTTAGGTTGTGGACGAGCCATCCAAGATGCCTTTTCTGCTCTTTATCTAAACTTATGAATAGATAAGATTTCTATACACTCAAGAGTTTCTATATAAGTCAGTTTAGAGAGGGCTGACAGACTCCCTCCAGGTCGGCTACAGTTCATAATGCTACAACCTTTTGGACTGATCAAGGCGGAAACTGCAAGACTGCAGCTTAAACAAAGTTGACTAGTATCGACTTGCTTTCAGTTTGAACTACTATGTAGTACTAAAACTGTAGATATCACTCCTTCAGCTAATTCACCTTACCTATACGGAAATATAGATTTTACTTTTAGAACAACGTAGTTGAAAACTAACAGAACAAATAATACACAAACTATCTTTAACAGACAAAATATTCCATGTTTATCATTGCATTCTATTGATTCCTCGTCAAAATAAATAAGGCTGTTTGACTGCACCATTTCGACGATTTCATCCCAGCATTCAATGAACGAGCCAACCTTTGTCTGTATCCCTCCACTTTGCAAGACCTTCAGGGTATTTTTTTTCGCAGCGAGACGCATAATCCTCTCCAGGTCCTCAGCTTTAACTGTGGCATCTTCAGTAAGGTTAAGAATCATGCTTGATACAGTACTTGCTTCAAGAACAAACACGGTTATGCTCTTTACGGCGCCTAGCTCAGTGTGGCTTGAGTCCCTCTGTTTCTTGAGGCTTTGAGCTTCTCTCTGGACTTCAATGATCTTTAACTGAATCTAAAGTAAATCAAATGTAATCATAATTTTAACGAACTATAAGTTCTTCAGAAATTCTTTTTGAAAAAATCCCTCCAGTTTCTCCCTTTTTCAAACGCGAATCAAATAGCATTTTTAGGCAAACAAGAGCTATAATAATCATTGTGCCACACTTCACTTACATTACTTATCCGTGAATTCGTGGTTCTGATGTCATCGTTCTCCTCGTTTATGCGTGTTTGATAGCGTTCCATGTCTGCCCTGGCCTCACGAGCCCTTGCGTCGTTTTGTTCAATCAATTCGGCTATAAAAGCCAAAACGTTGACTACTGGGATCCAAAACAATACCCCGTGATGCTCTCGTTTCTCACGGGCCCTTTGCTCTTCGTCTCTAGCCTGCCTGTACCTCATTTCCGCTTCGTTTCGACTTTCAACGTTTCTTTCATTTCGTGAATGCAGTTGCGCTATTGATCCTCTTAGTTCACGTTCTTGTTTTCGCAGTTTTTGCTCTTCTTGATAAAGATCATTTACCTTTCTTGTTAGGTGCTCTGCTTTTTCCTCGTATTGTCTTTCGGTTCTCTGAAGTCTTCGGTGGTATTTTCGCAGTTCATTCTGCATTAATTTGGCATCATTTTTTACAGAATTAAGAATAATTGCTGCTTCTGTAGCCTTTCCATACTTAACTGCTTGCAATGCATTGCTCACCGCATCGAAACACGTGGAACTTGAAAGGGCTATAGCCATATGACTGAACGATGGCTATCGCCGAGCTGGGGGAAACAAGATTTGTGTGTATATATTTCTTTGATTTCCTTTGATTCCTGGAATTAGGTCTTCGTCCTTGGGAAAACGAAAATAGCCAACATTTGCCGGTATTCTTGGAGCTTGTTATCGTGTAGCTAAGAGGCAAAAAAAAAAAGTTTTTCTTCAACAATAAGTATTTGGAAAATTGCTTAACTCATGTTTTTGTACGACACCCGGTTAAAAAAAATCAGGTAATATATTTTATTATATATATAACTAGAATTTCATACAATAAATCTCTATTATAAAAATCTCTATGCTTTATATTTCACTGGTGAAAAATGCAATACGACCAATTAGCATCGCGTACAGCTTTTCACTGTGTAAAAATATAACCAATCAAAATTTAGAGTTGACCAAACCAACCAATCATAAAACGAGCAATTGTGACATTTGAATGGCTTCCCGCCAAAGCAAAGTTGTGTTTTCTGTAGCTTTGTTGATGTGAACAAAATGGCGAGTCGTTTTGTGTCACTAGATGTGCCGGTAGATGAGTTTATTCAAAACCAAGAAAACAAAAACACACTAAGCAAGACGAAGAGAGACCTGGCTTTATTGACTACATATCTTGAAACAAAAAATGTGCAGCAAAACCTGGAAGAAATCCAGCCAAGAGATTTAGACGAGCTGCTTCTTTGCGTGAAGAAACAACAACAAAGCGCCGCCGTTATTGCATCTTGGATTCGCCAGACAGCGACTAATTATGAAAAACAGTACATTTTTGATATTTATATTGACTTTTTGTATATTCATTTTCCTTTTATAAACTGACATGAGGAGTTTTTCAATTTAATTATGTACAGTTGCATGACATTTTAACTTATAAACTTAAAACTTACGAAAGTTTCGACAAAATTTGTCATTTTTATTCAATCAAAATAAACGTGTTTGTATGTGAATTCTAGTTATATATATAATAAAGAGAAAACATCATAGAAAGTGCTTTGTACGGGGTTATATTCACGAGTTGTTTGTGTAAAAACACTCACTCGCTCGAAGACTCGCTCGTTCGTGTTTTACACAAACAACTCGTGAATATAACCCCGTACGCCGCACTTTCTATGAAGTAATCTATATTGATATAGATTGGACGATAAGTTTACGATACGGGTCACGTTCCCCGTGTCGCACACCAGCTGCCACTGAACCATCTATCAAAAATTAAGACGTGGCTTTGAAAACATTAAATTGAATCGGAATTTCTAGGAATGATCTACGCGTCTTGCCCTGATTGGGAAATCTCTTATATAAGACAGAATTTCTACGTGTGTCTTACCCTGATTGGGCCAATGGTCCATTGACGTGACATTAATTGTAGAAACTCTTCCAAGTCAACTCATTCTCGTCTTCCCAAAGGCAACGCCAGAATGGCTCTCAGTTCCAGTCCCAGTTTGTCCGTCACCATCGGTAAAGAAACCTTTTCCCTCCTTGAAATCCCAAAAGTTGGAACCGAGTTGGTAGAAGCAGAGAAGGCAGGTCTTCTTGGAGAGCTGGATTTGAAAAGTCTTGTGGATGATCTTGGCAAACTTGGTAGCTTCATTCGCGTCGCGTACAACGGAGTAGCTGGCAACACCGACTTGCAGATCAAGGTACAACGGGTTGGATATAAGATTACCAAGCTAACAGACGAATCAGCTGTCACCGTCCACAAATTCAAACAGACATCCCGAAGTGTCTTGCAAGAGCTGCAAGGTACTTATCAGTTTCTTCTCGATGGACTGGAAGAAATGGCGTTGGAAACTCTGGCATCGTTGGCCAACTTGGCCGAAGCAGAAAAACTCCA
The DNA here is from genome assembly GCA_964019055.1 of Anthopleura xanthogrammica. Taxonomy (NCBI): domain Eukaryota; kingdom Metazoa; phylum Cnidaria; class Anthozoa; order Actiniaria; family Actiniidae; genus Anthopleura; species Anthopleura xanthogrammica. The sequence goes on along the minus strand of OZ025212.1, from coordinate 3,876,408 downwards.
AACGAAATTTGAAGAAGCAACAACCGATGTTATCGATGCATTAGAGGACACTCAGAAGGCAAAAGGTGCACGTGAAGACCACAAGAAGGAGCTGCAAAAACAACAAGATGAATTCGAAGTTCAAAAACTAAAAGTACAAAAGCTTCAAAAAGAAGCGATTGAAGCCAGGGAAAGGGCCGAGGAGCTTTACGCACAGGCTCAAAAAAGAGAAGACGAAGCTTTGGAAAAGCAAGACAGTTTGCTTCACTTCGTGAAGGACGCCTTTGGAAAAGTATTCTCTGCCTCTGGCAAAGTGGCTAGTACGATATTAAACCCTGAAGAAAAACAAAATCTTCCTGATGTCTTGAGAACCATCGGAGAGGACAGCGCTTACAGGGAGGCCATGCGAATGGCAAACGCAGAAAAGATGAAGCATCTTGAAGAACTGCAAAAGCAACGTGACCTCAGGAGAGAAGCCATTCAAAAATGCATCGAGTTCACTGAGAAAATTAAGCAATGCAAGACCGATGAAGGTCTGGAAGAAGTAGCTATTGATGCTCTTCACAACTCTATTGGTGCTTTGAAGTCTCTGTCAGCTATAATGATGAGCGCAGCCCTGTTTTGGCGCCAAATGCAAGCACATTGTGAGTCGCTAGCCAACGAAGATATGCAGAAGATACAGAGAGCTATGGAGTATCCTGAGGAAAAACGCATCAAAGTCTGGACATCAACTGCATTCAAGGCTAAAGGGGTCGTTTACTACTCAAAATGGGTGGCACTCGACGATGTATGTGGAACATACATGGAACAAATCAAGCAAACCCGTAAAGACCTGTATGACCAGATTCGAGAAAACCCGACTATCGAGGAATCCAGGAAGAACGTACGCCAACTGGCTGTTTTGTTTGGGGAAAACTTGAAAGAAGCTCAAGAAGAAATTGCTAAAAAAAAAAAAAAAGGGAAGCGAGGAGATCAAGTCACTCGAGGACAAAAAATGAACAATGATGGTATGTTGACTGCATGATTAGCCTCGTTATACAGTAATACTAGTTAATCAAGGTTCGTTCTGAAGGGTTAACCATTAAAAACTCGTATTTTAAAACGTGTAAAAGAAGATGTAGATCATTAATATGGGCTTAAGTCATTGAGGAATGATTAAATGTCGATAAAGCAATACAACTATAGTTTAAGCTATTATAGAGTCAAAACTGCCTTCATATTGGAAGACCTTATTGAAAGAATACTAGGTCTCTAGATAAAAGTGTACTCTAGTTCAGTTTGAACTGAAATAATTTTCCCTAATAAAAACTCTCGAGATTTTTATTTTCCCAATGCTGTTGTTGGGGAGAGGAGGGGAGGTGAGGTGAGGGGTACTTGGAGAAGGTTCTGATAGAGGTGTCCCACTGGAGTCCCAAAACCTGATCAAAACCTATTTAAGACGGCGATATTTTGAAAATTCATGCATGCCCTATTCAAGACAGATCGGTAAAAAGTGAAGTCTATCTAAGACTCAACGTCTTGGCTTGTTGTTTGTCGCCTACGGCTGCGACAACCTTTATTGCAATAGGTGTTAGTACCCCATGCACCCTTCGGGCTATAGCTCTCCATTTATTGCTATTTTTTCCCTCTCGTATTTATAGTTGAGTTACGCACACATATATATGCATGCAGCTTCTAAAGTTAACTTTTCCGTATTTTGGAGCCCAAATTCCTTAGCTTTAATTACAAATTGTAATCATACATACTTACATATAACCCTTCTAAATGCAGTTATACGTTTGCATGGAAAGTGTACGTCTTGAACTTTATTTGCACAAAATTTTTAGCAAGAATTTCACTAGCTCTTATGCAACAAAACTTTCAAAAATCTAAGCTTTGCCGTCATAAGGATTTGATGTCAACAAATCCAGTTCTTGGAAAAGTTATTTTTATTACGTGTGTGTGTGAACCAGCCGCGGCACCTGGGCGTGCAATGGAACAGCTAGCTTGTAAAAAACAATTGCAAATTCATAAAGGTAGAGGTGGCAAACAAGAGATCGGTAGATATTTCACAGGAAATCAGAGACGATTTGTGATTTGAGTATTGGCCAATCCAATAAAGCAAAGTGACAAATTACTATTGTCAAAATGGTTGGCATATTAACATCACAATGGCAATAGGTGGACGTAATGTTCATAAACATTGCCATTGTGATGTTAATACAGTATATGGAAACATTGAAGCTTTTGTCCATCGACGCTAGAATTATGGCGGCAATGAAAGCAGAAGAGTTGGAAATGGGGTTTCACACAACCATGGACGTAAAGAACAAAAGATGCCCTTGTAGAGCACAGGAAAGATCTCGAAAGACAGGGAAAATTTGACGATGGACGTCTGGAAGAAGTAGTACTATATTGGTGCTTTGAAGTCTCAGTCAGTTATAATTATGATGAACGCTGCCCTGTTTTGGCGCCAAACACAGGCATATTGTGAGTCGATCATTGGGCAACGAAGATATGCAGAAAATGATAGAAAGAGCTATAAAGTATCCTGAGGAAAAACGCCTCAAAGTTTGGACATCAAGAAGCTTCAAACTTAAGGTACGTAGTTCCGAACACTTGGATTTAATCAATGAATTTTCTTAGAACTAATCCTGTCATTTATAGATCATTGTTAGGCAAGTCAAAAACCGAGGAAAAAGTGGGGGTCACCGTATTGGTTATAGAGCTATAAGATGTAGGAAAAGTAGATATTTCCAATAATTCGCGGTGATTTCGCTCATAAAGTACCTGCTCAAAGAAGTCTAGAGAATTCGAACGCATTCTGTGGGCAAAAGCATTAGACCATTTTAAACGATAGATCTAAGGCTTATCTAACATTTCCTGTCAAAAAATCCTTCAATCATTTGCAAATATGGGTAAAACTGAATCCTAGAAGCAACACTCTGATTCTACGGCAATTTAAAAATCTGTAGAGTTGTAAAATCAATCTAATCAATGAATATTTATTTTTTTATTCTTAATAGGAAGAATAGTAATTGCAGCCTTGAATAAAAAGATAAAAATAGGGGGTCACCGTACTAATAGACGAGCTATAAGCGACTAAATCCAATGTTTTCGTCAAAAAACACAATTAATTCCTGTCCGCGCGGGACTGGGTTCTAGTACTTTAAACATCCGCTTGAAATCTTTGTTATCTCCAGAGACCCTAAGACCTATTTCAAATTCATTTTGGAACTAAAGAGGTCATATTCATTTTTTATTATTTCCTTTTTTACAAAGTTGTAAATTTGTTGTTTTGAGACAAGACAGCAACCAAATCAGGTAATGAAAATCTTAGCATGTTTCGAAAAATGTCCCATTTTATCTCAAAAGTTGCATGAAATAACGAAATACTTTGTTAAGTCATAGAAAATAATTCAAATTAAGATATTATTTAGATGAATGCGCAGTAGCAAGTGTCTGGAACTACCTTGAAGGGGTAATTTACTACTCAAAATAGGTGGCACTCTTGAAACGATATTTCCGTAACACATAAGGAACAAATCCAGCAAACCCGTCAAGACCTACATGGCTATCTCCAGGAAAACCCGACTATATAGAGGAGGCCATGAAGAATGTCCGTAAGCTGGTTGCTGCATTTAGCTTTATTTGAAAAGGTATAGCTGGATATTGAATAAAAATATATATGTACTTGCGCTTGCATAGCTCCCCGATTAGCTTTAGTACTCGTGCTAAGCTAGAAGATTTTAAGACTGAAATAAAGTTATTATTATTATTATTACTTGAGCAATAAAAAAAAGAGATGAATTTTGCACTAACCAGTATTAGTTTTTAAAAATACTTTTTCATAGGTTTGCTTTTTACACTTTAATAGAAAATGAAAACGCATTTTCAACGATTTTACAAGTTTGCACTAAAAATAATTTATTATGATGGGTTACATGCTTTGTTCTTTCAGGCCATACTTATTTCTGATATCAAGCAAGTTAGACTAAGGTCAATCATTGAGCTTCCATTAATTAATTTATTATTTATTTAACTTCACATGAGCCAAACCTAATGACATAAAAGAAGACCACCTTATTTAGCCTGGTTTCCATGTCAGCAACTCACAGGTCTGCAATACCGCTGCAGGTACTACCTGGAATGCCGTTCCACTGATGGAAACACTTTGTCACCAGCTTCAAGACAGTCCAGGTTTGTAGCCAGCATCCATGCAAAATTTTAGTTGAGTTCAAGTCTTATGGCAAGTTAGCGGTGGAATGGTGTCCCAGGTAGTTACTTGAGTTGGCACCACAGGCATGTCAACATATGAAAACCAGGCTTTATCCATGCTCCTTTCCGTAGTCTTCCCACAATCCCTTATGATCCCAGCGCGAGCTCGAGGTCAGGGTAAAATTTGCATAAAAATGTATAAAAAATATGCAAATTTTACCCTGACCTCGAGCTGGGATCATAAGGGATTGTGGGAAGACTACGGAAAGGCGCATTGTTTTCAATGCATACGGCTCATATGACGTTTGACCTTAGCCTTAGTCGTAACATATGGATAAATAATGATGTTTTGGTCCCTTGAGTATTATTCCTTTCTTATTTCTTCTAGTAACACTTGTCATGAATAGGAGTTCAGAAGAGGATACCACATCCAATATGACCAATAGGCTGTCACAGTAATTGGGTGCTTGACAGGGTAGCATGACAGAGAATAATGGGAAATTTGGTCTACCTATAGATTTAGTCTTCTACATGATGTGTTCAAGTACTCCTTGTCTGATCAAATGTTCACAGTGAGATCTTGGTAGAAAATGCTGCAAGAGAGAAAAAGACAATTTCCAGTTGATAATAACACAATGAAATATTGAAAAAGCCTCAAACATCTTGTCAAAAACTTTGCATGCTTTCTTTCATGACTTCTTGTAAGACTAATCACTTGCATGATGGATCTGCCTTGTCATGGTTCCCCAGCTATCTCTGATCACTTATGAGGTTTTCATGGCAAAGAGTCAGCTATCATAAAAGAGATCTTTGGTAAAGAAAGAAAGAAATAGTTGACCCACACAACCAGGGAGCTCAGAAAAATTCTGAGTCCCAGGTGGGAATTGAACCTATGACCCTCTGTATACTAGTCGGATGCTCTAACCACTGAGCTACAGGAGACTCATGGCAAGTATTTTGGTATTTGTTTCTATTGATAGTTTTGCTTATTGACCTCTCTCAAGACGACAAACAAGGTGCTTCATGACATACATGTAGCTTCAGTACAAACATCTTTTGTTAACCATGTCTTACATGGAGTCATTTGTACCCAAGCTAGACCAGAATGCATCTTGTTTATTGAGCTTATAAAAGGCCTATATGGTACAAAAAGTAAGAGCCAATACTTAGTCCAATCATACCTGGCTGTTCTTTTTGAGTAAAACCACTGTTCCATCTTCAGTTTCAAACTCACCATAGTCTTCCACACAACGAACCTGTTGGATGCATGAACACCACATGTTACAGCACGTCATGATTCTGCGACCTACTGAATCCATACTGCTGGTGTTCTGGCTTCCGGCAATCAAATTTACAATGGACCAAGTTCATTCCGATTGTGAGCGATAAAGAAATTCCCATATGAAAATGACTGTCTAGTCAGGGAACTTTCCTTAGTGTTTGAATGGAATGAACTTGGCATGTAGAAAAATTTGATTGATGGAAGCCAAAATGCCAGACGTTTGGAGTACATTAGTTCACAGAATTATGAAAAGCACTGTAATTGTTTCATGTTACCTAAACATCCTTTGAGCAATTCTAAATAATATGATTGTATTTAACAATGATTCTTACCTCAATATAAAGAGACTTTGGTGGTTTTGTGTCCTGAAAAATCACAGTTTAATCTCGTGTAAGTGTTGAGTAAAAGAATTGCTAAGTACATTCATTTTCCTTTTATATATTTAGTAATTCCTCTCTACCACTTCCATGTTTTCCAAGTGTCACTAACTTGCAACCCTGCAAGATGACATCTTACCCCATTCTCATTCCTCCACTCCATGCCACAAACCCCTAGCATGCAGGATATATGCTGCACACCTAGTACAAGGCTGCAAATATTTTTTTAATAGGCAGTTCATTTGTCAGACCAGATGAATATCTGACCTGTCAAAGCCAAGTGTAATGGATGGTAAATTGTCCAGAGAAGGGGGATCATTTACCAGTCAAGTGGTCATCTTGTCTGGTGATGACCGGAGCTTATTTGCAGACATAGTATAAACCTTATTAAAATGCTTCAATCTGGCCAAAAAAGTAGTCAGGGTACTATTCTTAGTTTCGTGTATATCATTCAGCATGACCAAAGTTAAGATCATTACAAACCTGTGTGAGGTCTAGCCCAGTTGATTTCATATAATTAGCAAGAGACTTGTTATACTTTGTGAACCACTTAATCTGAAAAAGAAATAGCACAACCATAAAGCAAGCCTGACTAACGACGTTCTAATCTTTTGAGGATAAAATAAGAGGACAGGGATCACTTAAACACAGAATTCATGCATTGTTATGGAAAAAGGGACAAAAGTGCATTTTTACAATAATTTTGATGTGTGACAGGAACCACTTAACCTGGGTTGGCAAGGGCTATCTAAATATTGGTTGGCACCCACAACACAATGCTGAAAGATCATCCCAGGAATCACTTCACCTGGGTTGGCAAGGGCTTTCTAAATATTGATTGGCACCAACAACACAATGCTTGGGACCCAACTGCATCTCAGGAATCACTTCACCTGGGTTGGCAAGGGCTTTCTAAATATTGTCTGGCACCCACAACACAATGCTTGGGACCCAACTGCATCTCAGGAATCACTTCACTTGTGTTGACAAGGGCTTCCTAAATATTGATTGACATGCACAACACAATGCTTGGGACACCAACTTGCAGTTACATGGGCCCTAGGCACCAGATTGACAGCAAAGATCTTAAGATTGTGCAGTATAGAAGTAGGTTTTCTGCTACTGCAATCAATCAGTCAATCCATCAATCAAATTTATGAACTATACCTCTTCTTCACACATGTTGTATTTAACATCTTCAGGGAGGACTGTACCAAACTCCCATCTAAAGTTTTTTATTCTAATCATTCTGTTATAACTGAAAGAAGAAAGAAAAAGATATCAGAACATTTTAGAGTTTTTTTAAATATCACATTGATTCCTTGCTTCCAAAGGCCTCTTTTCTTCTCTTTTGAGAGAAGAGAGGCCCCTTCAAGCAGGGAAACTAATAGGATATGTACTAACATAACATAAAAATTACACATCTTATTTGACATTTTAGGCTGCAGTAGGGGTGGATATTTTTTCAAGTCTGCAGGGTGAGACAAAAATATGCAAATACAAGAAAAAATATCCATCCTTCCTGCACCCTAAAATGTTGGATAAGTTACTTATTATCCAACTCTTTTTTGTGACCCAATATTGCAAATTGCATTACCCGAGCCATAAATTAGTACAATTATTACAGGATATTTGTACTCGCTCCAGGCTTCCTCCTGCAATACTTGTACTCTACCAGGGTTAGAATTTCAAGTTTTTTACGACAAGATAAACTTGTCTCGTGCATTGAGCAGCTACGAGATAAACTGATTGAAAGCAAATGCAAAGAATTATTTTTTTCTTTGATGTCATTATTTTCTAAGAGAACTATCTAGAAAATGTGAGTTCAATTTCTTTTTACTCAATATTTGTAATTTGGCTACATTTAGCCAATTATCTTGTGGGAATTTTGAACCCTGTCTACTGAGGAAAGATGGATAACAAATGAATGCCTACAGTGAATGTGAGTCTCTATCTTCAAAGCATCCTAGCTATAGGCAGTCGTAATGCAACTGTCATGAAAGCTTCACTTTCCAGGAGTGAAGCATTGTGTGATGAGCCTAACAACTTCTGCGGAGTAAGCAACTAATTTCAAAGATTGAGCTATTCCTCCATCTAAGCATTATGGTATGTTTTTTTGTTGCAACCACAGTCAATGTGTACTTACATATAAACTAGAAGGCACCTTTTATCTCTTTCAAGACTGGCATGTCTGAGGTGAACACCTGAAAACAATCCTGATTCACCAGCCACTGTCGCATTCCTGGAAAACATAACAAATTAGAAATGCAAGTTGCAGAAATGATACCCATACCTCATTAGGGACCTTAAGAATCAACAAGGATCAATGACAATGCAAGCATTGGCAACACCAGGACAACATGAGCATGTTTTCAAAATAGTTTTTCATGCTCATAGCATTGTCCTTGCAAAAGTTTGTAAACTGTCTTTGCTAGGATGTAAAAAGCACCAACTGATGTTTTAGCAAAGACAATGGTGCAAACATGAAAAACCGTTTTGAAAAAAAACCCGGGAAGCACTGGTGGGGAGCATGGGTGGTGTAGCTCACCAATGCGACCCGGGCTCGAGTATCACTGGGCTCAGTGTTGTATGTGAATAGAGTTGCTTGTTGGTTCTCTCCTGTGCTTTGAGAGTTTTTCTCCGTGTCTTCCGGTTTTCCTCACTCCATAAAAATCATTTTCCAAATTCCAATTCGATCTAGGAGATATTCTCGATAGGGCTAACCTCTAATATCTCCTTTCCCACTATGATGGGAATAAAATTTGTAAAAAAAAAACTTGCTTTTATTGGGATCATTGACCTATAGGGTCGCCATACTGGATGCCATAATTTCTTATTTAGGTTACTGGGGGGGGGGGGGGGGGGGGGGAGGCTGAATTACTGAAATATTTAAATATTGGAAGAAGGCCTAAAATTTTCAGCTTTGCAAATATGCTTGAGGAAAGGGGGGAATTTAAAAAATTAAAAGTTCTCCAGTTTCTTCTCCACCCAACCCCCTCCCCCCACAGGTGATCCCAACTCACGATACAACATCATTTACAGCTCCAAATGAATTAACGATTAAGCTTACACTTCTTTCTGATTCTGTTCAAATAAAGCTTTCATTTCTTCAAGTACTTGTCGAACGACATCTTCCTATAGAATATAATTCGTGATTTTTTGAGATTTTTAGCAAATTTTGTTCTACGTTTGTTTTTCCCGCGCAAAATTCAAAGCTCAAAAACTCACGTTATACGGCGGTAAAGTTCCATCAGATGCTCTCTTAAGCTCCTTTACCAGCTCTAAAGCCTTGTCGCCAAACATTTCAAAAGATCAGCTGTAAAACTACCTCAAAATATCTTCTAAAGTTGAAGCTTGTCAAACACAAACAAACTCAATCGTCCGCCATGTTTTTTATCTTGGTGGAACCCAGCTTTACGCAGTCAGCTGAAAGGCCTGGTGAAAACCACAGGAAGACCAATCACTGCCGACAATTTTAACAATGTTTTAGCAATATTTTCTAAAAAATTATTTTCTAATATCTCAAGTCATAAAAAAAAATACAAACGCAATAAATTTTTATTAGAGATATTAAAATCAAGCCTAGGCGAGAAAAAAATGGTGTGAAAATACTGAAGGGAAAAGTAATTAGTGCCAGTCCTCTAGTTGGATGCGCGTTCAAGATGGCGGACGAGGAAGAGATTTTTTGTGTTTAGAAAACTCGTATTATTTTTTTAGCAAATTCTACCCAATTATTCAACTCTTTAGTCTACAAGGTAGCCGTCGGAATGGATAAGCAATTTTCTCTTGACGTGGTTTTGAGAAAACTAGATGTTTTCAAAGAGAAAGGTTGTAAACACTGGCTTACAATTTACTCAATTTTGGGTGACTTGTTGAGGTTTGTATTAAGACATCTATAAGCTTACTTAAAATGAGTTACAACTGTGTGTTTGGATCTCTCATTGATAGTGCGCAAATGGTTTTTATGGCTGTTCCTTAAAATCACATGGATAAGATAATTTTTTAAATCTTGTGCGCAATTGATTGTACAAGGGAGTAAGCAGTCAACTCTTCTGACTTCAGGGGGTGACTGTTGCAGGTATAATTTGATGGACACCCAGTTTTTTAAGCATCTTACGGTTGTGCAGGAAATTGTGGGTTCAAACCCCAAGCTGGACCAACACTCAGGGTCTTAAAATAGCTGAGAAGAAAGTGCTACCTTTGTAATTGATCTCCGAATGGTTACACTTTCAGGTGGCTTGGTTGACCACTTCAAATGGCAGTCCCATCTCTCCACACTTCAGTATCATTACCCCTGGCACTGACCACCCTCAGTGTCTGCACCTCATACTAACTCCTCTCATACATGATAGGAGCACCCAATTTGAATAGGGTGCTAAATAAATTATAATCAAAACTAACAATAGATTGAAAACAGCATCTCATGGCTAGTTTTAATCTGTTATCAGATGTTTATATTAGATAATTCACAAACCTTAGGTTAGCTATAGGGATGTTGCACTCATGAATTTTTTATCAATTGTTTTATTACTTTAACAGACAAAGTGTACAGAAGAAAAGAATGATTCTGATGGATCGCTTACATGTAGAAGTTTCAAACCTTAAGAAATTTTGCACAGACAACGAGGGAGCCTATGATCAGCAGTACCTTCAAGAGTTTGCAAGACTCATGAGTGAGATGTATGTTTGTAATATATTATGTCCAAAAATGAACCAGAGAATTATGAAAGTAAGTTAATTGTTATTCAAATGTTAGTCTAAATATCCTTATTGTTAGCTGTTGCTATTCCCTTGGCTCAAGGAAATTTTGTTAGGCAAGGACTAGAAGGCATTGTGTATACTAGACCATCCCCCAGGGGGAGGGGGTGCAAGAAGATTTACCAACCCCAACCCTCCCAAATTTGGAAGAATCTTCACATTTCCTGCCACCCCCAAGACATGTACGTTAGGTGTTAATTGTTTTTTTTAGTATTATGGATATTTAGTAAAATAAATCATGGTCATTATATGGTATTTTAATGCACATGTTATATATGTTGCCCCACAGGTCATTCAATCTGTTTATACTATCTGTCCTGATGTTACCAAGGTTGAAATCACAAAACAATTTATTGCCATTCTTTCTAGTGAGTCAGAAGGCAACTCCACATTAACTCTACAAAATGGTAATCATTTAATAATCATCAATAAAATGACTTAAAGTTGTTGTGGCCTCTTCTTGAGCAGGTTATTTTGATCAAAAGCATCCACTTAGAATATAAAGCTCTTTTCTAATTCAGCGCAGCTCCAGCCATTTTACATTTATTTATTGTTTTTGACTTTCAGGGTATAGATAAATTTGAAGGTTTTTGAAGGTGATTTTTTGCTTTGATTTCTGTTTAGTTATAATCATTGTTGAAAGTTGGAGACTGGGAAGAGAGTGCTTAAAAGAGAAGTTTGAAAAAGTTTTACAAATTACTGCAGAATGGGGTAATAAAATGATAAATAAGGTGAGCCAAGAAAGCTGTCACATGGCCATAATTATGATAATAATAATAATGATAATAATAATGATAATAATAATGATAATGATAATGATAATGATAATGATAATGATAATGATAATGATAATGATAATGATAATGATAATGATAATGATAATGATAATGATAATGATAATGATAATGATAATGATAATGATAATGATAATGATAATGATAATGATAATGATAATGATAATAATAATATTATAAATCTTTATTTACTGTGGGTAACAAATACAGCAGAATATACTGAGCTGGTTTCCAATTTGGCCCACAACTAAAATATGCAATGATAATAATAAGACAACAGCTAACTACTGATGGCTAGAAAAGAAAATGTAGATCTAGATGGTGTACTGAATACATATTACATAGAACTATGACACTATCATACTAATATTACAATAAACACACATGTAGAAATAGCTAATAAACAGAAAGAGGAAAAAAAAAAGATGAAAAAGACTAGTACTGACGCTTAACATGAAAGGATTCAAGAGAAGAATTAGCTGTAAGGAGAATATTAGATGATGATGACATTGATCTAGAAGTTACCTACTTGATCTATTATGGATATTTCATAATTTATAACATATCATTTTTCAGCTAGAGGAGTCAAGTAAAACAAACATAGTAAATTACCAAGACACACTGTTAATAGTTATTAAGGTAAGATAATGTATTGTTTATATCTATGAAATAAGAAAGGGAGGGAAAATATGAAATATGGAGGGAGGAAGGGATGGATGATTGAATGGATGGATGGGTAGATGAGTGGATGGAGGGAGGGATTGACAGGTGGATGGATGGATGGATGGATGGGTGGGTGGATGGATGGATAGAATATTGGATGAGCTAGTCTGTGGGTGTATGTATCAGTTGGTGGATAATAATGGGTGAATTGAATGGATGATTGATTGATTATTTTTTGACAACCAACCACTCGACCACTCTCCTCTGACTTGTGCCTTGACAAGATGTGTTATTTTTTTACTTTTCCAGGCAGTCCTTCAGATTTTTCAGCACTTTCAACCAAAATTAAGACAGCTAACCCAGAATGATGTTAGTCAAGCCAAACAAGACCTGAAAACATTAGTATCACTATTAGTTTGTGTTCTGTTTTCTAAGGTACTTTTATTTTGCTGATGAGGAATTTTGAATAAGTGGGTCCTTCTCTGTGTTTGGGTTTTTAGGTTTGTGGTGCAGCTGGCAAGGGGTACTGTTTAGTTTCTTTGCTTGTGTTATGCCTTGATATGTTCCAAACACGTTTCTTCCTTCTGTTCCTCCCTAGCAGCTCCCTCTCTCTTCCTCCCTTCTTTTCTCCTTTCCTTTGTTTCTCCCATCTTTCCTCTATCTTCCCCTTTTCCCTTTCTTTTTCTTCCTCTCTCTCCCTTTCATTCTTTTGCTTGTACCTCCATTCTTTCTTTCACATGTTCAAGGAATGCAAAGGGCTCATGATGTCTCTCCTTTCCTCCCTCCCTCCCTCCCTCCTTTTTCCTTCAACCCTTTAGTCTAATGGCAGATATTTATACATTCTTTGTAGATTCTGGTTAAAGAGTGTCTTCTTCTGGCTGGGACAGCACTGAGTCTTTTACTAAACAGTGAAGCTGATGAAACACAAGTCATAAACACAATCATTCAGCTGTTAGATCACACTGGTAAAATACTGGCTTCCAAGTAAACAAAATATATAATTATGAGTTCCCTGTGTTGTGGTATTGAAAGGATAGTAAATCTCAGGAGTTTGGGGGAGCAGAGGGTGAGAGGAGGGGAAATATTGTTGGAGAAAGAAACACTAACTTCTGAACACAGGCTCTTTGCACCTAAGAGAACCTATATTACAAACAGGCATTGCTGTGACTATGATGGTGTTAACAGTTATGACCAAGGTTTCTGATTGGCTGAGCAAAAGAAGACCCAGGGTTGTGATTGGCTCAAAGGGTGCACATCAAGTAATCAAGTCCAGGCATAGCTGTACTCTATTTCTTTCTCATACAAAATTTATTTTTTACTTCACTAAAATCCATTTTTTGTCTTTTTTTATAGAACATGCTAAATCTTCTTCTGGTGCAAGAGAGAGTGTCCTCATAATTTGTAACCTTGAAATCAATCTGCCAGTGGCTGGATATTTACCACTGACTCGAATCGCATTATTACAAGCTTTTATTGTGACATGTAGAAAGGAAGTTCTTTTACATGATGCCATAAATGGGGTAGTGTAATGAAAAAATTTCTTAGTTTCGATGTCTTTTAGCTACCTTCATTCAAATCAGTCCTGGGGTGGGAAATCAGTCTTGCTGTCAAACATGCTATTTGTAAACGAACAATACCACGTTATGGATGTGCTTTCCCGTGATCATTATTGTGTGATGTTGAACCATTTTGATTGGATGAGCATTGAACTCGCCTGCTGTGATTGGTTCAAATCCGTACCGTGTCCGTGCCGTGTTTTTACTTTTCATAATCATTCAAAATCTTTACAGTGAGGACACTTGAACCGTGAACACTTTGAGGTTTTTCCATACTTTTTTTCTCCTTTATCCCTTGTGTGAATCGATTGGAAATATGATTTATTTTGAACAATAAGATTATTTGAGTTCAGTGCTTCATTTTCAGAAGGCAGTAGAAAGTTCATGAAATAAAAAATATAAAAATAGTGTTCATGGTTCGAGTGTCCTCACTGTAAACAATGCGCCCCATAGCTGCTTCGTCCACATATGTGTGGTACTCTGTATGGCGTTTAAAGTGTTTCGATTAAGGCTCTCTATACAGCCTTGCGAGACATCACACAGGCTCAATCTTCCTTTTTTCAGGGCACTGGATAGTTCGTTTTAACTGATTGAATTCTTTATCCTTTCAAGAAACCATTTCTGGAGGATATTCTGTTTGACAAGGTACACAAGATATGTGAAGAAGAGACGAACCCAGTCATCCACTTCCTCGTCTATGAAGGTATTATAATAACTGATCTCAACTGATTGACATAACGTTCAATAATTGTACGCACTTCTAATGGTACGTCTCCTAGTGCTGTGCATGTGATTGTGGGTTACATCCCCTGACCCTTCATCACATGTGAATAGAGTTGCTTGTTGGTTCTCTCCTGTGCTTCGAAAGTTTTTTTATGGGTTATCCTGTTTTCCTCTCTCTGCAAAAAAAAAACTTATAAATTCCGATTCTGGTCAAGTGGAATGGCTTTCTTATTACTGTATATAGATTTGACTGTCAAACATCACCGTCATTTTGATTTTCTTGGCTCTTTATCCCGCAGTCATCAAAAGTTTGATGCAGCGTATAAAGCAGCTTCTTGAAGACATCTGTCAAAAGGATTCCCAGAGGTTGTTTAGCTGTGATTCCATCTTCACCAGTCAAATCCTGGAGCATGTTTGGGACAGTCTGGAAGATCCGGTACGTTTGTCTTACGTGGTATAACACAGTGTTGAAGGTTGCGGTGCATGTATGCTTACTCGTGCATCCTGGCTCAGTTATGTAGTCAATTGATGTTCTCGATGCCCTATCAGGGACCGCGAAGCCCCCTAAAAAGTTGTTGGGCTATATAAGAGACCAGTATGGGAAAAAGAGTAGTGGGGTTAAGATTGGAAAATGTTAGAGAAAAAGTGGTAGGACTATACCTTTCCCCTCCGTGGTCTGCACCGTGTTGTGACTAGGTCTAGCTTGATTCTTTATTATTGCCTTTGAATTATGATATACGAACCTTGTTTTATGAATGTTATCTCAGGTGGAGGGAGTGTCATTTGCAGGGAGAGGCATATTTGGATTATTACTGGACATACACGATAGAGAGCATCACATACTAAAAGCCAAGGAAACATTGGTAGGTGTTCTAAGCATCGTGTGAGATTGTAGTATGAGACAGTTTCTCTTGCAATAACAAAACTTACGATAGAGTAGCGCTTGAGTGAGAGCCTCTGGCACCCATGAAGAAATACCAAAAATAATAATTCGCTTTTAGAGCGAATACCATATCGTTTTGTTTTCAGCTAAATAAATTAAAATTATTTTGGTTTCACCATTTACGGTATCACTTTTTTTCTCATTCGTAGAAAACACAGTTTTATGAGTCCATTATAGACAAAGTTCTTGCAGTACCATGGCAAGTGAAGACAAGATACGGAATGATCTGTGAACTCCTTTCTCACGTCACGCTACAACAGGTATGGTTCAATCTATTGTCCTCGCGTCACGCTACAACAGGTATGGTTCAATCTATTGGTACATGAGCGGTTTTCTTATAAGTGGGTAACGGTAGGGCCAATTCGTAACCGTACTGTAGCCGTACCGTATCTTACTGTACCCGTAACTACACGTTATGATTGGATGTATTACTGGAAGGCAATGGGAAGCCATTTTAATGTTAAGGCATGTCGTACGGTGTGCGTGCTGTAAGTCAGTACGTATGTTTCCCACTCATATGAAAACCGCTCTAAAGTATACTATAAACAGCGCAATGTCCCTCTAAAGTTATTCTAACAAATGCGCAAATGAAAATTCGCAATGGATGAATTGATATTTGCGCAATATAAGTGAAGGAATTATTAATAAATTATTCACATGTACGAGTAATTGAACGCGTTACTGATGACCTTCACATTTTATCAAACACTCAAACAACCTTTGGGCTGATCCAACTAGTGAGGGTCACTGATTGAATTTTAATCCAGATAGAAGTCATATCTTGTTATCAATTATTACTTTTTTTAGTTATTCAACAAGAGACCATCTTTACTTGAAGAAATGGCAAACTGCTTGAAGTCGAACCAGCTCTCCTCTGCTTGCACGGAGGCCTTCAAAGCTTTGCTGCTACACAAACGGTAACGCGATTCAATCAAATAATCAAATGCTTTCTTCCTAGAAATTGGAATCCACATGAAAAAATATTCTCATTTATCTCATTAAGACGATGTTACACGAGACGATTTGCAACGACGATTTTTAGCGCAACGCTGCGAAAAATTCGTCATTTTGAGTTGCGAGGTTTTGACTTCAGATCACCATCTCGCAACGTGTTGCCTGAAGTCGGATTACGCAAAAAATGGTTCCATCTGGCATGTTATATGTCATGCTTACCATCACGATATCTAAGAATTTTGGGTTGTTTCATTTTTTCTTCAGGACTAGTGAAAGTGGGTCTAGTGGCAGTCAAGTTGACGTAAGTGAAGGCATCAAACCAATGAATAATGAATATTGAACTGATAAAGGTCGCAGGGGACTGATCACGTTATACCTTGATTCTTTCTTTAATGGTTTAATCTTTTCTTGACGTGTGAATGCTTTGATTTCAGGAAAGCTTCAATCTCCAATGGAGAAGGATTCTTTTAAAATCCCTCACAAGTGAAAACCTGTAAGTCATATAAAAAATGTCTCCTCTGTTGTTTCTTACTTACATACTCGTCTTCCCTACCAACGACTTACCCTCTTCCAGCATCCCATCCAGGATCGGGTGATGAAAGTCGCTTTATTCTAAGCATATCGAAGCTAGAAGCCGACACTAATGAGTTAGTTGCTGACGTCCCAGTTTTGTCTGGGGAACCTTACCCTACAGTTTTGTAAAATCAAGGGGAATATTATTTGATCCCAACCACTTTATTTCATATACGCGTGGTAGCTTGCTTGCTCAACACGCTTGTCAGTATTGGCTGCCATGCGTCCTTAAGAATGTCCCGGATGCACTACACCAGATGTTGGGAGATCTCCATAGCAACGGTGGCCACCAGTCTCGTCGTGTTTCTGCTCACTTGGCTATCCTCAAAGTTGCTCGCTCGTTGGGTGTCATAGAGTCAAAGCAGTTGGTAAGTTACCGGTAATTTTTTATCACTTTAATATTAAGGAAGTTAAGCACCACAAGTGTAAAACGAGAAGGTTGCTATATTTTCGGGCCATCAAGATTTCTATGCCTACCTTAATTTAGTTAACAAATTTTGAGGCACTTGAAGGCATATTATACTTTAAGATGATTGACTCATTTTATTCCGTGAATCGGTTTGGCAGAATGAAGAACTGCTGGCATCAGCACTAGAAGATGCTGAAGACACTATACGTCTAGACGCGCTTGGTGTATTAATCTGTAGCTCAAAAACCTCAGGTAAAGATCTATATCTTGTTGATCCACCACCATAAGCCTGGCTTTACCTCGTGACGGAATCAGAGTCGGAAGGCTTCCAGTTCATGCGTGAAATTGCAAGTGAAAACCGCTCGTCACAAGCCAAGAAAAAGGAAACTTTCCGATCCTTCCGATACCGCTTCTGACGCGCTTCTGACTCCGTAGCAAATGGAAACCAGGCTATAGCTGGGTTTCAATCAGCTGATAAAAGTCTTTGAATCTCATTATCTGCTCCAAATGGTGGTCAAACACTGACCATGTACCACCATGTGCTGTCAGCCAGAAAGAATTCTTTTGAAAACTTGTGATTCAGCTGATGAACATTCTGCACGAGACAGGAAATGACGTCAAGTGAAACCCAGCAATTGCTGGTTTGAAATCATCCCCAAGAGAATAGAATAGAATAACAAAAGACATGGCAGCCATGTTGGATGATATAACAAAAGAGAATAATGACAAATCTTTTGTTAAATTCATCCAACATGGCGGCTATAAAAATCATCGACTTCCCCTAATCTAGCGCAGATCTTTCTCTTTACAATTTGCTCTCAAATGTTCTTAATTATAGTGGGAATGTTAAAGTTACTCCTTTTTTAAGCCTTGATTATTTCTTTCTTTTTTAGAGCCATTATCAGAGACTGAGCTTGGCTTGTTGCGCAGTTTTCTTCATCACAATGTAAACATCGCTTGTCCATCATTCAGACAATATCTTTTCTTGGCCATGAGAAAAATTCTGTCTAGGATTCGCGACAGCTGGTAAGAGATTTCTGATTGCTCTTTCTTCATTCATCTTTACATTCACCTCTCATGTTGTCTTTTTTAAACACCTTTAGACTTAAAAAGTATTTATGTCTATTTTGGAAATTTTCCGCAATGAAACAGCATTTCGCTTGAAGAAGCTACATCTCTGAAATTTCTGATTACTCATAACATTTTTGTAACTTCTAGAATTCTTTAATATTCCGCCCTAGATTCTGCTTTCTTTCTTTAAACTTACCATTTTGTTTCAGTCTAAGTGAGTTAAAGAAGTGTTATCCAAAAATATTCAAGAATTCTTCACTTGGTGTAAAAGAGCTTCAGCCTTTGTCTGTATCCCCGGATCTCATCCATGCTCTAGGTAATATTATTCTCCCCCCCCCCCCCCCCTCGAGAAAAGGGGGAGGAATACTTTGACTCGTTCTGAAGCACTTGAATATGAGGCTATATGGGACAAAAAATATCTTAAAGTAGATTTCACGTAAATGTGACACGTACGGTGCGGCAAAGATACGACACCGAATGTTGAATGTTTTCATACTCGGCACGGCACTAACACGGTCACCGCAAGGCGCGGCCTGTGTAATTTTTTAATAGTCATACGAAAACTGCTCTGTGACATTCTAACTGGGTGAGCTATATTCTAGCGCGCTCTAAGAATTTCGCCGTTGTCAGTTTCAAATGCGTCAGCATATTATAAATTCGAGTTAAAAAGAGACATGTACAATGTATCAAGGTTGACAAAAATTATTTTCTGTTTGTTAGAATTCGTTGAATGGACGATGACGTTCATGGTGAACTCGCTTATGCCTGGAGCCAATTATCAACGACAAAAAACAGGTATCTCCTAAACGTTCTTCTATTTTCTTGTTTCCCAAATTTGTTTCACTGTTGAGCATCATTCATCCAAAATGGCGGACATATAGTAGACCCCTTGCACGTGACGTCAAAGCAGCTCAATTTAGAGGACAAAACAAAAGAATTTTAATCTCTTGAGATTTGGAAACCTTTTGTTTTGTTCTCCAATTTGTGCTGCATTCCGACGAGCTGTAAGGGGTCTGTAGACGGCCTTTTCTGAGATAGCAAACATGCTGCATTGTTGTTTAGCTTCCGTCCTTGTTGTTTTTACAAGGGTAGTACTTGATAGCCAGTGGTTAACGAACCTGTGGCCCTCGTTCTATGATCTGGTACAAACATTATGTGTTCAACATGATACCTCATATGGTGTAGTTTGTACCCAAGCTAGACCACAATGCATCTTGTTTATCGAACTCAGAAGAAACCTATATTACGTCAGCACATAGACTTGCATATATAAGGCTTTGTGACAAAGGTTAGTGAGCATGTACTTATGCCTTTGTACCTTATCTTTCCAGCACTAGAGCTGATATCTATAATATTCGACACATTTGCTGTAAAAGGAAACCCTGACAAGAGAAAAGGACAAGCACCAGGTAAAGTGTTCAAAAACGACATTTGCACTTATTTGCTTTCCCTGAATTACCACTGTTTTCATTGCAACGCGCTGATCAAAACAACAGTCGCGACATGGAAATTGGACCAAAGATTACTGTCAATCAAAGAAATCGTTAGAGTAATTTCCTTCTCATGGTCTCCATGTACCTTTATGTACTCTAATGATATATTTGATTGATAGTAGTCTATAGACCCCTTGCAGCACGTCGGAATGCAGCTCAATTTGGAGGACAAAACAATAGGTTCCAATTCTCAGGAGATTGAAATTCTTTTGTTTTGTCCTTTAAATTGAGCTGCTTTGACGTCAAGTGAAAGGGGTCTATTGCTCATTAACCTGTCGCGAGAGTTCTCGGTCAAGACGTGACAATAAAAGCAGTGGTAACAGATGTACGCTCACTCTTCAATGTTTCATCATTCATTACTTTTCTTTCCAGAAACTTCTATTGTTCTGATGAAATTTTCAGAGACGCAAGGTTTATGGAGTTTTTATTCGCCCAGGTAAATAGGCAAGAACCATTCCTACAATGAAATAGAAACGATTTATTTCGATAATGTGGTTATTTATTCGTAAAGAATTTTTTATTCAATCTTTCCAGAAATATCCACGTGTTGCTTGGATGCCTGCAGAGCTCCCATTCAGATGTAAGAATAAAATTTCACTCACTCGCTTCTCCTTTCTTTCATCCATCTCAATTCATCTATCTCTCTCTCCTAACCATTCATCCATCCATAAATCATTTGTCCATCCCATTCCATCCCATCCATTCATCCATCCATCTGTTCTTTATTCCCATCCACTTCATTCAATCTATCCACCCATTACTTGTGGTTAGTTATTTACTAAATAGAATGCCATAAAGGTTTCAATTTTTGCCCTTTTTCTGTGTTCCAGATTCGTGAGTCATCATTGAACATCCTTCGTCATCACTTTTCTGGTCCTCTCACCGGTCTAGACAAGTCTAAAGGAGACTCCCAGTTCGCTGTTGAACTGATGGCCGAAGCAACACAGCTTATCTGTAGTCCCAAGGTTCAGGAAAGCGAAAGTGGTGCAATTATTTGTCAACTCTTATTTGAAAGGTATCTGAACTATAGTTGACCAAGAAACAGGGATCCCAAGGAATTTTTCAATCTCTTTCGAGTCATGCTGTCGAGTTTTTTTATAACTCCTACCACCGAAGTCTCACATTAAAGCGCATTTGAAAATTAATGATTTTTCGGTTTTGTTAGGTTTGCGGAGGGAGGAAAACAATAGAACCCGTAAGAAAACCTCGAATCAAGGAAGAGGCCTAACAAATTCAGTGTCATATCTTTTATGCTTGTAGATATGTGGTTCAGCTAGACTGGGAAGTCAAGGATATTTTCAGTGAGCCATCTGTGCGAGGTCAAAGTGATGCTGATTCAAAAGAACATGGAAACCACTGCGTGCAGTTTCTGAGAGAATTGCTGTCCGAGGCAGAACGTCAATTAAATTCTGCAAAAGACAATTTAGCTGTTGCAGCTGAGAAATTTCCTATTCATGGTGATTATACACAATTGATATGCTTGTTTGATGTATTTTGTTAATTTAGAGTGGGATTTTAGTGTATATTGTGGTAGAATTTATAGGTTGTCGAGTGTGGAAGGGTAATGTCAGGTAATATAGTCACTGGTAGCATGGTGGAAGAATGGTGGGTAGTGTAATAGGTGGATGAGATGATAACTAGCGGTAAGCTAGTATGGGCTGCGTCGGTGTTTCTAATGAAACAGTTGTGATAAAAAGTTAAATTTTACACCGTAAAAAAAAAGAGAGATCACTTACTGACGTTTTGGACGCTAGTCCTTCGTCGGAGTAAAAGAGAGAATAAGAGTGGAAGGTAGTGTATATATGATAAAGATAGAAAATAGATAACCAATGAGAGCAAGGTTACAAGAAAAAAACAATAAAAAATAATTCTTTTTTCTTGTTTTTTTCTTGTAACCTTGCCTACCTTGCTCTCATTGGTTATCTATTTTCTATCTTTATCCTATATACACTACCTTCCACTCTTATTCTCTCTTTTACTCCGACGAAGGACTAGCGTCCGAAACGTCAGTAAGTGATCTCTCTTTTTTTTCTACGGTGTAAAATTTAACTTTTTATCACAACTGTTTAATAGGTGGATGGTTGTGACAGGGTAATAGTAAGATGGTAGTATGGTTAATATGGTTGAATAGTAGTATAGGGATAGCTAGTATGGTAGAATGGTGGTGGGTGGTGTATTGGGCTGGCTGGTGTGGCATGGTAATTCCATGTAGTATTGTGGGATGATAATATGGAGAGATAGTGGCAGGTAGTATGGTAACAGCTTGTTTGGTGTGGCATGGTAATTCCATGTAGTATTGTGGGATGATAATATGGAGAGATAGTGGCAGGTAGTATGGTGGAAGGTAGGTAATGTTGTAAAGTAGTAGTAAATTTATTTATGAATGGAATTATCTGTTGTGAATCAATTTCCCATTTTTTGATCTCCTAAAAATGTTGTTTGAAACAACGTTTCCAGCCTTTGACCAATGTACACAGTAACAGCATTTTATCTCTTCCCTTCATTCCAGGCATCCTCCTGGCCTTGAGTCGCTGCATATCATCATACCTGGACACCATCACTTGTTTTGACCCACCCCAACCAGTTTTCCAGTCATTCCAAGACGTTTTACGTCACACTATTAACATTACTTTCGAGGTCATTAACTTCTTATTGGCTGTCCTATCAAGAAAGCAAGACTCTGAAAATGGTATGTGCTGTTTGTTTGCTTGCTTACTTGCCTTTAGTGGTGGCTAATTTTAGTCTGGCATAATATATTTTATGACAGTACAATTTAGGGGCCGAGAAAAGTAAAACTAGTCTGTATTATAACTAGAATCGTCATCAGGGGCAACCCAATAGACCTTTAATGGAATTTCAATTCCGTGCCGTGCACCGTGCCATTTCACCGTTATACGAAATTTTATTTAGTGACGTGTGTCCCTGACTTACATGTCTGCAAACTTTATATTCTATATGTTTTTATTTCAGTGGTTTGTGGCGCGTCGTTTGCTGGTTTAGGTGAAGCAGTTGAAGATGCAATATCGGTGAACTCTTTGACAGATGATACAACAGTATCGCAGCAACACCAAAAGGAATTCATCATGTCTTGCTGTTTTCTTAGCATCAAGGTAATGGAATCTTCTTCTGATAAAGCTTCCTTTTCTCTTAGGATTCTTATATTTATAACTTGGATTATTTTACTTTGCAGTTTGGGTGTCAACTTCTTTCAAGTATCGTCGAGAAAGTCTCAAGTTCTGGTTCTGGGGACAGTCGTTTTGCGTCATTGTTGCCAAGTTCAGATTTAACAGCGATTGGCGAATTATTCATCAAAGTATTCACCCAGTGCAGGTTAACGGTTAGTGGGTTTTATATTGTACGGGGAAATTACTAGGGGAGTCCATCTCGATTTATATCATTGTCCCATCAGATTGCTAAAGGTGTGAAAATACGAGCAACAAAATCGTTACAACTCGTCGCGCAACATTGTTGCGTCGCAAGTTGCAGAGCGAATGTTGCTTGTATTACCACTCCGCGCGCAACACATTTTCATTGTTGCAGAGAGAGAATGAACTTTTACTTTCTGCAACAAAGTCGCGCAACAAAATGTTGTTGTTTCACGTGGTTGTAATAAGAGCATCATTAACTCTGCAACTTGCAACGCAACGATGTTGCGCGACGAGTTGTAACGATTTTGCTGCGCGTATTACCGCACTTTACTTGCGCGCTGATTAGTTGGAGGATGTGACGTCATTTTTTTTTCCCCTAACAAATTATCCCTTTTTGCTGTCCTCTTCTAGGGCATTTTACTCAGCTGTAAGATCTGCCTAACCATCGTCAGTAGATGCCTCAGTGAGTCTCCTATCGAGTGCGTATATTCGTTACCAAGGCAATGGATAAGGAACGTCATCGACTCTATTTCTGGCCAGGGAGCAGCTTCATCGGTAACTAGGCGAAGGTACGTTCTGCTACTCTCCCTCTCCCTCTACCTCTCTCTAGCTCTGTCAAGACGTCAATCTTGGGGAAAGCAATCAGGCTCAAATTTGAACTCAAACCTTTATGATTGACGATCAAAATTACAAGACTCAAAGCAACCTATAAATATAATTCTCTAAACTAAATATCGTTCATTTTACTGTCCTTTTTTCCTTGTCTTGTCTTCTTTATTTCTTTGTTTCTTCCTTTAATTCTTTAGTGGTCTTCAAGCTCTGTGGTGGTCCTTTGCTGCTGTTCTTTCTTGTTTTCTTGTCCTTGGGTAGCATGGGTGGCGTACGCTGCTAACGCGTCGCCTTTCACCACTGTGGTTCCAAAGGCTCGGGCATCTGGTTCGAGCCCTGCGGTCGCCATATGTGAATTGAGTTTGTTTGATGTGTTGTTCTCTCCTGTGCTACGAGGGTTTTCTCCGGGTACTCCGGTTTCCTCCCTCCGTAAAAATCAACATGTGAGTGAGCGTTGTGTGCATAAAATACTGAATGTAGTGGTAGTGTGTGTGAGTGAAAAGTGTCCCCTATTAGTGCGAAAGTGCTAGAACGACTAGACACTTAAATAAAGAGATTTATTATGCTGCGTCCACCTTGAGTCTAACTGCCTCTCTTAATTTAGTTCATTTTACTCATACTTATGGCCTAGTATTGTTTTATTTGGTGATGTAACGTTTCTTTTGTATTTCATTATGTTCATTGAATTCTCTAATCCTCGTATAATCCTTTTACGAAATATTGAATAAATCAACTTCTTTACAAGCTCTCTCTACCTCTCCCTACGAATCTGACAATGAAATACGACTGATCTCATAACAAAATCCAATCTTACAGGAAAAGCTGATTCTTGAAGTAAAGAAATACTGTATTCAATTTCTGTCAGCCCGAACGGTGTATCTCTCGGCCACCAAGTGTTTTTCAAGCGTAATCTATAATAAAATTCTTTGTGGTACATTTTTAGTGCTGGTTTACCTGTGTTGGTGGTTAACATACTAGCAAGTGAGTCACCAAACAAACGGCAGCAAAGTGTCAAATATTGTCTGGATGAATTACTCAACGTGGCCTTCAAACCGATTCCTGAAGTTGTAGACCAAACTACTGACTTACCACAGGTAACCCAAATGGTCTAACGACAAGTCAATCTATCTAGACTACATAGGTTTTAGAGCGGTTTTCGCATGGGTGGGAAACGAGACGAGAAATGTCCTTCTGTAGCCGTACCGTGTCTTACCGTATCCGTAAGATACGTGTTGTGATTGGATGAATTAATGAAAGATTATGGGAAGATTATTTCAATGCTACGGCATGTCGTATCTTGTACGTGTCGGTAAGTCAGTACCATATGCTTCCCACTCACACGATAACCATTCTCATGTGAAGCCATTTCAATATTACGGCATGTCGTGCCTTATGTTCTCCACTCATAGGAAAATTTTTGACGTTTCGACTTATTGTTTCGTATTTGAAAAATTGAAGGAAGAATTGAGAAAGTGCTTTCTCTATAAAAGATGTTAACATGTTAAAAATGTTCTCCCGCTCCTAAATCATTTTTGGATACTGTGTGATTGTAGTTGTGCTGTTTTTCAGGTACATGCCATGAACATCCTTCGCTTATTGTACCAAGACACAGCATTGGGGAACGATGTTTTGTGTTATACTGAACAAGGTCTGGTACTGGCTGTACAAGGATTTGCTTCACCTTCATGGTCCATACGTAATGCTGCAACACAACTCTTTGGTATACAATAATCCTTTATTACTACCTCTATTATCTCTAGTATGTCATTATTATCATGTTGTGTTGTGTTGTGTTGTGTTGTGTTCCGTTGTGTTGCGTTGCGTTGCGTTGCGTTGTGTTGTGTTGTGTTGTGGTGTGTAGTGTAGTGTTGTGTTGTGTTGTGTTGCGTTGCGTTGCGTTGCGTTGCGTTGCGTTGCGTTGCGTTGCGTTGTGCTGTGCTGTGCTGTGCTGTGTTGCGTTGCGTTGTGCTGTGTTGTGTTGTGTTGTGTTGTGGTGTGTTGTGTTGCGTTGTGTTGTGTTTCGTTTCGTTATGTAGTTTTGTGTTGTGTTGTGTTGTGTTGTGTTGTGTTGTGTTGTGTTGTGCTGTGCTGTGTTGTGTTGTGCTGTGTTGTGCTGTGTTGTGTTGTGTTGTGTTGTGTTGTGTTGTGTTGTGTTGTGTTGCGTTGTGTTGTGTTTCGTTTCGTTATGTAGTTTTGTGTTGTGGTCTAGTCAGTCTGGTGTGGTCTAGTCTGGTATGATGTCATAAATCACGTCATGACTTGTACGTCATAGTTGCATTATGTCGGATTGAACTAGTAGGTCATATTTTTCATCATAGGCTTTTTTGAGTTTCATAAACAGGATGCATTGTGGTCAAGCTTGGGTACCAACAACACCATATAAGGCCTTATGAACAAAGATGTTTGTATCAAAGCTAGACCACAATGCACCACACTTGTGGGTCTCACTATTTTTCTCTTGATAATACTCCCTTTAGGCTCATTAGTTCTCCGTGTTCTTGGTCACAAACGAGGACTTCAAGATGAGAATCAGTTCAACTCCATTAGCGCCAGAGATTTCTTCAAGCGATTCTCATCCCTCCGTTCCTTCTTCCTCGAACAACTTAGTTCTTTTTCTTCAAAAAGTGATACCCAACCGATGACTACCTCACACAAACAGGCCGCGGTTCTCAAACCAGAACTCTTCCCAATTCTCACTCTGTTTTCCAAGCTACGACCAGCAACATGTGACGCTGAAGAAAAGTAATATTCTTATTCCGTTCATCATTTATTCATATTATTTTTATGTCTAAAAGTTTTTGTTTCTCACTTGTTTTTAGCTTACTTTCCGATTTCATCCCCTTCTTAACTCCACTGTCCTCGAGCCCAGTCTTCGCTGTGCGAAGTTTGGCCGCTCAGGCCTTGGTACCATTCGTAACGATAGAAGGGTTTGGGAGAAAAGCTGTTGAGTTACTCCACAGTATACCAAGCTCACCGCAATCTTTGTCCCAAAATACATTACACGGAACTCTTCTCCAGGTAAGAGGCTCATGAAAAAACTACAGCACGGTCACGTTACGGGATTATGACATCAGTTGAAGCGATTATCATCCAATCGCGGCGCTTGGATACTGGCTTACATGTCTATTAATACATCACGTGATCATACTCCGCCATGTTGGGTTGAAAAATGGCGGAAACAGTCACGTGACTTTAGTATGTGCATAAGACATTTTTATTGTTCTTGGTGTTTATTCGCTTGCTTCATGATTTAGGTCCATCGTCTCGTCGATGTTATGGGTATAAACTCCCAAGTTACCATGGAGACGGGTTTAGTTTTAAAAGAGCTGCAGAACAGATCATGGCTGGGAACAGGTTTAAATCCTTGCGCAATGACCAAGGCTGAGTACTTGAATATTCTGATGGAGCTGGCTCCAATGACTGCTAAAAAAGGTAAGTGTTGGAAAGGAAAACACTTAAGCCGTTTAACATCCACCATAAGTGACTTGAGAGTCGTAAATACTCATATTCTCTGAGTTTGGGTTCCCTGTGGATATGCGGTTAGATTAGTTTGCGATTGGATCTTATCACTCTTGTTTAGCAGATGATGACCTGAAGTCCTTGGTTGAGCACTTGATAGTGGAGACAGATCATAACATTCCTGTCCAAGTAGGACTACCCTACTTACACCGTGCACTCGCTGCTGCTGCGCTGGATCTTGTAACCAACGAGTTCTGGGCTGAAGGTAAATAAAAAAATGAAAAAACATCTCTGAATCTTCATTTCGTGAGAAATGTCCAGTCCGTCCCTTGAATAGCCTCCTACGCAGACGCCCTTAGGGTCGTCACGCAATACGTTGCGTGACGACGTGACGACCCTAAGAACGTCTGCAAAGGAGGCTATCCCTTGATTGGTACTTGCACATATCTCTTCAAATGTTGAACAACTTAAAATTTTATCGATACCCAAAAACAACCTCTGGGCTGATGTAAGTCAGGGCATGGCTAACTCACAGATCCAACCCTGAAACAACCTCTGGTCTGATCTAAGTCAGGGCAGAGCTAACTAACAGATCGAATCCTGCATGAAACAATACATGCACAGGAATCGGACCCGAAACGTCAGGTGCTCTACTTCTACGCCACCCTTGTTCAAACCTATTTGTTCAAGGGTGGCATAGTGGTCTTATTATACGATTTTCTGTTCGATATTTTCTTATATAGTTTTTTTTCAAAGACTCTATCATTTTTATTTTTTCTTATTGTCCTCAGGTTTAGAAGATTCTAATTACATCAGTGTCATCAAAACATATCTTCACAGCAAAGAACGCGAGACACGAATCGCCACACTTGGACGCCTTCACCTTGTCCTCCAGAATAACAAACGTTTGTCGAGACGCAATCTGATTGAAGTATTGACATCACTCATCACCATGGAAACTGACCAGCAATGCTTGCTTCTTGGACTAGATTGCTTTAACGAACTGTGCACTCAGTCTGACGAAATTAAGCTGAAAGACTGGACACAACTGTGGGAATCCTTGCTGTCCTATACGCGTGGATCACGTGGTTCTAGCGTCCAATCAAAAGCAATCACCGCTTTGAGTATTTTAATTTATTTCGTTTTCAAAACATTGGTTAACCAATCACAGATGGCCTCGATGGCAGCTGATTGGTCAAAGCTAATAAGTGACTGTAGCATGCCGGGTAAACCAGAACCCGTGAGAAATGGAGCTGCGCGGGGCCTGGAGATAGCAGGTGTACAGGTCCTTCATTTTGCAGAGAAATGTAGAAGAGAAAATCAAAATTTGGATAAGATAATGGACACAACCGTTAGGTATGATGTAACCCGCCATGACCACACCCTGCCTTTCTACCTTTCTCCCATCTTATTCCCACTTGCTACAATTTTTTTAATTCTTATTTTACTTCTCTTTTACAGAATTTTCACGACAGGCGTTATGCTACTTGAAGACGAGCTAGATGACGTAAGAATCGCAGCTTCTCATTTTGGCGCCAAAATTCGTCATCGTCATGGTAACGTCAAAGACATTAGCAGTATCACGTGCTCTGTTGCCATGACTTCGATATTTGAGTATATGTCACGTGATTTCTGGTGGTCGCCGCGTGTTTGGGTTGCTATGGTTACTATCTTGCGTGGTCGTTCTTCAGTGGTGGAATTGCTAACTGAATATAATAAATCCAGGTAAGATATGTTAACATCATCCTGCTTTCAAATGGGCTTTTGTCACACAGCGGCCATATTGGTTGAAACAATGGGTTTTGATTCCCTTGGGTCCCCTGCCCTCGCTTTGAGGCGCTTCATAACGTTCCAAACAAAGGTTTTTGCTCTCAAGGGAATAAACATGACCGCCTTGTGATAAAGGTCCTTGAGTCTCGGTTTAACTCTTGGTTTAAGATACGAAAGCCCGTGCATAGAAGTATGCGAATACATTAAATGTGGTCATAGCTGCATGAAATTGAGGTTAAGGATGTCATGCATAAATATTAAGAAAGGCCTAACCTCCTCTTCCGCAAGTTTTTCCTCTAATCCTATTGATTTATCTACAGGCGCATTCTTTTTGAGCAAGAGGAATGTAATCTGTATGCAGAGCCATTCATCACAATACAACTTGCTTGCAGACATCTCAAGGTACTCAAAGCCTGTTTTCTTCAGTTATTCTTTATAAAGACAAAAGACATGGCCGCCAAGCTTAAGACCAAATCTGGCCTGTTAAAATCAACCAATATGGCGGCTATGACGTCACATATACCCTAAGAATACGATTCCTTGCGTGCTGTCAAAACAAATGTATGTTCATAAAGGCGCGATTACATGGAGCAATTTTCTCAGCGACTTGTCTCGCAACGGCGTTGCGACTCAAGTTGTAAGAGGGTTTACACGGTGCAACGGAGACGCAATCGTTGCCAAAAGTAGAAACAAATTCTACTTTTCGCAACGATAGCTGCAACGTGTCTTGTAACATTTTTCAAATTGCACTAGAGGTTACATGCCGCAATGCTGCATGCAACTTGTGTCGCAACATTTTTCAAATTGCACTGTAGGTTACACGCCGCAATGCTCCATGCAAGTTGTGTCGCAACATTTTTCAAATTGCACTGTAGGTTACACGCCGCAATGCTGCATGCAACTTGTGTCGCAACATTTTTCAAATTGCACTGTAGGTTACACGCCGCAATGCTCCATGCAAGTTGTGTCGCAACATTTTTCAAATTGCACTGTAGGTTACACGCCGCAATGCTGCATGCAAGTTGTGTCGCAACATTTTTCAAATTGCACTGTAGGTTACACGCCGCAATGCTCCATGCAACTGGTGTCGCAACATTTTTCAAATTGCACTGTAGGTTACACGCCGCAATACTCCATGCAAGTTGTGTCGCAACATTTTTCAAATTGCACTGTAGTTTACATGCCGCAATGCTCCATGCAACTTGTGTCGCAACGCCGTTTCGAGACAAGTTGCAGAGAAAATTACTCCGTGTAATCGCTACTTAACACATTAACAAAACCTTGAATCGTTTTGGTAAAAATTTATTTTCAAATTTTAACAGCTTATAGCAGACCAAATCAGTTCATCCTCTGAAGATGAACAAGCAAAGGAAATCAAGAACCTATATCGAGAGTGGCTTCAAAACGAAGTACAAAGACTTCTATCTGACATAAAAACATTAAAAAACTCAGGTAGTACAAAGAGATAATGATAATGATGGCCTTATTAGTGTTTTTGTCTTGTCAATTCTTATTATTTTCTCTACAATTTTCAGGCATAAGAGACCTTGGTTCTCTTCAAAACCCTAAAATGTTTACCTTACGCTATCGCCTCGTTATGATGAGTGACGTCATTACGCACGTGATCTCGTCGCTAGGAGGCTCATCGTTTCCAAACAACAACAGCTTGCAACACGAAATAAAGACTATGTTATCTGATGTGGATAAGGTAAAACCTCATAAGAAGGCGGGAAATGGTCACGTCTTAACTTAACGTTATTACAGCAGTTTTTGTATGACTGTGAAAGCGTCGGTGCCGTATGCGTGCCTTGCCGCGCAATACATCACTTTACCTTGGCCTAATGTTTTCCCATATTTCAAAAGACCACGTGTCATTCTATTGAGAATAAGATTCTTTGTTTGAGTTGTATTCATGTTCATGTTTCTTCTCATATGCAACTGTTAAACAAAGAAATGATACTCTAGGGAATGACGCGTGGTCTGAAATGGGAAAACAGTTCATTCAAAGTAAAGAGGTATATTATCATACTCAAATACTAATCCAGGTTGTGGATAACTTGATTGATATATTTTGTTCTTGTTGATAGAATTCTGTTGGTTCTCATCCCATCCTTCACGAATCTACACTCAGCTGAAATCGAGAAACAACTACCAATGAAATAAACAAAGAAGATCGTAAAAGCTCCCAAGAATACGATTTGTAAAAAGGCTGTTTCGATGAAATCTAGCAAGATTGACTGAATTGAGAATAACGAATGAGAATGAGACTATTAAAAAATGAAAAGAAATTATTCAAAATTTGTAGTGAAAAAATGTTGCTTTTGACTGTGTTGATACGATTTCAACGTCCTCCTCTCACCTCCCGACTAACCCGAGGATTGCCGGCGCTTGAAGGAAGGAAAGTATGATGTCTTGAATTTCTCTTGAAAAGGGGACTTTTCCTTTTTTCAGCTGCCAGGTCCGGATGGCCAAAATTCTCAGTTTTGAGAATAGCTTTTTCTTTCCAGAATAAGTCTATTCTTTTTTAAAAAAATCACAGAATTGCGATCCTTACGAATGAGCGCAAATATGGAACGGATGAACGGAGAGGATGAAACGAGAGAACAATAGTTATGGGATTCCTGTGCCAACCGACCCAGGCTTTCTCGTTCACGATCAGATAAAAATGGCGGAAGTTTAAAATGATGCTTCTCTATTTACCTCGAGTTTAGATTACTCTTTCATCACGATGGCTGGTGATATATTAGACAGATTCAACCCTAAGATTGCTAAATTAGTTAAGCTTCTTTTCACGACAGAAGATATTTCTCTTCACGGTGAAAAACTCGACATCCGAGAACAAAAAACTGGGTAAGTCGAGGAAATGTTTTCGTTCAGTTTTGTGTAAACAACCTCGTAGTTTTTGCCTTTAAGACATGGAGAGAGAGTTAGAGGGAAAGCTTCTTTGTTGTAGTCCTTGTTCATTATGATATGTTCAAGAAGATCGTAAGTTTGTTTCACAGGTTGATAAATTTTGTGATCGCTTGTTTGTGTTCTTATTTTTAGGTGTAGCTATCCTCCATCTACGGTGAGAAATCTTGATCGATTTAAAATCCTTATACCATTTGCTGGACACACTCTTAAATGTAAGGAAAACCTTCATAATTGTTAATAATTCTTTTGAAGCTCACGTGTTTGGCGTAATTTTTTATGTACGTGTATGTGTACACGTCTTAATCATATCTGTCATGTCTTAATCATATCTGTCACTTCTCTATAATGAGACAGCCAATCTGTCTTCTTTGTTAGTGTCCCTGATTAGTAGGCTACTTGTGGCCAGCTAGTAAGTTTGGCACGCAAATAAAGTTGTTAATTAATTCGTTGCCTGTTGTTTTGTTTTGCAGGGGAAGTCATATTTAGTGAGCTTGATTTGCCACCGGATTTTATATTTGGAAGCCATGATTTAGATTTTGTGCCAAATATAAAAGAGATCCAGGTATATATATGAACACACCTCAAAAATATGTTTTACATTCACCTCTGTGTCAACTGATCAAATGCTCAAAAACAAGACTACAAACTTCTGCCTTGTTTATTCACAACCCCCCTTATTCTTGCATAATACTGTATTAAATACATGTAATGTTCACGAGGGACTGACATGGGCTCACACACTCTCACTCTCAATAACATAACTTCATGACACTCTGGGCTCTTATTCCCGACTTTGATCAGCCTATATAGACTGTTTCAGGGTATTGACAAAATTTGTAGGTTACATAATATAGCTGTAATTATAATATTGATTCTTGTAGTCTCTGATCCACTGGGATAGCAATGATGAAGCAAGCCTGGTATTAGTCATCAAAGAACTGATTCAACAATACAAAGAGTACCAGACAGACCTGGTCAGACAGATACCGCGTATGCAGTTTGACTGTGATTTCCTAGTTGGTAATGAAGACTATAATGAGTATGAGATACATCTGTCTAAAGGATCTCACCAGGTATGTACTACTCGAAACATAAGGGATATTAGGCATTAACAAGCATTGAGAATGGTGACATTGCTGGGACGATGATGTGCAAGCATGTTTTTTCGTGCTTTTTCATGTTTTTCAAAACGATTTTTCATACACATGCTGTCATCCTAAGCATTGCAGTTCTCAATGTTCTAGTGAGGAGAGTAGCACCAAGGACTACAGTGTATGCATGTAAAACTGTTTTTCAAAACAGTTTCTCATATGTATGCTGTCTTCCTCAGCATTGCAATTCTCAATGCTCTCACAAGGACAGTAGCCCCAAGGACTACAGTGTATGCATGTAAAACTGCTTTGAAGACATGCTTATATCAGTGTCCCAGTGTTGCTGAAGTCTCTTTCTGGAATGGGTTTGGACATTACATACAGCTACCCTGCTTGCAGAGGTCTTTTTCTGACCTTCGTTTTGGCTTTAGGTTGCTCAGCCCTACGGAGGGGAAGAAAAATAACCTCTGCTCTAGCTAGCTCGCAGGATACATACAGCAATTACGACATTTAGAAATGAGCTGAGTTCCCATCATTTTTTTATGTCCAAATGTCCTATTATGAAAATGAGTGTAAAAAACTTGTTTAGTACATGTTTGCTATATTAGACCATGGACTATTGATCCTTGACCATTTGTTTTTACTTATTTTCAACAGACCTATGATACCTCTTCCAATGTAAATATTCTTATTAAAATATCAGTAAATACAGAATCAATTCCACCTTATCTAATAAAGGTAACTTCTACACTAATTTACTAATATAATAGCTCCGGCACTTTTGATATTCTGGTTGAGTGATCACGCACAAAGCAATTCAAGACGAGGCTCCAGGGAAACAATGGAAACAATAATATAGATTACTCCTAATCTATTCTCTTGTTTCCCCGGAGCCTCACCTTGAATTGCTTTGTGTGTGATCACTCAACCAGAATATCAAAAGTGGACCATTGCAGCTGTACAGCAATATAGCTATACAGTGCATTAAATTGTGTAAGCATGGGATTCCTGTGGATAAAATTCTTAATTCAATCACAGGCACCCCATTCAAATAAATCAGTTACTTAATATGTGGTTCTAAAAAATATTCATACCCTGCGATGCATGGAGGATATTTGAAAAAGGATCCTCTACCCTCTGGAATTTCCAATTTTCTTCCATACAAACCTTGTGATTTTGTTTTTCCTCTGACCACCCATCCCCTGGGAATTTCCCATTTCTTCCATGCTGAGGTAATCGTATGGATGTTTTTGGAACCACACAGTAGAAAAGTTAACTGCCATTTTTCCAATACATAGGATAATCCAGGGGAAGATGTAGCATGTCTTCTTGTGACCTACAACTCCCCAGAAGGAAGCTGCCATATCACTCCTAAGCTGTTCTTATCTCCTAGACTAGAGAGGTATGCCACACTCCATGATCTATCAAACAGGGCTAAAAAAAAAAACAAGTCAATCCACAATGTCCAGCCAATATTGGAACTTGTCCTTCCAAACACTTCTTAGCTAGGGCAGTTCTCTTGACTGGTACCATTGATCACATGATGAACAGTGCAATGTGTCATGCAGGGGCGTAGCGTAGCATAGAGGATTTTCCAAAGGGGGATGCACAAATCCTAAAAGCCTCCATATTGTTTCTCCCCTCCGAAAAGCCGAAAAAAGGGACATTTCTTCATTTTTCTTTACAATATATGAAATCCCATTATTTTCTATCACTACACCCTGATTGTTTTATTATTTATCACTCCTTTTCTACAAAGAGGGGGGTCACAGGCACCCTAGGACCCGCTGGATACGCCCCTGATGTGGATGATCAAATTTTTAGCTTGGAAAATGTCCAAAATCTTGAACCTTGAGATGATATCATCATCCTGCCTCGAGCTCAGATTTTTTTCCCAAGAAAAATTAGCTCATAAAAATAAAATTTACATCTTTAATCACCATCATCATCATTTTTTTTTCCCACAGAGCTCTTGGTGGTTCCTCGTCCTTACATATTCCTCAATGGGGTGGACAGAATGGTTCTTGCCTAATGGATTATCTACCAATAATAAATCAGTTATTAAAACAAAAAGTGAGTTCAAATGTGATAGCCATTATTACTACAATACATGAAGAGAAAGTTTGCTGGAGCCAGTTGTACGAAGCCTGAATAAGCACTATCCTCCAGATGATTAACTTTATCCAGATGGTGTGATCTGGCTGCTCGAATAGGAGTAATCTACTAGATAATTTATTCTGGTGCAGGGCCATAGGAAGGCCAAAAATATTGGGGGCCCTAGGTCAAAAGTATTAGTTAGTAACAGACCTATAATTTTTAGTGTCCAAAATACAGTACATCCAAAATTATTACAGCCTGTCCCTTATGGTATGAAAATGGAACTTTGAACTATTCACAGTGCATAAAGTCATGAAATACTCTGGGCGAACCAACTATATTACTGGCT
Source organism: Anthopleura xanthogrammica (assembly GCA_964019055.1). Classification (NCBI taxonomy): domain Eukaryota; kingdom Metazoa; phylum Cnidaria; class Anthozoa; order Actiniaria; family Actiniidae; genus Anthopleura; species Anthopleura xanthogrammica. The sequence continues at coordinate 3,840,980 of OZ025212.1, read as the reverse complement.
TAACATCTCGGGTGAACCAGTCACCGAGCAAAACATCCGCAATTGGGCTCATGATGTCCATCTGTTGTTGTATACTGCTTAAAATTCTTCATTTTCGAAGTTGCACAAATGCATCAAAATGCAAAGCTCTTAACAAGTAACATCTGCCATCAAGATGCTCAGAAAATATGGTTCATTCATATACATTTGAAAACAGTGTTAGAATAATTATATGTTCTTGCAATATCACATTTGCAAATGAAACCATGATAGTATCACTACCTGTGTTTTAGGTTTATCAAGTTGGTTCTGGGTATAACAAGAGAAAAGAGTGTGTATCTGCATTCTTAAGTGTTTTTGGAGGGTGAGTTATTAGGGAAGTCAATAGGCAATGTGCATGAGCTCGAAATTCTAGCACAAAGCATGATGGGAAAGTGAGTCCCTATGCTTTTTTGGCTCCTAAAAATTCATCTGATAATTTTTCCTTTGACATTTTCTATGGAAATGAAAATATACGTACTTCAACAGACAAAAATAACAGAGTAGTTTTTTTCTGAAAGTTCCTTTGTTTTCCCTGTTCCATTATTGCAGGACTCACTTTCCCAAAGTGCTTTGTGAGCTTTGATGCACATTGCCTATTATCAATGACAGCAATGCCAAAATGATGATGTGAGCATGTTTTCAGTTTAACAGTAGCCAATCATAGACTGACATGATATTTGTTTTCTTACAGATCTATACTAGAGTATGATGCAGAAACATACCATGATTTGTCACTTTTACTCAAAGTACAAGGCTTCTTTTGCATTGTACACAGTAAGTAAACATTCAAGCACTCATTCAAGCATATAGTGGGATATATATATAGGATATTACATGGTCGCGCATGGTCTGCGCTCACTCGTGAGAGATAATATCAACACTCGAAGATAAAATTTGTATCTCCAAGCGGCCATGTAATGTTCTGTTTATTATATGAAATCTTCAATGAAAAATAATGGAGAATTTGAGACTTGCTGAGCAAAAATTCGAAATTTGACACCACCAGTGTTGATATAAATCGTATCCCCACTGGCCACTGGTGGGAGTGGGGATATCAATTTTATCATTTTGATGCCACTCAATATCACACTCTATTTCATATAATAACCCACGGTATGCCACTCGAAACCATTGAATAACTAGTATGCATCAGGCTGTTAGGGCAATGGTCAGCATTTCTCATTACATGACTGTATAGTAAGAGTCTGATGTCAGTACTATTTTGGTAATTTCAGTAACTTTGTCAGTTGGATTCCCACTGGATAAACCAGTGTTTGTTTTCAAGTCCATTTACCATGAGAGCAATGGTGTTCCCTATTCAACATTATATAAAGACTATCCATACTCTCCTCGATGGCCAGCTGATCAGATGGTAGATGCTGCAAGGTCAGTACTATTCAAGACCCTGGTCCCTCCTTTGACTACTCCTCTTTTTCCGCGAGCACAGGCTGCCCTAAAAAAGTGGAGAGGTCAAAGGAGGGGCCAGCATCTTAACTAGGTTAATGCAGGGTTCATGTAAGCTTAATATTGTTCCAGGACAGGAAGATCAATAAACTGGTTTGTAGCAGGACACATTATGTAATATTACAGTATGCCTCCCCTATGCAGAAATCCTAATTCATTTGGTCATCACGCAACACTCGTCTCCTTTGCATGACAACCCTAAGGATGTAGGTGTAGGAGGGTACCCCAGCACCTACTGTTACTATTTTCTAATAAAGGACATTTGCACCCTGTGACATGATTAAAAAATCTTTTAATTTATTTGAAAATCAACTAGAATGCAGAAGTCCATGGCATGGATTCAAATCCCTAATCAAATAAATCACTAAGATTCCTCCCCCCCCCCCCCCCCCAAGTTCCCTGTCATTGTGACACTAAATAATTTCATTTATTACATGCCTTGTTTTTATAATTTGCAGGTCTTTCCTACTTGAAAAAATTCCTGAATTCAAAGTGTCTTCCTTATCCAATGGAAAGTTTTAAACTTGTAACAGGTAAAGGCCCTGTTACACTGTTCAATTTTCCCAGCAACTTGTCTCTCAATGCTGTTGCAAGACCAATTGCTGGAGAATTGCACAGTGTAAAGGGGTCGTCTCGCTCAGTTCTACTTTTCGCAACGGATTGCAGCAACTGGCAATGCCATTGCACAGTTTATCACCCCTCCAACAACTTTTCTCTCAATTTTAAGGCATATTTTTCAAGTCGCTGTGAGTTGCTGAGATCACATTGCAGTGTCACACCTACCTCTGCAGCACTACATTTTCAAGCTTTGAGAGACAAGTTGCTGAGAATATTGCACAGTTTAACAGGACTCTAAGAAAACAGATTATTTCTCAAAAAAGGTGCAGCAATCAAAACTTTCCACTTCCATTCTTTGTCAACCAAGATATATGCTGCTGGAACCACAAGTTTATCTGCCAGGGAAACTCAGTCACTCAGCAATAAAAATTATCAGGCAAGAGTTTAGTCTACATTATTTAGTTTATGAAGTGATGAAGTCTCATCATTAATAGAATTTCAGGATTTTCATAAGTTTCATGAACTTTTCCAGAAACAACTCATAATTTGGGAATCCCAATTGCCAATAAAAGAACCAACTAAGTACATCATCAAATACAAAATTCAATAGAACTCAATTTTATGAGTTTTTTTCATATAATGCAATAGAGAGAGTTGGATGAGCAAAAATTGATATTGAATTATTCATGGAACAACTAGTAAAAAATAAGGTGCCAGCTGAGCAACAATTGTGCCCTTCACAGTTTCCTGTGCCATCTTGAAAGGTAGCCATACCTTTGCATCAAGCAAGACCAACAGTGAGCTTGCAATGATAGAGACCTTTTTTAACACCTTGGACAATTATTCACAGGTCTCTATCATTGGAAACTCACCATTTGTCTCGCTCCAATGCAAAGGCACGGCTACCTTTCAAGATGGCACAAGGAACTGTGAAAGGGACTATAATTGTGCCTTCCATTATAACTTGTTCATCATCCATTATTCAGTACAGTTTACTACTATTAATATCAACTTCATATACAGCACTACATCAGACCAGTGTGCTTCAAGCTTTCACAGAGAACAGTTTCACTATGGCATTTTTAACCCATCAACTTTAAATATATTTAGAGCTTTAATCAATAAATAAATCCCAAAAATAGTCCATTATTGTACAATGTCTTGAAAATTGTCTTCAACTGAAATTATAAGAATGCTTCAGCTTAGGTGTTTGCCATTGCAAACCGTATTGTGTCTTTGTTTACCAATAAGTAGCCTGTGAGCAACAGATTTTATACAAGCTTGTTGGGACAAATAATGAGGAGAAAGGTATAGTTAATATTAACTTCTATTTGTAATTATTAAAGACATTTTTCTAGATATAAAGAAAGATCTTTCTTCAGGGATTTGAATTCATCTTCATCAAGTGAATATTTTCCTAACCATAAATTAGCCTCATCTTCTGTCAGACTTGAGTAGCTATCAAAATCTGTCAAAAACACAAATTAAGACATATTGTTAGTGCATGGTATCGTAGCATATATAGTAACTAATCCCCCTCTATTAACTATGATGATAGGCATAAAAAATCTCTCACAAGTTGGTACAGAATTCCATATCAAACAGACATCTATCAAACAGCGTGGATGGAATTTAATAGGAAAATAGTTGGAATTTTTTTGCATGAATTGACCAAACTTAAAAGACTAGAAAGAAAAATATTGTTTCCAGTTGAGTGGGTAGATCATTTTAATGCAGATATTGAAAATGGTTTCTTAAGCTATTATATTACATGAAATTTTTGAGACACTTAATTAAAAGTGAAACCAAAGCCATTGTTAATGTTATTTGATGTCGTTTTTGTCCATGAATTATATAAAATAAGAGTTTTTACAATATCGCCAAATTAAAGTGTTGTGAAATAGCGACCTAAGAAATCGCGATAACACATATTTCATGTAAATAAGGTACATTGAACGATTTCAGGTTCCTACCCATGAACAGGACAGCGCAATCATTTGGCTTTATTGTTTTGTTGCGAATGCAAAGGCACATAAAGGATATCCAAACATTCATACCTTTCATCACTAGAAATCCTCCTGGTTCTATACAGGCATTAAGAAATGGAGGATCATCCTTAAAGTCTGTAAGAGAAAACAAAACACATAAAAATTGACAGATTAGTGACTGTCATGAATGTAAAGTTAAAGAAATGGCATATAAAAATAAATTAAACTGGGAACTGAATCACGCTGCTTGGTGTGTTGCCACATCCAAAACCTTTTAAGCAACTTTTAGACCCCATTTTACCCTAATTTGTCATAATCAAATTTAACTTAGAGGCTCTATTTTAGTTTTTATTTGCTTTTAACCATTTCTCACCGGCATGAAATTGAAACAAAAAAAAGACCACCAATGGTATAGTACACCTCATAATACAGGGCCTTAACAACACATGATCACAAAAAATGAATATTTCTAATCCTGGGGAGAACTGGGGGGCACAGGCCCCCCAGCCCCTGTGTGCACTACGGCCCTGTGATAGGCAGGCCCCCTAGAGCAAATCTCATGAATGGCTTTATTATTATTTTTAATTAATAACTAATCCCCTACTTCGTTTCTTGTCAGCATCACATCATCATCATCTTTATTCATAACCACTAGGACATATAAGCATTAAACTGAAATCAAAAGAGATTGCCAATGGTACACTTCATGATAGGCAGGCCCCTCTACCGTGAATCTTGTGAATGCCTTTATTTTATTTATTTTTTTACAATCAATAACTAATCCCCTAATCCCCCTTAATCCCCCACATACTACCGATTCTTGCTGGCATGGAACTGAAATCAAGAGAGCTAGCCAATAGTACACCTCATGATAGGCAGGCCCCCTACAGCAAATCTCATGAATGCTTTTATTTTTTATTTTTTTTGGAAGTAATAACTAATAGATTGTAAAAGCATTGAGACTTTGTAGAATGCTTCTAATAAAGTTTTATTATTATTATTATTAATCCCCTAAATCCCTTACTAATCCCCTACTAGTACTAGAAGCTGAAACCCTTGCACTAATTTTCAACCTGGGGGTCAAAAACAATGAGAAATATTTACATCACAAAAGATTTCAATCCTCAAGAGGAAGTTCTTTTGTTTTGACTATTAATGATTTGATGCCTGGTTAAGCTTGGTTGAAGATGCTTGGCTTTTAATGCTAAGCAGGAACACATAAAGCTTCATTTTCCTTGTGACCGCAAGCCGGGCTAGTGCGGTAGAGCCTGAATTATCAATCCCATAAGGTATGGATTTCTTTATATTTTAACAGCGGCTATTTTGTATCTTCTTTACTTTTTTTTTCGCATAACCAGTAAACAATTTAGTAATTTTGATTTTAATTTGGTAATTTTAATGTGATGTTGATTTTTAACTCGTGGATATAAGCGAATTGTGAACCAGCAGCTAGTACATTCGACTTTTGCTCCTACCAGCCAAATCGAAGCCCATACTCGAATAAAAAGTATACAGAACTCTTCTACCTACCCAGTGGCATAGTGAGGGGGGCGGGGGGATGGAATCGCCCACCTAAAATTTTCAATCAAGCCTTTTTTGTTTGATGGATGATGTCAATGTCACTCAGCCAAGCCCCAATATTGTTTGTGTTTGTTTTTTTTTACTTTCTTTATTCTGAAGGCCCTCCACCCCAAAATTTTACGTTTTTATTCTAGGTCCCCCCCCGCAAATCCTGGGCCCTTGCTACGCCCCTACCTGTTCTGAAAATATTCGGTTTCAAAAAAAATCTGACTCGTGGTTTTGTATGTACATATTAGGCGACCGATAATACAATAAATAAATATTATTCCAGGAGAGAAACGTTGCGTGACGACGTGACGACCCTAAGAACGTCTGCAAAGGAGGCTAGATTCAAGTCTGTGGATAGTGAAATTTTGACCCGGGTACCCCTTAGCATCCTGTTTCAAGTTGTGTTAATATTTATTTCCCAGTCTTTTACTTTTATTATTATTTGTACATCTAATACATATATTGATTATTGTTACATATTGATTTTTGTAATTGTGTATTTATATATTTCATCTTATCTTTATATATTATTTTGTCATACATGTTATACATGAGCCTCTGGCTCAGATAATTAGGGTAACCTAGTCCCACGCTATGACTTTAATAAATTGATTGATTGATTGATTGATTGATTGGGTTGTTTTTTCTTCGATTGGTTTTGATCAGGAAAAGTTCCGTTAATGGAAAAAAAATCACTAAAATCGAATGTTTAAAAGGCCCGAACTCGATAGCCTGCGTCACATCCGGCCTGACATTGATGGGTAATACATTCCACATAACAGTGCCACGATAGCTATAAAAGCTATTTTTCAAGTAATTGGTGCGTGGTAGAGGAATAGCGAGTATGTTAATAGTGTCCCGTAGAGAGTAAGAGGTATCGCTCCTGTGCACGAATCTATAACTTAGATGTTTAGGGGTGGTACCATTTAGAGATTTATAAACTAAGGTAGTTATTTGAATAATTCAAATTTTGCCTGTTGTGTAGCCCTTAGAACGAGGAGAACAAAGTACAATCGTGCGATCGATATGCTAATCAGTTCTCATATACCGTAAATCCTCTATTAAGCCCCCCCTCTCTAATAAGCCCCCCCCTTTAAAGCATGAAATTTATCAAGCCCCCCTCTCTTTTAAGCCCCCCTTCCCCTCCCCCTTCACAACTAAATTCACACTGATAATGGTAAATCATACTTGAGACAACACAAGTGAATCAAATGTTGAAAATAGTTATAATTCACATCTTCCACTTTTTCAATATTTCAGTGGTATTTAATCCTTTTTGTGTTGTTACTTGTGAAAATAAAACCTTTGAGAACGAAGAAATTTGATTTGATATGATGTAATTTCATTTCAATTGATGTAACTGAACTGAGTTGAATACTCCCGTTTCGAGTTCTCTTTTACGCTGTGTTAGCCTCAACTGTGCGTAAATTATGCAGAAATTTAGATAAAACTCGTGAAACTTCAAAGTATTTTTATTGTCTTCTTTACACACAGATCTCTTGAATTTCCACGGGCTGTTACTGAATAAAAGAATATATTACACGGTTTTGAGGCTAACACAGCGTAAAAGAGAACTCGAAACTGGAGTATTGCATTTGAATGAAAATGAATTCATTTGGCTTTATATGAATTTCAGGCACAACGTTCTTTAAAAGTTGCCATCACGATGAACCAAAAGATAACATTGTTTGCCATCTGGATCTCTATTTTCATTGGCTCGATGACTCAGGCTGGAATAGTCGATATCGATAAAGTTGAGGTCACTGTAAACTGCGTATCTGGTAACATGAAAGTCTTCGAGCAGACCAAAGGATTCGTTTCCATCTCACAGCTTGCCAAAGGAGACGTCATTCGTGGAGCCATGGGATCTAAGCAGAGGTCTGCCTGGTGCAATGTGGAAGCGGTTTTCCTAGTTGCACAAGGTCAAAATCGAACAACATATGATGGTTTTACCGCTGATCATATGGTAGTTAACAAAATCGTACACCAGTATGGTAATAAGGGACAGAAAACACAAGGGCCAGTATATTCTCTTTCCACCGACTGCGATGCCGCATCGAATTCAGCTGGCCAGCTATTCACCCCAATAAGTACCGCATTCTGTCCTCATGAGCTTACATGGAGTGAATATCTCTCCTTGATTGGTGCAATACGTCGCATCACAGCCCGTACAGGATACTTCTAGTATGACCTGAATGCTTACCATGATAATGACACCGCTTCAATTCCACGTTGGGTTGATCAGCTTCCCGCATTGTGCGAAGAACTTTTGCATTGCGCAAAGAAAGGTGAATGCCAAAAGTTTGAGTTTGTAACGGAAAAGTTTGTGCATGAGCATCTGAATACAAAATTCGTGAAAACCGTTGACAGAGCTTTTCCAAACCTTGGCGGTAATATCAAGAAGTCTGAGTCGGGAACAATGTCAGAAGTAGTTCGCCCCAAAGAGCAGAGCTATTACAGGATAATGTTTTCAGCGATCGGTGGGTTTGTGTTAGTTTTGCTGATACTTATTGCCATCTTCTTTGTTCGCCGTCGTTCTCAAGCTCGAGTCAGCATCAACAAAAAGTTGCCCAATAAAAGCCAGCCTCCAGTGAACGCCTCACCTGACCAAGCTAAAGCCTGAAGGCACAGTACCGGATCTGTTCAAAATCTGCTTTTTCTAGACTAGCTTTTCTGCACCAAACAAACTAATAATAGGCATGCGCTAACCAAACTCTTTCACTTAATCACTCACTGATGTCATTTATTGAAACTTTGATTATTCCAGCTACTAAAAGATAAGCAAGTCATTCGGCTCCGTTCAGTAATACAGCACACGTGAAGCAACGAAGGAACGAACGAAGTGCCAGGGGAATGCTTCCAGAAGGAATTGAGAATGTTGTATAACTGAACGGAGCACGAGAAAATTAGCTGTATTATAGAAGAATATTTTGTAGTTTTCAATATAGTTTTGCCCGGGAGTTTTGCACTTTTTTTTCAACTGATCTAGTACGTGTACTGTGGTCCGTTCTCGGAGGGAGAATATTTTTAAACCAATCAAAAAGCGTGTAACGCGGTGATAATGCGCTTATGTTCAGGCAAATTGTTCAAATTGTCTCGTATTTGCTCTTATTTACGCTGAATTGTTCAAATTTCCAGTCATGTGCATGATTATTGTATGATCTGTAAGTGAACAGGAATAAACTTGACATGATCGTGATTCTGTAGAACTTCTGACTGCGCGCACGCTGATTTTGGGAATCATTTGTAGAAAACGTTGATGCATGAGTAGAATGGATATTAATATGCAAATTTGTTACGGAAGGTTACTACCCTATCTTTTCACAAAAAGTCACTGCATGTTACTACAAATTCAGTATCGAACTGTGAAATATTGAATGTGACACGTACAGGGGGTGGGGTCATTAACATCTTAAGAGACATCTTAATCATGGTATTCTTATATGAAAAATCCTGATAGAAATATATTGCGAGCTTCCTTCTTAACTGATAACTAAAACATACGGTGATTAATAACAACTTTGCATTCAGTTGTATTTTATTTTCATCATTGGCCACCAACCCAGATTGATAAATCTAAATAACACTATGTCGACTCTTAGGGCCCTGTTACACTGTGCATTCTCCAGCAACTTGCCTCACAACGCCGTTGCGAGACAAGTTACTGGAGAATGCACAGTGTAACAGGGGTTGTCTCGCATTTTTTTTGTTGCGCGTAGTTTTGCACGAAGTAGAACTCAGTTCTACTTTTCGCAACGGATTGTAGTAACTGGCAACGCCATTGCACAGTGTATCACCCCTCCAACAACTTTTCTCGCAATTTCAAGGCATACAGTATTTTTCAAGTCGCTGCAAGTTGCTGAGATCGCGTTGCAGTGTAACACCTCACCTCGGCAACCTGCAATGCTACATTTTCAAGCACTGCGAGACAAGTTGCTGAGAATATTGCACACTGTAACAGGGCCTTTAATCAGGTACTAACAATTGATAATAAAATTGGAGCTAAAACTACTGAATAACAATTAAATGGTCAATAGTTATGAATTGGCGGTTATGATGAGGGAAAAAAGCAAGATGGATCCGCCAAAATACGACAAATAGAAAAAAATCCTTAAAGAAGGACGAAAGAAAAATAACGAAAGAAAGAAATAAAAATTACATTGATTCAGAAATAATGCAAGGACTTCTTAGAGCTTTTATTTGTCAATCGTATTGAAAAATGATTTCTTCAGGTCCAAAACAAAAAGCCGATCTTTTTCTTCGGGACAGGACTTATGGTCCAAAGTTCTAAATTGTTTCAGTTTAAGCAGTTGGACCTAAAAATAAGTCACAACTTAAAAGATCTATAGCAAGTTAGACTGAAATGAGATGAAACAGGACAAAACTTACCAAACATTGGTTTCTTGGGCCACAGCAAGACTCTAATTGCTGTAAGGTCATTACTTTTGTTTGCTGTTCCATCCTGCATGACTAAAGGGAATGCATCACCACGACTCATGCACATGTTGTGAGGAACTTGTCTGTCAGTCAAATAACATGACACCTTGAAGATAAGTCTGATTAGAGAAAAAGAATGTTACTTTAGATCGAGCAGTTTTGTGGTGACAGAAGAGCTAGCCATCTGAGCTGCCTTGGTCTCAAAAGAATAGGTAAATTTGATTATTCATAAATACACTACAAACCCAATTGGGGTACATGGATCTTTATTGCGTAGACCAAAGCAATAGGGGGGGGGGGGGAGGGGTAAAAATATTTACACTGTTGTTGCTAAGTTGTGCAATAGACATCATTGCTAACCACTTCCTTATTAGCCATTCCAAGCTAAGGTTGAGGAAAGTACTGGTTCGAGTTGGCATTGCAGTGCCTTGTGGAACTGTTTTAGAGGACATTTCCAAGATGACGTCTATATCTTCCCCTAAAACAGTCCCACAATGCACTAGGGACCAGAGAAAGTCTTCAGCACCAATGCACTCACCTTGCTAGGGTGTTGATGGTGTTTCCTTGAAGCTGAAATGCAAATCCTCTAGTGGACTGGTTAACAACTTCATAACAACCATGAGCTAAATGCACTGCTTCCTATTCAAAGAAAAATAAATATTTCAAACAGTTTTAAGTTAAAAGCCAACAATATTGATCAGAATTAAATTCAGGTGGATATTAGATGCATGCCATAAAAGATTCTTTAATATATTCTTACAATTTTTTCATGGCATGGAAATGCAGGTGATTGACACTTGCTAAGGCACCAAGGCTATTCCAGCAAACTCTGAGACCCCTGAAAAAGAGAATTGTAAGTTAGTTTTAGCTAGCATCCACTGGGCAATTCGAAGCTCAACAATGTGCTTACTGGAAGGTCCCCATGGAACTGTAAGAGATCTTTCCTACTTGAAAAAATTCCTGAATTCAAAGAATCTTCTTTATCCAATGGAAAGTTTTAAACAACAAGTAAGAAAATGGATTATTATTTCTCAAAAAAAGGTGCAGCAATCAGAACTTTATACTTCCATTATTTATCAATCTAGTTAAATATGCTGCTGGAACCAGAAGTTAATCTAGAAACTCAGACACGTAAAAAAAATTATCTGGCAAAACTTTATTCTCTGTAGTTTATGAAGTGATGAAGTATCATCATTCAGTAGAATTTCATGATTTTATTCATAAGATTCATTAACTTTTCTAAAAACAATCCATAGATTATAATAAAAGAACAAAGTACATATTAATCAAATACAAGATTTAATAGAACTCAATTTTGTGAGTTTTTGTTTTTAAATAAAATGCCAAGGAGAGAGTTGCATAAGTAAAAATTGATATAATTATTGAAATATTCATGTCATAACCAGACAATTTGTTCAAATATCCATTAGTCATTTCACAGATCTACTGTGGTTATATGTGTTTGTGTAAATAGTGAAACCATGGCATTTTTAACCCATTAACTCCAAATATAGCTTCATTAATAAATAAAGTCCAATAGTCCATTGTCAACAATTAATTTCCATTATTGTCTTAAAAATTGTCTTCCACTAAATTTGTAGAATGTTTCGTCTTTGGTTTAATGTTTTCCCATTTCAAATCATATCATTCCCTTGAGAATTGTTTTTTTGTTTGAACCAATTATGTAGCCTATGAGCAGGCTCTCAGCAAAGGGGGAACCTGTAAGTAAGTTACCTAAAGAACCAAAATAGACTTTAGCAAATGTCCTAGCTGTGCTTGGGAAATTCTGGCTTTGCTCTTGAAAATTAAAACCGGAGAGAGACAAGAGGTTGACTTGTGGCAAGTATATCATACAAGGTGCTTTGGAGAAATGTTTAAAGACATTTTTCTAGATACAAAGAAAGGTCTTCTTTCAGAGATTTGAATTCTTCTTCGTCAAGTGAATATTTTCCTAACCATAAATTAGCCTCATCCTCTGTCAGACTTGAGTAGCTATCAAAATCTGTAAACAAAAACACAAAACACATTGTTAGTGCATGGTAGGCATAAAAAAATTCCCTCACAAGTTGGTACAGAATTCCAAATCAAACAGACATCAAACAGTTGTTGTCGTGGTGGTGCAGGATATATTTTCCAGCTGAGTGTGTAGATCATTTTAATGCAGATATTGAAAATGGGGCTGAGCTACCTTATTACATGACATTTTTGCGATACTTAAGTTTCGCGATTTTGAAAAAAAAAAATGCGAAATTAACTTGGCGCGAAAAAGAAGTGTTGCGAAAATAAAATGAAGCAAAAATTAAGTGACCCTCAATTATTGACAAGATAAAGAATTTTTAAAAATGAACAGTAAGGGGAATGATAAAAGACGTTTCTAAGTAATAAGCATTGTTGCATGTTACGTGTTAACATTGTCAAGGAATGTGTAATTAGAAACATACTACGAAGGATTTTTGAAGTGAAGTGAATTAAAATGATTTTTTTTTGCAAAATCGCGAAATTAAAATGTCGCGAAATATGTGATCAGGACAATGCAATCTCTTGGCTTTTGTTTCGTAGTAGCCAATACAAGGCACATAAAGGATATTCAAATATTCATACCTTTCATCACTAGGAATCCTCCTGGCTCTATACAGGCATTCAGAAATGGAGGATCATCCTTAAAGTCTGTAAGACAAAATATTGCCAGATTAGTCATGAATGTACAGTTAAAGATATTGCATAAAAAGGTACTCGTATAAAAACTAATTAAACCGAATCAAGCTGCTTGGTGTGTTGCCACATCCATAACCTTTTAGAGGCTCCTTTCCTCTATCAGAAAATCTATTCTTTGCACCTTCGGCAGTGTTTGGCAATGCAGCTTGAAATTATTATTTCAGATTTTGGAATGACGCAATTTAAAAAAAAAACATTAACTGGAGTTTACAAACAATTATATGGTCGGACAAAAATTAATAAAAATTAACTTAACTTATGCGACATAATTTTTCTTTTTTTTCTTTTTTTTTTCTTTTTTTTTGTTTTTGCTTTGATATGTTAAGACTTCGTCATTCAGTTAATCACAGTTGAGCAACAAGAAAGGTATCTTTATAAAATTATAATTTATAATTTCCTTTATCAAATTGGTGGGTTTCCTTCATTAGCAGTGCAGCTTTCATATTTACGATTTATTTTCAAACTACAAATACAAAATCACCGACAAAGATAAAATCATGATCGAGACTCAGATGCGTTTTCAAAACCAGTTTGCTCCTCTCCTCTACTCTCCCTCTCCGAAATATTTCTGGAATTTCAGTTTCACTCTGATAACTTTCAATAAAGAATTTTTCTCACCAGTGTGAAACTGTTATTGTGCCGAGACCGCCAATAATAGTCGCAACAGGTTTGGTCGAAAGTGTCATTATTTGTTGAAATGCAAAGTCCATCCTGTAGACCTTTTTACCAATACGCTGGCCCCTCACGTGCATTTCATAACAATGGCCCTTGTAAGTGTAAACTATTTTGGTTTTTATTTGCTTTCTCCAGTAAAACCATTTCTTGCCGGAATGAAAGTGAAATCAAAAGACTTCCAGGATGTCCTACTTATCAGACCGGGTGTGAAAAAAAATATCAGAAGCATGATTTTGTTTTAATTGTTTGCGAGTTTTAGTTGGCAATAATCCCTACAAGTTAGGATCCTTTTCAAAAATCCATCAGACGTTTTTGCGATTAGGTAGCACATATTAGCACTGTAAATTTAAAGTACTGTTTGGTCAATGTTCTTATAAAAAGGACCATTTCAGTGAAAAAGATAACTATGTAGAATTTTTCGGATATAATTTTTCAAACTTTCAAAGCAGATTTCTACAGTGTATACAACTCCAGAGGCTGCCCTTTCAGTCTCACACATTTACCTCCCCTTCCTGAGTTTGTGATGATTTGATGCCATGCCTGTCAAGGTTAAAACTAGTAATTAGCGACAGCGCAGACAGACGCCTGACACAGTCTGGTAACTCATTGTAAACAAAATTCTGAAAGGCTACTCTTGTATATGAAGTATGTCTTAAGTCTTCCAATTTGTGTCTGCCAAATATTTCCAATCATCCTTCCAACCTAGGGACTCTCAGGGCCTCACTGAAAATCACAATTGTGAGTGGGCTCCCTGACGAAAGAACATTATTATTATTATTAATAATAATATTATTGATGTCACACGTCATGAGTAGCATTTAACATCACAATTCCATATTAACATCACAATGCTATGTTAGCAAACATGAAGTATCGCTATAATAGTTCAAATATATATATAGATTTGAAATATCCCTTGCGGTAAAATACCCAAACTTGAAAGACAATTAAAAGACGCCGCTCTGTCATGCACTAATGAGAAAAAATTAAGAAAACAAATTGAAGGGACGTGACCAAGGGCTATAGAAAAGTTCTGGAACTTAAAAAATACCAAGTGAACCATGTTGAGGCTCGTAAAGCATGTTCTTGGTAATTTTACACACACACACACCAAAAAAAAACCCCGAATAAATAGCAATTTATTAATTAGACTATTATAAATGTGGCATTGCTCGTGTGAAACGCTGATTCACTCTAATTATCATTACAAATATTACTATTATTTCTAAACAACAAAACCACAAAAGAATTCGTACAACTTTGTTCCAACAGCACGAGATTTCGAAAATGTCGAAAATGTTCGTTATAGCAAAAACGTCTATTGTGATACATTCCAACATGGCTTCGTTATATCCTTGTATCACGGCTATTCATTTGTTTTATATTACTTGGCATGGACCGCGCAGCACCCTAAAAGGCTGTGGGGCTATATAAGAGACTAGTATGGGAAAAAGCGGTGGGGCTAAGATTGGTAAATATAAGAGACTAGTATGGGAAAAGGGAAAAGAAAAAGTTGTAGGGCTATAGCCTCTATTTGCACATTCATAAGCTTATTGGAATATGAAAATATATCGGCCTTTTCTTGTTCGACTGCACGAGATATCGAGGATGTTCGTTATCCAGACTATTTACAAGCTCTTATAAAACTCATGAATAATTAATGAGGAAAACAATAGAAATCACTCTCCGTGGAGGAGGTTGTATATCTGATACAAAACCGTCCTGATTTGCATAAACCTTAACTCCAATTTTCTCAGCCAAATTCAATTTTATCTTTAAAATTTTAGTAGAACATGAGTGTATACACCTAGACGTTTCATAAGTAGTTCAATAAGCTCGTAGACCGTGTTTTATCAGGTCTAAAACCACTCGGCTACGCCTCATGGTTTTTAACCTGATAAAACACTCCGGGAAAACACTCCTCGTTTATTAAACAGTACATAACTTGCTTCAATTAACTGAAATATTTGTAAATTGTAATTGTTTTTTTTTTGTCATTTGGTTCTTTATTAAAGTAATCAGCTTCCATGAAAATACGAGAAAATACAATTTTCATCAGAGCATGGCAGAGCGCCGTCGCGTCTTCTAATCGGCTGTTTCAAGTTCAAGTACTTTATCACAATGGACGGGTTTCCCTAAAACCCGGAAAACGGAATCCGGAATCCGGAAAAAAATACATGGAATACTAAAACCCAGAATAACCAAAAACAAAAATTTTACATACATTCTTTATATTATCCGTTCAAAAATCTTCCCTTCTATGCCATACGAGGTCTGTTTTGACACTACGTCTTGAAACTAACCCGAGACGTGATAATCAGTTTACCCAGTGTTTACCGTCTTTCAATGTCGCGACACATTTCATGCATAACCGAGAATCGAAAATTACTACTTCGAAAAGGATTTTTTAGTATTAAAACTGTTTGGATGGCCTTGAAACTTTCTCTAGGAATAAATGGACTATTTTTCTAAGGAAATATTGGCAGCGTTTTGGGATTAAAGAAGTTTTAAGTTGTTTTTTTTTGGCTGAGATCGGCTGACGATTTGGCATCCCTGCGAAAGAGCACCGGTTACATTATGTGTTACTCGCTGGATTGTCACAACGGCCAAAATTACTCGCTATTTGAGAGCTTTAAAGCGCACGAAAACCCCAGAGAAACGTTCAAAAATAATAAATGAAATACAGAAAACTCTATTTTTGAACACTGTGTGGGTGGTAAAATATTATATTGCATGCGAGAGAGACAAACACGGTAAATACGCTCAATAATCTACACTTCTCCAACCTCGATCAAACTTTTAAGAACATGAACTGCACAGACCACGTAGGGCAAAGAAGGGAAGATTTTTGAACGGATAATATAAAAAAATGTATGTAAAATTTTTGTTTTTGGTTATTCCGGGTTTTAGTATCCCTTGTATTTTTTTCCGGATTCCGGATTCCGTTTTCCGGATTTCGTTTTCCGGGTTTTAGGAAAACCCCAATGGAGGGTTAAGGCTCCGACACACGGTGCAACATTGCGTGCAACATCACACTAAAATATAAAAAATTGAACTTATGTTTTATTATTTTTATGTAATTTGTATTATCCTTGTAAATTAAGCGGAAAAATCGAGATTTTCTCTGATAGTACTGTAATCATAATGTTGTAAGCAATGCTGCATGGAATGTTGCACCGTGTATCTGAGCCTTTAATTCATTTCTATTTTTCACAGCTTTCTTGAAAACACTTTAAAACTGAGCGGAACAAAGTAGCTAATCATGCTGTTCTCAGCGACACTTTATGATCAAGACACTATTGTATAAACCATTTAAATACTGCTGATAACCGTTTTGAAAACAGTTGACGTTTTGAAGATCTGTAAAGATAGATTTGTTGTTTTTACCAAGCAGGGACCGCGCGAGGGGAGGGGCTGGTAAGGCTATAGCCCTACAACTTTTTCCCTTTTCCCATACTAGTCTCTTATATTTACCAATCTTAGCCCCACCACTTTTTCCCATACTAGTCTCTTATATAGCCACACAGCCTTTTAGGGTGCTCCGCGGTCCATGCCAAGTAATATAAAACAATGAATAGCCGTGATACAAGGATATAACGAAGCCATAATAGAATGTATCACAATTAGTGATGCGTGGTTATTCATCTAAATGTCTCTTCAACGGCCCACTGAAAATGAGTAAAGAATCAACTTTACTTCAACTGTAAAGAATGGGACTTTCGATAAGACCTTTCTGCTTTACCACTACTTTCGACTTCGTGCGCTTTAAAAACAATAGGAGAGATCAAAGATTCTACTAGTTCTTGAAGCTGAAACACCATGCGGGCAAAGGACACACTGATTTATTTACCGATTACTAGCAGTAATTAATTTCATGCCTGGTTAAGCTTGGTTGGAGATGGTTGGCTTTTATATATTGCAGGAACATAAAGCTTCACTTTGCTTGTGACAGCAAGCCTGGCTAGTGCATGCGGTAGAGTCTGAGTTATCAATCACATAACGTCTGAGTAAAGGTATGGATTTCTCTATATTTATTCAGCGGCTATTTTGTATTTTCTTTGCTTAAATCTTTGCATAACTGATAAACAATTTGGTAATTTTGATTTTAATATGGTAATCTTAATGGGGTGTTGATAGACTGATGATAGACTATCCAATCTTATGATTTGAAAGCTAAGTTTCCTTATGTTCCGAACCATAATCTAAGGTGGCTTCAAACTAATTCAAAGCTTTTATTTCTCCCTGTTAGGGGTAGGGTCACCTCTTTTATTGCCCATTTTAGAAGTGAATGCTAGAATGGGGAGAATTTCGTCACACAAAGTTGGGCATCTAAGCTTTCTAAAAGTCCTTATTAAGGTTTTTTTCGGGACTTGGCATGGCTCGCTTCGAATTCTAGTTTTCGCTCGCTCCTAGGCCCGGTTAAAGATAGAGGTCGACTTGCGGAGTATAGGGGACATCCACAATATCTACATGCATTGCTTTTACCTTCCTCAATATTTTTGCATTCCACTCAAGCACTCTTTCCTCAGTCAAAGCCAAAGCCATAACTATCAAGGGATTCAATTTGGTTATTACTGGGTTACCTGTGGTAGCCCAGTCGTAAAATGCCTTTGTTGTTGTTTTTTTTTTCTTTCCGATTCCTCCCCGACAAAATGGCAAAGCTGCGCAATAGCACCCAGCAATAGCACTCACGGCTCACTCGTTAAAGATCGTTAAACATTTACGAACTGTTGATTGATTTACAAATATATACGAACATACAAAATTATAAAATCTAAAGCAATCAGCTGAGGGAAGTTTTGAGTAATTATTTGCTCGTCTTACCGTTGTAATTCAAGGATTCTAGTAGTAAACAAACGCTGTGAACGTGACCACAGTATAGCAACTGGGACTGGAATTGGAAGTTGGACTTGAAAATGGGTATTTTCGATGACTTAATTTTTGATTTAATTTTTTCCGAAATGGCTTTTACTGGTTTATCACTGTCTTTCGAAAAATGAGGAAAAAAGAAAACGAGGGTAACGAAAATACTTCAGAAAGATTCCAGCCAAATTGTTATTTATTGATCACTCCTTTTCCACAAAGGGTGGGTTCAAGGATACCCTAGGATCCCTCCCCCTCCCCCTGGTCCCACCCGGTCCAGGTAACCCAGTCTACCCTGACCACAGGGTCTTGTTAATAAACTTTATACAGTACATATTGGTGTCTTTGATTGACGCAAGCAGATAAATGTCTTACTGATGAGAATAACATTCCAATCCTCAGTGCTAGCATGCTTTTGTTATCATTGTCATTAATACAGAACAGTTTTTAGCTATAAAATTACAAAATTCTTGGAATGAAAGGCTGAACTGATCTTTTATAAATGCAAATTCTTTACTTTTCTTCGTAGAAACAGTAGCTTTGGGTTGGGGGAGGTCATGGATTTGTTTTTAGAAAAACAAGGGGGAGGGTCACCACAATATTTTTTTTCTAAATATGAAAAACTCCAGCCCACCCCCCCCCCCCCCCCCCCATTAAAACGTACAGTCCCCTAGGTTCGAGAATGTAGCATAAACCTAAACAAAAACAACACCGAATAGCAACAGCTTTATCTTTCTTTGTATTAAGTTTTGGTATCTAATTTCAAGGTATTCATAAATACATACGGAATATGGATGTCTGTGGATGTCAAGCCAGCATGAATACGCTGTGGTCTAAATATAAAATTCGAAGAAATTCCAAAAATAAGCTTATTTTCGCCTTTTCTTTGAATTGAGTCCAGATGTCATTTCTTTTAAATTTACGTCGTTGGAAGACCGCAATCCTTCTTCATTATTTTGAGCTATTTTTAGTAGCACTTCTGTACATAGAATAGGGGCAATGCCTTCAAAAGACTAAATGTAGACAACGAAATAGAGCATGCGTAGACACTAATTTATGTCGCGTGATAAGCTAGCTCCGCCCTCTCTTAATTGTAACGTAGTGACATTGATTGACAATTGACACATGCTAATTGATCGGACTACAGACGGGTACTCTATAGTAGATGCCCGCTAAGGACTCTTTGGTAAAGTCCTGAAGACCCCTGGGTACTATTGCGCAATTTGTCCATTTTGTAAAGGAATCAGAAAGAAGACAAAAGAAAAAAAGGTATTTTATGACTGGGATACCAGGTTTGAACCGATATGCTAATCAATTATCTTATCATGCGCAGCAGCAAGACTGCTGAAAATAGTCATATTTTGCATCTTCCACTTTTTCAAAATTTGTTATTTGTAAATTTTTGTGTTGTTACTTGTGAAAAATGTAACCTTTGAAACCCTTGAGAACGAAGAAATTTGATTTGATATGATGTAATTTCATTTCATTTGATGTAACTGAACTGAGCTGAATAGCATTTGAATGAAAATGAATTCATTTGGCTTTATATGAATTTCAGGCACAACGTTATTTAAAAATTGCCATCACGATGAACCAAAAGATAAGATTGTTTGCGATCTGGACCTCTATTTTCATTGGCTCAATAGCGGCTGATAATATTCTCATCCAAGTTAACGTACACACTAAAAACTGTGTATCTGGTAAGATGAAAGTCTTCGAGCAGACCAAAGGAATAGTTCCCATCTCGCAGCTTGTCAAAGGGGACGTCATTCGTGGAGTCATGGGATCTAAGCAGAGGTCTGCTTGGTGCAATGTGGAAGCGGTTTTCCTAGTGGCACAAGGTCAAAATCGAACTACATATGATGGTTTTACCGCTGATCATATGGTAGTTAACAAAACCGTACACCAGTATGGTAATAAGGGACAGAAAACACAAGGGCCAGTATATTCTCTTTCCACCGATTGTGATGCCGCAGCGAATTCAGATGGTCAGCTATTCACCCCAATAAGTACCACATTCTGTCCTCATGAGCTTACATGGAGTGAATATCTCTACTTGATTGGTGCAATACGTCGCATCACAGCCAGTACAGGAAACTTCTGGTTTGACCTGAATGCTTACCATGATAATGACACCGCCTCAATTCCACGTTGGGTTGATCAGCTTCCCGCATTGTGCGAAGAGCTTTTGCATTGTGCAAAGAAAGGTGAATGCCAAAAGTTTGAGTTTGTAACGGAAAAGTTTGTGCATGAGCATCTGAATACGAAATTCGTGGAAGTCGTTGACAGAGCTTTTCCAAACCTTGGCGGTAATATCAAGAAGTCGGAGTCGGGAACAATGTCAGAAGTAGTTCGCTCCAAAGACCAGAGCTATTACACGATAATGTTTTCGGCGATCGGTGGGTTTGTGTTAGTTTTGCTGATACTTATTGCCACCTTCTTTGTTTGCCGTCGATCTCGAGCTCGAGTCAGCAAAAAGTTGGGCTATAAAATCCAGCCTGCAGTGAAAGCGGCCTTTGTGTGATGAAGCTAAAGTATGAAGGCGCAGTACCGGATCTGTTCAAAACTCAGCTGTATTTAGAAGCTTGTTAGACTAGAACTTAGAACTTTAGGATCATGCGCGCATTATAAATATAGTATTATTATTATTATTACTAGATTTTCACTGCAGTAAACAAACAAACAAACAAACAAACCAAAATACAAACAGGCAGACAACAACAAAACAACTGACTGAACAGAAAGACAGACAGAAAGTCAAACTCATTCACTAAGTCACTAATTTCATTTGAGACTTTTGAAATTAAAATTATTCCACGGCTACCACAAAACAACAATAACAACAACAAAACAAGCAAACAAACAAAAAAACGAACACAAAACATTCGATATATTGTTTCGATAAAGATTGTCATAACTCCCTCCCCTTCCAGCTTTTTCCATTTTCAATACAGCAGCAATACAGCAATACAGCACACGAGAATGGTGACGAAAAAACAAAGCTGGATGAAAGGAGAATGCTTCCAGAACGAAGTGAATATTACGCTGTATAAGGCTGGAGTACGAGAAAATTAGCTGTTATACGTATCAAGAAATGCGTATTCAAAGTCGAGGAAGAAAAGGCCTATTGTACGGTAAACGATCCTGGCCTTACATGGTCATTGAAGGATTAAGTGGGATTAACATACCGCGCCATACCGGTTTTGATACAAAACTCCCTTTAGGGGGGAGGGCGTAGTAGATTTGGTCTCCATACGACATGGTATACAAAAATATGTTGTAGTTATAGTTTTGTACTTTTTTTTGCAACTGAGCCTGATACACACGTACCGTGCTCTGTTCTCGGAGGGAGCACAGTTTTACATTTTACATAATACCTTATACATTATACATTTACTTATACATAAGCAGAAAATGCCACTAATGCGCTGTCAGATATTTGCTCTTATTTACGCTGAATTGTTAAAATTTCCAGTCATGTGCATGATTATTGTATGATTTGTAGGTGAACATGAATAAACTTGAGATGATTGTGATTTTGTAGAACTCCTGGCTGTGCGCACGATGATTTTGGGAATCATTTATAGGTTGAGGTGGCTCGGTGGTGTTTTCTAGGCGCGCTACCAAGTCTCGTACCCAGAGCTCGGTACGAGACTGGGCGCTACCTTTCAATTTCAAATCGCAAACATCCGGACGTAAACACGTCATTGGGAGAAAAAAGCTTTTCACGGTCTTAAAGGAAAGATGAAATTTTCAAATGAGCATGTCTTAACTGAAACCGAAATTAATATGAAACTGCGGGGAAGTGTTGGTGTGTTTGCTTTATTGCCCATTTTCTCCAATGTCTAAAGTTTTTAAATCGCACTTGAGATCTTGGAGGATGAGTAGTTTGCTCAAAGGTACAGAAATTTGAAGAAAATCTGTGAGAGTATTTTTGAGAAATTTGACGTCGAAGTTTTGAAGCCATATTTTTTACAACATCCTTGTGAGTTCCGGTGTGCCGTGCGTGCCAGGCATTATGTTTTCTGCAATCAAGTATATTGACTGGCTCACGGCATAATATAAAAATAAAACAAGTACGGAAGCAAAATAATGAAAGAAAGAAAGAAAAATACATGCAAGGGCTTCTACAGATACCCAATAAGGCGTTTATCTGTGACGTCAATCGTCCGGGTCCGAGACAAAAAGCAGATCGATCAGTGATAAAGATTTTTCTTACTTTTTCTTCAGGACAGGACTTATGGTCCAAAGTTCTAAATTGTTTCAGGTGGAGGTAATAAATCATGGAGAATATTTTTTTGGCGGCTTTTGCTTTAATTTGTGAACAGTTGGACCTAAAAATAAGTCACAACTTAAAAGATCTACAGCAAGTTAGACAAGTGAGAATGAAATGAGATGAAACAGGGCACAACTTACCAAACATTGGTTTCTTGGGCCACAGCAAGACTCTAATTGTTGTAAGGTCATCAGTTTTTTTTGCTGTTCCATCCTGCATGACTAAAGGGAATGCATCACCACGACTCATGCACATGTTATGAGGAACTTGTCTGTCAGTCAAGTAACATGACACCTTGAAGATAAGTCTGATTAGAGAAAAAGAATGTTACTTTAGATCGAGCAGTTTTGTGGTGACAGAAGAGCTAGCCATCTGAGCTGCCTTGGTCTCAAAAGAATAGGTAAATTTGATTATTCATAAATACACTACAAACCCAATTGGGGTACATGGATCTTTATTGCGTAGACCAAAGCAAATCTCTCTGGATTGGGGGGGAGGGGTAAAAATATTTACACTGTTGTTGCTAAGTTGTGCAATAGACATCATTGCTAACCACTTCCTTATTAGCCATTCCAAGGTTAAGGAAAGTACAGGTTCAAGTTGGCATTGCAGTGTTTTGTGGAACTGTTTTAGGGGACATTTCCAAGATGGTATTTATTTTGTTTCCTAAAACAGTCCCACATGCACTAGGGAACAGAAAGTCTTCAGCACCAATGCACTCACCTTGCTAGGGTGTTGATGGTGTTTCCTTGAAGCTGAAATGCAAATCCTCTAGTGGACTGGTTAACAACTTCATAACAACCATGAGCTAAATGCACTGCTTCCTATTCAAAGAAAAATAAATATTTTAAACAGTTTTAAGTTAAAAGCCAACAATATTGATCAGAATTAAATTCAGGTGGATATTAGATGCATGCCATAAAAGATTCTTTAATATATTCTTACAATTTTTTCAACAAGGAGTGGGTGATCCAAGTACATGGCATGGAAATGCAGGTGATTGACACTTGCTAAGGCACCAAGGCTATTCCAGCAAACTCTGAGACCCCTGAAAAAGAGAATTCTAAGTTAGTTTTAGCTAGCATCCACTGGGCAATTCGAAGCTCAACAATGTGCTTACTGGAAGGTCCCCATGGAATTTTAAGAGAGAGCAAGGGAAGGAGTGGAAATTAAAGAAGAGAAACACATGTTTAAGTACTACTTTCTTTGAATACTGGGCCGAGTGAGGTACCCCTCCTTTTCCCTTGATTAGTTAGGATATCATCTTAATGATCAGATGGTCGTATCTTGGGAAGCTAAGGGTCATACCTGTGGTTGCTTAGCAACATCATATCAAGTGCAATGTGCAGTGACTCTTCTGTAAGCACCTTCAAAATACATGGAACAGACACAATCATCATCAGTTATCAGTCATTATCGATCATCAGTCATCAACAATCACATCAATCATCATCATCATAATCAATCATCACTATCAACCATCATCAGTCATCATCATCAATCATCATAATCAATCATCAGTATGGTCATCTTCATCATCATCATCAATCATCATAATCAATCATCATCATCATGCATCATTATCAACAATCACCATCATCGTCATCCTCAACCATCATCAATCATCATCATAATCAATCATCATCATGCATCATCAACCATCATCAATCATCATCAAACATTATCAATCATCGATCACTATCAACATTATCGTTATCATCATCATCATCATCATCATCATCATTACTGAGCCATATAAAAGTGACACATTCACAAACCTGAGGAAGACACTTGTTAATACTGGGTACCAACAGAACATGGCCTACATCCACAGGACTGTCATTGATGATGATTAAATTAGTACTTTTTTCTGGATCTACTATGTCGCAAAAAAAATAAAATGAAATTCAAGATTGGTGAACTAAACATAACAGTCTGTTTCAATGCAGCATGCCCTGATCTGAAGGCTAAGAAAGTTTGCACATCTTAAACTGCTTGTTTTAGGGGGGGACCTATAGTGCAAATGCCCTATTTCAAGGGGGTGGCTGCTACCTACAAAATAAATGTCCAGTTCTGATTTAATATTGTCTACCTTTCAATATGGTATCCTCTTCTTCTGGACACAAACTAAAGAGTTTCTGTATTATTTAAAGAGAAAAATTAAAGTTAATAAAGCAATGATCTCACACATATGTATGCTCATCAGTCAAGAACTCTGCTTGAAATTCCCAAACCTGCAATCATCAACTAGCTTAAGTATAGACCCCTTGCACGTGACGTCAAAGCAGCTCAATTTGGAGGACAAAACAAAAGCATTTTAATCTCCTGAGAATTGGAAACTTTTGTTTTGCCCTCCCAATTGAGCTACATTCCGAAGTGCTGCAAGGGGTCTATACGACCCTTTCTAGTCATTGTGTCATTCCATAGAACCCTGGGTATTATCATGATCAGTTCTATGAAAATGATTTGGATAATCAGTCACTAGTGTTACAACTAACAAGCTAAGCGGTTCATTTCAATTTTAAACTAAGGGACTAGTCATTGTTTACAGGGAGGGGGGGGGGGGGGCTGGTGCATTTTGATTTCCACTTGCACAAACTGTTGTGACCTCTCCCCCCAAAGTACCCTTTATCTCTCTTATCTCTGTCCTTTGTGGAGCATAAAAAATGCTGCCCCCTCCCCCCCCCCCCCCCCTCCCACAATTTGCACCAGTCACCACTCCCTGTAAATAATGACTAGTCCCTAATACATGTATATCAGTCATAACATTACTTCTCCTTCTTTTATCTTGTTAAAGTTAAAATTGTCTGGGTTGAATGGCTGCCCGATGTCTGTGATTTGTGGAGGCTTTCTTCTTTTTGTTGTTCTTTTGTCATTAAACTGGTTAAAAAGAAGATGGATGAATGAATGAATGAACGAATATATGGATAATAGATGAATGAATTGGTTAAAAAATGGTAAATAAATGGGTAGGAAGATGGGTGGATGGATGGATGGATGGATAAGTGGATGGATGGATAGATAGGTGGGTGGATGAATGGATGGATGGATGGATGGATGGATGAATGGATGGATAGATAGGTGGGTGGATGAATGGATGGATGGATGGATGGATGGATGAATGGATGGATAGATAGGTGGGTGGATGAATGGATGGATGGATGGATGGATAGATGGTATTGGTGGATAAACTGATGAAAACAACAGTAAATAAATAGATGGATGGATGGGTGGGAAGGGAGGAGATTTTATACGTGCTATACCACAGGTGGCTACCTAATACCAACCTGTGCCACAAAGCCTTGTTCCCCGGGAATCGTCCTGCATTTCACATGGTCCAAAGTATATCTAAAACACCCCTTTTCCATAGCATTCCTCCAACGATGAAACAGTAGGCGATCAAACTATCAACCACAATAAAAGTTACGGTAAGCTTGTAAAATTTATAAGAAATTATGTAAGATTTGGAAACTTGGAATAACATGATTTGTACCTCACTTTGCTTGTCCCCATCACTTTCCCCTCGTATTCCATTTATCCCTGGCTGTACATGTTTTTTTCTAGTACCACAAGCCGATTGTTGGTAACGAAAGCAGGGCAAAACACTGCTCTGAACTTCGCTCTGAGCTTCACTCATTTGATATCAAATTAAAAATTAATTCCGTGGCCGAATAAATAATTAAAAATTATGATGAGCATTAATTACTCATATTAATGACTGTACTAGTGAAAAAAGTAGAAAAAGAAAGGAATTTAAGGATAAAATATGGGAATGAAACTCCGACTTCTCAAAGAAAAAAATAAAATTTGAAAAATTTGAATGACAAATTGCTCGTACCAGTCTTACTCGACTGCCAACTAGATTGGTTCCCAGGACTAACCGAGTAAGGAAAACAAAATGGTGGACGAAAAGAGCGGGATTTTCAAATCATTGCTCAGAAAAGTTGAAAAATGGAGAGGTTAGATTTACCTCAAAGGATAATAAATGCAGTCAAGAAAGGTAAGGTATTCACTAAAAGAAAATATCGTATTTTTTTGCATGTTTCAATGTGTAAACTAAGTAATTTTTTTTTTTCTTTCCTGGGCAAGTTTAATTTGGTAAGCTATTAAAGCCTTTACCTTCGTCGATTTTCTTTTTCAGATTGTAAAATGGCATCAAATAATGTACAGTGTAGAATCTCTGTTATTTATCATTGAAGAAGCATATTGAAATTCACTGCTTTATTAGTCCCTTTAATTTTTATTCCAGCCAGATTAGACAACATCCACACAGTTGTGTGTATGTCTGCTGCAGATATCCAACGAGCAACACGACTATCATTAAAAGATATAGCAATACTCCACCAGGTTGCTGGTGCTGCAATCCCGAGACCCCCAGTACAGACTGCCCTAGAACTTTATCACAGTAGCAATGGCAGCTACCTAAGTACTGGTTGTCCTATATTAGATAAGGCTCTTAGAGGAGGAATTGCTTGTCAAGGCATAACGGAGATTACAGGAGAGAGTGCATCAGGAAAAACACAACTCTGTCTTCAACTATGTTTATCTGTCCAGCTTCCAAGGGACTGTGGAGGACTAGGAAAAGGTTGGTACAATATCTATTATCATGAACCTTGCCTTTGACATTTGTGAGCTAGGGTACAGATCTTACCATTCCCCTCAGGGGCAGATCCAGAGGAGGGGTGCAGGAGGTGTGCACCACCCCCTTGCCTCCCCCCCTGGAGAAAGTTTGTCCCCCTATTTTGAAGATACCTTTTTAAGATACGAATTAATGTTTTCTTTCTTTGATTCTGAGGGTTGCATTCCCTCCCTGGGCTGACTTTGTACCCTGGACCCCTCCCTGAAGAAAAAGTTGAAAGAAATAAATGGACAAAAATTTTATTCTTTTTCACGTCAGGTGCTCTGTATATTTCCACTGAGGATGCTTTTCCCAGTAGACGTCTTCATCAACTGATCCCTGCTTTTCTCAAAAAGCAAAATAAAAACAACACTGAACATCTTAAACCAGGGGATAATATTTACATAGAGCATGCTGCTGATGTGGTAAGATTCCATGCAAGAAGATGTTATTTACATGCCTCTCATTTGCCTATGGATAGTTTAAAGGGTAATTTCATGTGCTATGATTGGTCAATTTGTGGCCTATAACTTACGGTACAAACCGAAAATTCAAATTGTCTCTCTTAGCCTTGCCATATAATAAATATCTTATTAACCTCATTTGCTCAGTCCGTACTGTAAGTTATGAATCCTCATTTTTTCCACTTTTTTATGGCCTGCGTGCTACGCGCTTGGGCCATAAAGCAGTGGGGAAAAACTAGGTCCATCACTTACGGAACAGACCTCAAACTCAGTTAATAAGAGCTATATGTACATTTTCCAAGTGAACACAAAAAATCCTTGGAAACCTTCCTGTAAATGCTTAAATTCCCCTTCTTCCTCAGCCCCTCCCCACCACCATGTGATGAGCTCCTTATAAAGTGTACAAACCCTCCCCTTCCCCAGTAGAAATTAACAGTCCCTAAGATTGTCTAGACCTTCATCTCAAACTTATCTTTGTGTTGTTGCTCTAATCACATAGGAAGATTTAAGGAGCATTATCTTCCATCGCCTTCCACTCCTCCTAAACAATGGTCAAGTTAAGCTTGTCATAGTGGATTCTGTTGCTGCACTCTTTCGTGTGGAGTATACCCCAAATGAAACATTCAAGAGAGCAAAGGCACTCATGTCTTTCGGAGCTCAGTTGCACAAAATCAGCCATCAGTACAATGTTGCTGTCATTTGTGTTAATCAGGTATGTGAAGATTTTCCCTTAAAATTAATAGCAATAGACCTTTTCGGCTTGGGTGTAATGTTTTCCCATTTCAAACCACGTCATTCCCCAGAGTATCATTTCATTGTTTAATGGTTGCACATGAGAAGACACATGAATATGGATACAACTCAAACCAATAATCTTATTCTCAAGAGAATGACACATGGTCTGAAATGGGAAAACATTACACCCAAGCCGAAAAGGTCTATTCAAATGCAACGATCATATTAGATGCATCTAATCTCTTTTATTATCACAGGTTTCTGATGTCATTGGTAACAACAATGCTAGCAGGTATTTAGTACTATTTAGTTACCATTTTATTCAAATTAGCCTGTGTTGTTTAGTCAGGTTTCCATTTGTTCAGGGGGGAGGAGGCAAGACCTTTCTTTCTCTTTCTCCTCCCCCTACAACAATCACAGACTGCTGAAGCAATGCAGGCTAATAAGCCTGAAATATCGCTTGTTTAAAAAATAAACCATTTCATTATGTTTTTTAGCTTAGGTTGCAAGGGTGTCATCCCGGCACTTGGTCTAGCATGGTCAAGTATGGTGACAGTTAGACTCATGCTATCTCGCACTGAACAATTTATAGATGTTAGATCGATAAAGGTAATCATTTTTCAAGTAATGTATATTGGTTGAGCAGTAGTTTATCACTGCTTCTATGTTTAGGGAACTTGATGGAGACTATTCAAATTCACAAATTGGTCTTGTTCTTTAGGAATCAAGCCACAACCACCTTGTCAAAAGAAATCTAAATGTGATATTTGCTCCTCATCTATCTAACATAACTTGGCCATTTATTGTTGATACTGATGGTGTACATGGCCTGCCCGAAGAGTATAGCAGTGGAGATAACAGAGGGTGCTGAAGAAGGAATAGATAGCAGCCCGGGCACTGACTTATCCATTCCTGGCCACTTGATCCCGAAAATAGTCCACAAGGTTTTCATTGAAACTACAAGCAAAGACTTCTGGCATCCATGCCAACAACTCTAGCATCATTTTTATGCTTCATCTGCTGGACAATCTAATTTGGACCTTAACCCTAGGAATTATTGTGGTCTACAACAAGAACAGGAACAGCAGGGGCGGATCAAGAAATTTGCAAGGGGGGTGTCAGAAATGAAAAAACTGACGATATAGTTACATCATCAATAATCTTAGTCTGACTTGTTTTGTACTAAGACTTATTTTGGGTTGTCCAGTGCACTGCAGTACACCCCCTGGATCCAGGATTCAATTTTATACCCATTTTAAAAATATTCCCCTTCACAGTTCTCTGCGCCATCTTGAAAGGTAGCAATGCCTTTGCATTGAAGCTAGTGAGACATGCATGAGGTGACCTTGCAATGATAGAGACGTGAATAATTGTCCAAGGTCATCTCATGTCTCGCTTCAATGGAAATAAGCCACGGCTACCTTTCAAGATGGCACAGGGAACTGTGAAGAGAACTATTGTTACCTAGACATGATTATCCAATCAGTTAATGGGCATTTTTCTACCATCCATCAAATAAATCATTAACATTATACTAGGCACATGAGAACCATAAAGATATATCCCAGGGGGGTACTCCCTATAATGGACTATACGGGGATGCTCCGCCCAGTACGAGGGATACTCCACCACGATACTCGCTCAATATTGATGTAAATGACCTGAAACTTCAGACTCAAAGGAAAATTCAAGACATAAGTTAGAACATTTATTTGTATGATGTATTGAATTTTAATTTTTTTCTAAGGATTGCCATACATTGCCTTACAAGTCTGATATGATACCACAGAAACCCAGCTTGGGATACCTGTGGCTGCAGTTATAGAAAAGGGGTGGGAATTTGTGAGTTTTGGTATAAAAAGGGGTAGCTTTTCTTCAAAGGTATATAAAAGGGGTACCTTTTTGCTAAAATTTTGTATACACAAGGGTAAGGGGTTGAGAGTCAGGGCGGAGCATCCCTGCATGAAACGACCCAAAGTACCCTCGCAGCCGATATCTATATGCAAAGGTATATTGATTGACAGTAGTCTATTGCCATTAATGTGTTGCAAGTTTTGTCTTGATAGCTACATAGCGATGACAACAGTGGTAAACATGTGCGTTGAGTGTATCTTTAGTAAAAGATTCATTTATGTAATAAACTAGCTTCTGTACACAAATGATTGAAAACCCATGCAGAATCACAAGTATTACATTATTGTTATGCTCTAACAGTACAGTACAGTTATTCACATTCATTTTTTGAACAGAGATTTTATTTCTATTTAGAGTGACTTCAATAAAATTTGGTCATAGTCAACAATGTGCTCAATTATTAGAGAGTCTGTGATATATCATGGGAATCATATTGGTTTTTAAAATAAGTTTTACATTTTGGTCGGGGCTTAATTTCTTTTTTAAATTATACTGACCAACAATTATGATCTTTTGTCATATACTTACATAGTTTGTAAAAGATTCCCAACATTACATGATGTTTATACTTCTTATCTAGTTGGCTGCCATAACTTACTAGCTCTTTGTTTCCATGTTACCCCAACTTAGGCATGTTGGTGGCATTTAACACAAGACCGCATTAGCTTCTGCAGTTTATACCACCAACATGGCTACCACATCTTTGTCCTTCAGCTCTTTTGAAAATGCTAGCAAACTGTCAGTTGACCATTGGTTGACATGGCGGCCATGTTGGTGGTTTTAACAAAATCTGTCGATCAAATCAAATTTGCCAAAAAACTGAATCTGTGAATAAACCTATGAAAATTATATTATTTCATTTTTGCTATCCTGAGACAAATAAATTTGTTCCAAAGTCAAAGGACAAAGACATGGCAGCCATGTTGGTGGTTTTAACAAAATCTGTCAATCAAATCAAATTTGCCAAAAAACTGAATCTGTGAATAAACCTATGAAATTTAAATTATTTCATTTTGTTTTATTTCATCCTGAAACAAATAAATTTATTCCAAATTTGACTGAAATCACTCTAATTAATTGTATTTATAACAAAAGCTAAAATTTTGTCATTCTTTAAAAAGCTAAACAGTAGGACATTTTACATGATATGTTTACTTTGCAGACTTTGTCTAATGAGAATGCATGCAATAATATGGTTGTGGCCAACCCAAGAACTGGTTGAGACTGTGTACAGTACAGCAGGCCCACAGGGAGGGGTGGTGCATGGGATATACTCCCCAACATGAAGGCTGCATTTTG
The DNA here is from genome assembly GCA_964019055.1 of Anthopleura xanthogrammica. Taxonomy (NCBI): domain Eukaryota; kingdom Metazoa; phylum Cnidaria; class Anthozoa; order Actiniaria; family Actiniidae; genus Anthopleura; species Anthopleura xanthogrammica. The sequence goes on along the minus strand of OZ025212.1, from coordinate 3,809,384 downwards.
TGTTTGTTTTAAGGTCCTCATATCACCCTTCTCTTTTTATGCAACACCCGATTGCAGAAACAACTTATGGTGCTACTATCAATAAGTAAAAGCAAGCAACACTCAAAATTAACAAAAACAGAACTAAAAATTCAAGGTGTGACCAGCTCTAAATTATACAAAGAAAACTTAATTTACATTATAATTCATTAAAAAAGTCTAATGTACTTTATTAAGGAACACAGAACACACTCAAGGCTCTGCATCCTTATTTTTGTCTTGAACAAGAAGGACAGTGTGTTGGCCTCCGGCTGACACTCCAAGAACTCTATGGGAATCAGATTGCAGATTTTTTCCTTGCACTTTTGTAGGAACATATACATCTTCTTCATCACCATTCCCTAGCTGTAAACAGCTTCCCATGCCAAAAGAATATAGCTCTCCTTTATCAGTAATAGCAAAGCTAACCACTTCTCCACAAGCAATTTTACTGATGACTTCATTATCAAGTGATGCTATGTGAACTGGCGAGGTGGTTTCCTTGGCATCATTTCCAGTGCCAAGTCTTCCATATTCAGCTCTTCCTAAAGCATACACTTTACCCTTAGTGTCCAGAAATAAAGTATGGTGCTGGCCATTTGTGATTTCTACTCTCTTATCCTCCTCATCTTCTTGGATCAAGTCACTAAGAGACTCTATCTTCACAGGAAGGTAGCCATTTTCTAGATCTCCAGTACCTAACTGACCATAGTTATTAAGCCCCCATGCATAGATGGTATTAGATTTAGCCACTGCAAATGTAGCATAGCTTCCACAAAAGACATCTTTAAACTTTAGGGTTTTCTTGAGTCTTACTAACGAGGGATTCAGTATGTACTGTAGCCCTCTTCTGCCACCACGACTGGTAAAGCATTCTTTAACTCTACCAAGCTGACCTTGTTCAGCACATCCCCATGTGAAAATGTTCCCATTGGCTGTTAGTGCTGCAGTGTGATCATTACCAGAAGCTACTTTGTTGATTGGGTCATTATCAGATGTCAGGATTACAACTGGTTTATGCTTGACACCATCAGGCTGTAATCCAACTTGCCCACTAGCATCCTGCAAACAATAAGATTCAAGTTTTTAATTTCACACACCAAATCACTTATACAGCTAGAGTAAACAATAATTGTAGATAGTGCTAGTATTGAATGTTTCAAAACTTTGGAAATTTGGCTGTGGTAAAAGGAGGATTGCTTTCGACTTGACTATACTGCTTGAATAGATCATTCTCAAATTTGTAGAATATCACTGTGTTCCTTGATTATGAAGCCATTTACTCAGGGTTAGCCTTATTTCAGTGTCAGAACATTCAAAAATACCAAGGGTAAAGTAAAGAATGCACAACTTGAACAATACATATAGATCTCTGAGCAATGAATATATGCCCAGGGCTTATCACCAGGATTTTATGGCATTTAGTGTGATTGGTTCCTTTGTTTCTTGCCCTAAGTATCTTAAAATTCAATCTAAATGTTTTCTTGATTATCCTGCATTGATTTATTTCATACATGACATGTTTCTTACCCTGTATGTTCCCCAAGCATACACAGTTCCTTTGTTTGACAGAGCAACAGTATGACTGTCCCCTGCTGAAACCATGATGATGAAAATCTCATTAGGAAGATCTACAATGCCTGCAGTGTATTCACTACCATCTTCTGATGATGTTACACGGCCAAGAGCACCTTCATCATTACAACCCCAGGTATATACCTTCAAAAATAAAGTCATTATTAATACTTTAATTATTTTTTGTAATACAATCTACAATCCTCTGACTAGAACAACTCAAAAGCAGGATTTTGTTACCTCTTTTGGGAACCTTCATAACCTATCCATCCCATGTCGGCTGCCCTGTCCATTTGAATTCCATTTTATTTGCCTTTCCTTTGTTGCTAAGGGCAACAGGTTTCTGAATCCCTTACACGGTCCCCTCTCTTCCCTTTCCCTGTTGGGTGTCCTGTTTGTTCTCATACCATGTCACCCAACTTTCCTTTGTTACTAAGGACAACAGGGTTCTGGAGCCCTTATCCCCCTTGCCCTCTCCATCCCCTGTTGGGTACCCTGTCCATTCTGATACTACGTCACTTACCTCTCCTTTGTTGCTAAGAGCAACAGTATGCATTCCTCCACATTTAACCTGAACAATTTCTACATCTTCAAGACCTTTTGCAAGTGCAGGCTTTTTTCTTTCCAATACATCCTCTCCGAGACCAAGCTGTCCTACATCTCCTTGTCCCATTGTCAGTACATAGCCAGTTTCTTTTTCAATCACAGTTTCTTTTTCTGTAAAAAGGGAATGAACGAATGAATAAATCAGAAAGTTCTGCAGTTCCAAACATAGCTATCGTGAGGTAGTCAAGTCAAGATTACCTATTTCTACGAGTTTGAATATCAAATTACTTAGCCTTTTGACATAAGGTAACATTTCATTCATAATTCAAATCATAAAATTTTTAAGGATTGCGGCACTCAAACGTTTAATCAAAAACATCTTGCAGCCTTGGAAAAAAAGATTTCCTAAAATAATTCCTAATTCTATAAAAATAAATTCAATAATTGTGATTAATTTAAGTAACACTTTCGGTAAAAGTTGTGCAATTGATTTCAAAATGGTTGAAAGTTTCAACGTCTTCCATGTGGCACTCAAAGAACACAGCACAAATCAGCTTCAATTAACATCACAGCCTATATCTTACCAGCCATACTTCACATTAAACTCCAACAACAATCAAATAGTCTTCCAAAGGAATCAAAAACCCGAGCAAAACTCTACCTTTCTTGGCTTTCTTTCCGCCAGCAGCATCGCCAGACGCCGGTCCTTTTCTCTTTGCTGCTTGAGCACGTTTTCGGGAAGGCATGATATTTAATCAAATGAGCAATATATAAAGACTTCCTTGACCTCTAAGGTAGTTCTTAGCCGTTGGTTAGTGCTCTAGTGGTATTAAATTAAAATCTGCAAAATGGCGAGAAGTACTGTAGTTCTTGCTCGTCTTGCTGTCTCAAAAGTTCGAGGTCTGAATGCACATGGGTGCGCGCGCATCGAATCAAATTTTGGCGGGTGAATTAACTCCCTCCTGCGGGACATCCCGTGACTTGCGGGACAGGCAATTTTTTCAGTTTTTATATGCACCAAAACAAGTATAGCTAATGTATAAAATATCTAGTCCATATATCACTTGAAACCAGGTTTGAAAGAGGAATAAAATTTGATATCTTCAAAATATAATAAACAAAAATATCTTAAAAAGCGCTCACTTTGACAAAAATGTATATAATCGTATTGATTTAATTGATTTATTTGATTATTAATTATAAATTATTTTGTTTAATTGGTGATATTTATAGACAAAATGATTAATAAGGAAGTAATTTAAGGAATTTTGGTTTTGCTATCCCCTCCCCTGCGAAACTGTGGCAACCAGAGAGCTTGACGCATGCGTATAAACACTACCATCTGGAGATGGAAAATAAAATGGCTGCGGAGTCATGAATGAGAGTAGACGGTTTGCTCCGTTATACTGGCATTCCCCATTCATGTGTGGAACAGAAATATGTTCCATAGCAGGAAGAGCCATCCAGACATCAAGAGGACAACTCAGAAGTTCCTTGATCCGAAGAAAGAGACTCCCGGAAGACTGCGAGCGCTTCGAACTTTGCTAGGTTGGTTGGAGACAAGTCCTTATGTTATTCCTTGCTTGTCACTAGGTCTCTTGTCATAACGCTAATATACGCTCATTCTGTACTGCTTGCTTTTCTTATAGATGCTTTCGATAGTGCAGACTCTAAGGTGTTCTTCCAAGGACATTATTCAGAGATTTATTACGTGTTTAACGATGTGTTTTCCGTTGTTGAATGCAACCTCAAGCAAAAAGGTGGGTTTATCTTACATCTATACGACTCTTGCAAAACCACTAAAACAATGGATTAACTTTGTTATAACTCATTTAATCAAGGGAGGGATTGTAGCAGATCTTTAACGTCTTATTCTAAAGTTTTTGAGCTCTCATTTTCGGGCTATTATGCAGTATATTTACTGAAGGACAAGGGGACGACTAAAGGGTTTCTTGCAGTCCTGTAGAGTATCCTTCAATAATTCCGCTTAGCTTCTTCTTTAATTGTTATGCATAGGTTTTGACCTTTAGTATCCAAGGAAAAACAAAGAACTGTAGCTACCTGTTAATTTTATTCTTTGGGCTTTCAAATAATAAACGCCCCGCGCCTACGACGCTGTGTTTACAAAGTAAATTGTCTTTGATGTGTTGAGAAACGGTTGTGTACAATGCGACCAAACTAGATCTCTTAAAGCTTCTGTATCGTCTTACAACAGGTCACAGATCACAGAAAGAAGACCTTGATGGCGTACTCTATGTACTAGAGGTAAAAAAAACGTTATCCTTTAAAATAAAGAAAGGAGCTTCACGCTCAAGGTGTTTTGCTCCTACAGCGACACACTTTCAAGACAAATTTAGCCTGTCTAACCTGTTGACATATAATCCTATTATTTGTATGCTTTAGAAAATTCTTATTCTCTTACCTGAGCTTGTGCAGAAACGATGGCAATTTCACAGCATCGGTAAGGCAATTCTGGGGTTTTGTTGTTTAATTGATTTTTAAAATATGTACGAAATGTAAATTTGTGATAAGCATGAAGTGAATTCCTTTGTGAGTAATCTTAACTTTCTTTTAAAACTATATCTTTGCTTTTTGCATTTACTAATTGTATACTTTCAAATTAATTTTGGTACATTTACGTTTTCACCCCCACCAAATAATTGTTTTTTTATAAAAATAATTTGTTTAATTAACTAATGATCAGGTTAAATTAGAGTGAATTTAGTCACACTCTTGAATAGGTAGATAAATTCATCTAACTTAGATAACTATTTATGTGACGTCACCTAAAATAGTAAATAACTTATCTAATTTAGTTGACGGCAACTATTCAACAGTTTGACTAAATTCACTCTAATCAACGACTAACCACTCCTTTGAAGTTTGTCTTCCTTTGTGAAACTTTGAAAATTTAGTTGCAACTATTTGTTGTGCTCCTGTGGGGAGAAGAAGACTTATTTATTCATTGAGAAAACCAAACTTAGAGAGATTTAGTAATTGAGGGAATTATGGCCATTTTCATAATTCTCTGACCTAAATGACTCCAAACGTCTGGCTGTCAATCAAACTATGACGGGCCAAGTTCATCCCGATCACAAGTGATAAAGAAATTCCCATGTGAAAATGGCTATCACTCAATCAGGATTAACTCGGCCAGTCATAATTAAATTGAAATAATCCAAAACACCAGATGCCTGGAGTCAGCTAGGTTGCAGAATTATGAAAAGGGCTATAAGGACAAGTGATGCATCCCTCTGTCATAGGGGCTCAGTGTCTTAATCCAGTTGCTTATCACCCCTGTATCATAGGTACATCCATTATGCATGAGTGCACCTTTACCCATTATTGTGCTAGTAGGGGTGATTGTTGATTACCTCCTATAAACACATGCATAATGGATTTTCCTCCAAGTTGTTCATGTTTAATCAACCTTGATCATCTTATCTAAGCCTTGCCAAGGGGTTGTTGCTTGACAAATAGACAATAGAATATTCTTAATACATGCGCATGGTGTAAGCTGTTCTATAATCTGCTTGTCACCAGACCAGACAAGCAGTTAACATTCTGCACCAATAGTAATCAAGAAGAAGCCAACATTTAAAACAAAGATCTCGTATTAAATGGACCGAGACTTCTGACATGTCTATTCTTTTTCTCTTTTTTTTTTTTTGGTTTCCTATTTTCTCCCCCCTCCCTCCAATAGATTAAAAAAAGTGGCATAGGTATGCACTTGCCTGACTCATCTCTGCAGTCTTACATTTGATTCCTGTAGTGGCCATCATATTTGGCTACAGCTAATACTAAACACATTTACTTTTTAATTTTTAAGGGCGAATAATGCTGAAACTGCTTCACCATGGCAATGCCATCAAGGTCTGTTTACAATATTGTTTTTTTTTTATGACCATATAGTCAAGTTATATACTCACAAACAGATCATTTTACTTTGAATTATAGCTAAAAGGCTGATATAAAACTATTTTGGCTCCATATTGACAAAAAATTCCCGTCTAAATGTAGAATTCCATAGTACTGTATTTGAATAATAGACCTCTTTGATTAAGCTTGGGCATTTGTCTTGTCTATTTCAGACCACATGTCATTCCTTTGAGAATAGGATTCTTTTTTTTTTTATTTGCATTCAAACAAAGAAATGTTACTCAAGGGAATGACATGTGGTCTAAAATGGGCAAAACATTGGGCCCAAGCTTAATTAAGAGGTCTACTGTTCAACTCAAAATTACAGGAAAGTCCAATTTTGATTGACATTCACATCATTTAAGAACTAGTAACATGTATCAATTGCTGTCGTCTCATTTGCCAAATGGCTTTATATTTCTTAGCTAAATAAGCAGCATGTTTACCTTATAAAAACAAATCAATTCCCACAGAGTCAATACTGTCCTGAAAAACTTATAATGTACGGCTTTTTCTAGTCAAAACAAATGAGTTTCACTCAAATTCCCAGGTGTCCAGGTTTCTATTATTACTTTCTAAAACAACTGTGACAGTCTTGAATTTTTTTCACCATTTTGACTTTGAGTTACCGATAATCAAATCCCAAGTCAATCATGTCCTGAAAGAGGATATATTGTAAAGCCTTTTCCAGACAAAACAAATGAGTTTTGTTAGAATTTTACATTGTGTCCAGGTTTCTAGTATTATACTCTCTAAAACAATTCTGAGAGCTTTGAAATTTTGGCTATTTTGACTTCATTAATCAAACTTTTAGCTGATGAGACTAAACTTGAAGTAAAGCCAAAATATGTAAATCAAAGTATCTTGACTTTTTTTTACTATAGCTAGCACTGTCTTGGTGGTGAAAATTAGCTATATACTAGTCCCCTGTGATCAATTGTTTTATTTTTTTTTTATTTTTACAGCTGCGAAGAGAAGGTGTAAGGCTGTTTATGCTGTGGTTTCAATGTCTTCAAGCCAACTCAGATGAGTTGTCTCAGCTCATGTATGCCAGTATTATACCTGGCTTTCCCAACCCAGCAGATTCTATCGACTGGACTAAATCAACACTGTCAAGAACAGAAGCAGAGGATATTGTATATGTACTGCGAGGACCAGAAAATGAAGACCAGTTAATCCATACATCTCTGAGTACATTTCACCTGGCCGACAAGAACAATGAAGGTACCTTATGACTGTGTACATGTGCAAAAAAATCATAACCGATTTTTAATTTTATTGTTGAATCATCGGTTGATTCCCATACACCATAACATACTGTACAATACTTCATAAAATAACTGCTATAAATCTTGCTAAATGTTCTGATTGGTTGATGGTGTGTGCATTACGAGAGCATACAGCACATGCGCCCATTTGTATTTTATGAAAGAAATTATATACTTGCTTGCTGTGCTGTGTGAAGTTATAAAGCACTTGGGGATTGTCAGAACACTCAAGAACTGTTGATCTCTCATGTTCTGCCAATCCCTGCTTAATAACTGCACACTGCACATGCCCAAGTTTTCTAATTTTTTTGATAGCTGTTCACATCCTATTTGATTCCATCATTTTATATGTGAATAGAAAATATTTAGAAAATTTAGATGACATTAATTTTATTTCCATCCCGTCAACAGACTGGTGTAGCAGAGAGGAAATACAACCAATTTTCCCTGTGGCAACTAATGAAAAATCCACAGCACCAGATAAGATCACCAAATTTTTCCTGGATAGAGTCCTTGAATCCATGAGCACTGGAGTAAGTATTATATTATATAGTGCATTTATTATATGACTGACTATCGCATTCTGATTGGTTAGGGATGTGTGCATTATGAAACAACACAGCACACACCGACATCTGCCATGGTCGACTGCAGTTGGTCATAATCAACCTATTGCTTGGTCACAGTCTATCAACCGCTTGCCATGATTAATGATTAATCAGTGCTCTGCTCCTCCCCCTTCCCCCCCCCCCCCCCCCACTCCAACCATATTACAACACAGGTCTCCAACTAACTTCTATCTTCTTTTCATCATTTCTAGGTTGTACTGTCTGAATGGGCAGACAAACGGTCAAGAGATCACTGCTTTGCCTTCATATTTAACAACTTCAAAAAGTTTTACCTTCCCTACATATTCTCCAATTGGAAGCCAAAACCTCCATTATATGAAACTAATGCAGGTAATTGTGGCCGGCAATATGTTCAGCCTAATTATAATTATATATAATTTGAAGATTTTTCTAAACTTATGAGTGTCTAAGGTGAATCAGAATTAATTTAAAGAAGCACAAAGCAACACAGGAGTAAGAGAATGTTGGAGAGTTAGAAGATGAATGGTTATAATTTGTAGTGTGTAGTACATACAGTAATACTGCCATGTCGAGGGTTAACATAGAACCTTACAGGTTTTATCAGGAGTGGAGATGTGATGACGGGGGTTCCAGGGATGATTGAACCCTTGACCTCACCACCTAGCATTCCAATTGTATGTAGTTTAAGTTACAAGTGAATAATTTCAGTTTGCTAATGAAGTCAACCATCTACAAGGAATCTCACTCACTAGTGACAGAAGCTGTGTCAATCATTGTTAACCACCTTTTTGCAATGTTCATTTTTGGCCTTTCTCGTGAACAGAAATCCAAGTTCCTTCACCAACAGTAACAGCGGAGGATATGGCACTGGATTCAAGGATGATAGGACCAAGAGAGTCAGTTTTAAGATGGTTTGTCGCATTCACAGTTCGTTTCAAACGTCAAAACCTTTCTGAACTAAGTAGTTCATTCCTCAGCTCAACAAAATCATTGGAGTCTCAGCTTTCTTCAAGCCCTACGTCTTCTCCTGGGTCTATCCCTAATGTTGATATGTTGCGCAGTGGGAGTTCAGGTAGTGAGCACCTTTATGAAGCAAGTGATGTGATACGCAGAGTTCTCTACTCAACCAGAGAAAATGTTCAATTACTACATGAAGTATTGCGTCAGGTAAGAAACTTTGAATCTGAATCTGTTATCATGGGCACAATGTTCACCTATTTCCCCTCACATATTCTCTTGAGAATACGATTCATTGTTTGACTTGAATTCATATTTATGTCTTCTTATGCACAACCACTAAACAAAAACGTGATACTCTAGGGAATGACACATGGTTTGAAATGGGAAAACATTACACCCGAGATAACGAGGTCTATTCTCAGAGGTGGCTGTAGCTCTTCCCTTCTCTGATATCTCTGCATGTGCTTGAAATTAAAGCTCATTATAGGGCTCAACATTTTTTTAGGTACTAGTCCTTGGGCTAGTCACTGTGGACAATCACTAGTCCTAAGGTCTTTTTCCCACTAGTCCACACCAAACCTTCACTAGTCTGAGACTAGTAGATGTAGCTTTAATGTCAAGCTTGCATTAGCGACCAATATATATCTTAGTAGTTCAAATTTTTCACACAATCAATGTATTACATTATTTTAACAGGGCTTTAGACTTCCTCCAAGAAATGTCAACACCATCAAACAGGTTTTACTGGTTTATCAAGACTGGATAAAGGTTTGCATTCCATTTCTATTTTTGATATACTTCTAAGTCATGTATATAATTTTCAAACATGTACAAGTCTAATGACTGTGTGACTATTATTTTCAGCTTCAACATTCAGAAAAGCCGATCTTTATTTTGGAACCAACACCTCAATCCCTACACGCCCACGATGTAACAGATGCACCAAGAGCTATTATGACAGGCAATGATGACTTTAACCCTCCAGCAAGCCCTGTCAGAACCTGGTCCTACTGCCGTGCAGTAGGTGATAGGGAAAGAGAAAGAGCATTTACTCTACCCAGTGAGGAAGTGAGAGCTGGTCTTCAAGCAAACCTGCGCCTCTTTCTGCTTCATTCTGCTGAAGTGTTTTTAGTGCCAGAAGATTCTGAGTTCCTTAGCAAACAGGTAAGTATAGATGAAGGCATAGTTAAAATGAAGGTGTAGGTGCCGAAGCACATGCTTGGAGAGAAAGGATTGGCTTATGTAAATAGATTAGTGATGGACTAGCATCCCACCCAGGGGAGTAGGGATACTTTATATTGCTTCAGAAACTGGAAATATGCACTATTTATGGTGAGCCCTTGCCCTTGTGGACTTGCCCCTTAGTTTCATTTCTGATAACCTGCCCATCTTACTCCAAACCCTCTTTTCCTTCCTTCGTTCCTTCCTTCCTTCGTTCCTTCCTTCCTTCGTTCCTTCCTTCCTTCGTTCCTTCCTTCATTCGTTCCTTCCTTCCTTCCTTCCTTCCTTCCTTCCTTCCTTCCTTCCTTCCTTCCTTTCTTCCTTCGTTCCTTTCTTCCTTCGTTCCTTTGTTCCTTTGTTCCTTTCTTCCTTCGTTCCTTTCTTCCTTCATTCCTTTCTTCCTTCGTTCCTTCATTCCTTCCTTCCTTCCTTTCTTTCTTCTTTCCTTCATTCCTACCTTTCTTCCTTTCTTTCTTCCTTCCTCCCTTCCACTTTTCCTTTCTTTATAACTTTGTGTCATCTTTACTTCCTTCCTCCCTCCCCTTTTCCCTTTCCTTCTTCCTTTCTTCCTCCCTTCCCTCCACCCTTCATTTCTTCCATTTGCTTTGAATTCCTTTTTTAATTCTATTGCACTTACTAATTTATCTTTTTTTTCTTCAATAACAATCAAGGTTGATGTATGCAAAAGAGTCATTCATCTTTACAGAAGTATAGTTCTTGAAGTACCGATGGAGGGCAAAACCTGGTAAAATATCAGTGATGATTAATAATTTTTCTCTCACTGATAGTAGAGTTTTTAATTGCTGCCATCTTGCTTTTCTTAGGGAGCAGCTATTACTGGTCTTACTTGAGGCAGCCAAGCATTTATTATCAAGAGAGGTTCCTGGTGAAAGAGGAAGAACCTTATGTGGACAACTGGCTGCTGGTCTTCTGCAGGTATGGTATGGTGAACAAGATTGGGAATTTAAGTAAACGGAACATTCCCATATTTTCCTTTTCATTTCCACTCTATTCCCAGCCTGAAAATAGATAAAGGATTCACAAAAAGGAGGCGAATTGTGGATATTGTATATATATTGTGGAAAAATATGCTTCATGCAATTAGGGGTCACCAAAGTAATGAGTATCATCTCAATTTGACCATTCCCTAAATACTTTTTTTCTTACACTTTTCAACAAGTTTCACAAATAAGTTTCAAATTGGTGAATTTATTCCAAATCATTTTAAACAATTCTGCTATCGCAGGCACAGACATGAAAAAGAGGCATTTTCTGGCAAGATCATGTGCGCTATTGACACTGCCCAAAAATACCTCAAGATCATGTCTGCGCCTGCGATATTTTTGAAAGTGCTCGCACATCTCGAAAATTCTCTATTGAGGAGCAGAAATTTGAATGATGCCTCTCCCTGACTAAAAGCGTGTTCTTTGGTGAGAACGTTTCAAACCCTGCTTCCAGTCTCTATTTGAGCCATATTTAATAGCATATGAAATTAATTTTACTAGACTCTGTTTGTTACTTGGATCCGTGCAAACTTAAAAGTTCAAGTGTCGACATTTCTTTGGGATAAGTGTATGGATGTTTTATCATCATTAACACACTGGGTTGAAGTCATCAATGAATGGAATGTAAGTATGATTGTAAGACAAATATCTGTGCATGAGAATATGATTACTGGCTTTGTATGAATGAATAGGAGAAAAGTACTGTGATAGTAAAGTACTCAGTTCTATGAAAGATGCCTTCAAATTTTATTTAAAACCATGAAACAACCTCTTAGCCAATCAAAGTAAAGGCATTGCTAAATCACAGATTGAATTGGAATTTGCGGAGGGAGGAAAACTGGATTCCCAAGAAAAAACAGCCCTCAAACAATAATATTGTGATGCTGAGTCCAGGAATCAAACCCTAGATCCCAGAGTTGAGAGGTCAGGCAAATGCAGTACAATTGTGTAATTTATATGATCAGAAAGTGAAATGTTGGTGATGTGTTGGTCAAGTGTTGACCAACAGTGACACTCGGCCAACTATCAATCGGCAGCTGGGTGACAAACAACAGACACATTTCGGCTGGTCATGAAGTATAAGATTACCAGTGAGTGCAATACTGCTTTCCTACCTTTGATTTGCAGTAGTAGATGTATTTTCACTGCCAGATATCTTCACAATTAATTTCCCATCAAACTAGATTATCCCTTAAAATGTTTTCAACATGTTTTAAACTTCTAGACAACTCTTCAAACCCTCACACGAGTGATGGCCAGAACAGTTTACAGCCTAGACTTAGAAGATCTACCACTGGTTAGGCTCAGTGAACAGAAAAGAAAGAAAAGAAGGCACCAAGTTGAAAGTAAAACTCAATTTGATAAAGACTCATTCACTCGGTGGAGCAAAATGGGAAGCCATGGCACAGGCAGCCCAAAAGTAATACGAGGCACTCTTGAAAAATCCAATGGATCCTCTGCCCCTGTTACTCCTAATGTACAGAGGCCAACAGCTAATGTAGCTAGCTCAGAGGTATATCCACCATTTGATGGTGCTAAGAAAGAGCTAGATGCAGCTCCTGGTGGTAATAGTGCTTTCCATAGGACAAGAAAAGTTCCAGTCACAGGTGTGATCAAGGAGGGTGTGTTAACTGAGGCAGCTGATGTTACTGCAGGTAGGAATAGGGATTGATATTATGCATTTTCTTTCTTGTTTTATTGTGTAAACCCAATATCTTATTCTACAACTGGTAAAATAGATCTTACACATGACATGCATGCAAATAGAGCATCTTTCTTTCCCCTATCAATGTTTTATCAATTACCCAACTATCATTTCTCTCTTTCTTTCCCTCCTTCCTCTCTTCCTCTCTTCCCCTCTTCCTCAATCCCTTCCTTCCTCCATCCCTTCCTTTCCTTTCCTTTCCTTTCCTTTCCTTTCCTTTCCTTTCCTTTCCTTTCCTTTCCTTTCCTTTCCTTTCCTTTCCTTTCCTTTCCTTTTCTTACCTTACCTCCCTTCCTTCCTCCTTTCCTTTCCTTATTTTTTTTCTTCCTTACCAAAAACAGCTGTGGTTCTAGCATGAAATATTCCATAGGCAAACATTTTTCATTCCATTAATTTCACAGGCTCAGCAACCAGCAGGGAAGGTGAAAATGCTGGTCAATTTTCATCCTCTAGTGCTCTCAGTAATGACCTAGAAGAAGCCAAACAAGAAAGCCCACTATCAAACAAGTTATTATCCTTCCAAATGAGTGACACAGAAAGTACAGGAAGTGGAGAAATGAGCTTCAAAACTGAACCAGAAGACTCAATCAATGGAATCAAAGATGAGGACAAGACAGACTTTGCCTCCACTCCACCAATGCTGCGCCAAGCAGCCAATACTAGTGCAGTAACAAGACAAGACACTGCAAAAACCATGGAGTGGTATAACCTGAGTTTTGATAAAGAACCACATATTTTGCAGACAGTTCACAGTGAAACACACATAGGACTGTCAAGAATTAGTGAATCAAGCTTGGAGAGTAAATCTGAGGTAGGATCTCGGGATTCTCTTATCAATAGTGACAGCATAACACCTCAGCTTGTGTTTGGACAGGATGATGTTGATATTAAGAGGGACAGCATGATGAATGTGACAGGTCACCTGGATGAGAACCAGGGGAGCCGGCTCTCCTCTGTCTTGACTGGTCAAGGTAGGCCACACTATATTGCACATATTTTTAAGTTCCTTCTTACAAGTCTGATAGATAGCAAGTTTACAACGACTTCTTGGAATAGGACTTTCACTTCAAGCACAGACCTCCAAGACATCTTCAGTTTCTGATCAACAGATACATTAAGGCTTAGCTTTTAAAATTTCTGCATGCATCTTTTGGAAAATGAAATTTGGTAAATTAGTATAATCAGGGAAAATAATTTTCTATAAATTGGTGAAAAACTGTGGCTTCCAGGATTTTTTCCTGTTCCTATTATAGTTTGTCACGCTATTTTTCTTTTGTTCTAGTCTTATTTCTTATTTGTATTTTGCCTCTTTTTTTTTCACTATTAATCTTGCTATTGTTAGATATATCTGATGATTTGACACAAACAAGCTACATAAGTTCCTCTTCCATTCTTGACGAAACCAGTGAGGAACTCCTAGAAGTAGAAGAAGCAGGTGGCGCAAGTGAGGAAGAACTGAGTGTTATAGCTGGAGGAGTAAGGGAAGGGTGGGGTCCTACATCATCTGTTGTACTGTGGAGAAGAATGCTGGGCGTTCTAGGTAACATCAATAAGATTAAGGATCCTGCAATCCATGCTAAAGTCATTGAATGCCTTACTACTATCTGGGACATGCTGGCCAAGGCAAGTTTAATCCTTGTTTAACCACACCCATTCATACATTCCGCACCCATTGTACATTCCTCTCCCTCAAAAAAATATACCACACCTTCCTTTAGAACTTTCCCTAGAAAGCACCCCTCACCATCTCCACACTCAACCACAATCAATCATAAAAAAGCACCCTCCCTAGAAAGCACCCCTCACCATCTCCACACTCAACCACAATCAATCATAAAAAAAGCACCCTCCCTAGAAAGCACCCCTCACAATCTCCACACTCAACCACAATCAATCATAAAAAAGCACCCAAGTGCCATACATTCCTTCCTCCTCTTCCTTCCTCCTCTTCCTTCCTTCCCCCCTTCCCCCAACCCCTCCCTCTCCCCCCCTAAAACCTGATTGTTTTATGTCAGTGTGTTGAGTATCAGTAAATTTTATTAACTCTATTTTTTTTTGTCATTTTAGGTCCGACTTAACCAAGGCATCTCACTTGACAATAAGTTTACTCCAAATGTACCGGAGCTTCTTCCACCCTTGCAGTACTTTGCTACCTGGGTATTTGAGGTAAATAGCCCAGTGTTTCCCAGCATTCTTCTGTTGACTCTTCTGTTGGTTGCAATTTGTATAGTGATCAACCCAGGGTGAAGTTATTCCCTTATTCTCATATAATTTAACTTAGTAAATAGAGCTCCTTTTGTCATCATTTTACATTGATTTACTATCTGGTACCCCACCTCTGCTATTCATTCTCATTTAAAAGAAAAATTTTATATCTTTAGTAACATCAATTCCATATTCATAGGCTGCATCTCTGTCCATGCCGTTCAAGTTCAAAGAAGGACGTCTATTGGCCTACCAGCTGATGACAGCCATGACAGTGCGTAGACATGAGCTTCCCCTATCTCAAGAATACCTGACGCACTTCTACAGGCTTATGCATATCGGCCTGACAGGGACAGATCAGGATGTCATCAGTGCCATCATCAGTAACTGTGGACATTTCTTCTCTCTCATGTTGCCTTGTTGTACGCTACTCATTCTGGACTTTATACAGGCTTCAAATACTATCTTCATCAACCAAAATTTGGAGGTCAGTCTAATGGTGTTATAAACTGCTTCTACTTTCTGTATCCTTATGTTCAACATGTAAAGACCCCTTTCATGTGGATTCAAAGCAGCTCAATTTGGAGGGCAAATCAAAAGAATTTCAATCTTCTGAGAATTGAAAACCTATTGTTTTGTCCTCCACTGAAATTGAGCTGCATTCTGTCGTGCTGTGAGTGTATAATCTTCATACACTCAGAGCTTACACTCAAACCTATAATATTTCTTTTTCTTTTAACCTTTTTGGCTGTTTAACTTTTGGACATTTTTATATACATACATTTATTATTTGTAAACCATTCGTATATTTTTTTCTCAAGTTTCTTTTAATAAAGCTATTATTATTATTATTTTCATGTAGTTACCTCGTGCTGAGGCAGTCACTCTGATGGGATCCCTGTTGTGCTATCCCAATGCATTCCCCAATATGCCTCTGCATCAACCAGGTCATCAGACAAATGAGTACCAACCAACAAGTATGGGGAAAGATATTAAGGTAAGTCTTTGGCATTGAGGGATGATACAGAGGTGTGTCTAGCTTTTTTCATGGGTGTGGCTGTGTCGTCACTTCAGCATTGCCATTATTGTACTCTGACATGATTGCAAATGTACCTAATTGCAACTGTACAATGGCTTTTGTTGGTCCATAATCTTGGCTGTCCAAAGGGTGTGGCAGTTGTATGATTGTAGTTGCAGTCTGTAATGTGGCTGTGTGACTATCATTGTGGTTATCACTACAATGGTGTAACTGCAGCTGTACCATGGCTTTTGATGTACCATGATATTGGCTGTCCCAAGGGTGTGGCAGTTATACGATTGTGTTTGCAGTCTGTATTGTGGCTGTGTGGCTGATTATCGCTACAATGGTTGCTACTAGTAAACTTAGGAACAAGAACTGTGCAGCAACCTTAATAGCCACCATGTGGCAGCACATATAATATACAGTATTTATTAAGCATCTTAATTTCCTTTTTATTTTCAATCTTTTTGGTACAGGAGAAGTTAATTGTTGCTTTACTTCGAGTTGCCAAACTGGATCCTTCAGCTACTGCCAGGTAAGTCTGTTTTGCCTCCATATGCCTCGTGTTCATAAGCTTCCTTCAGGGTATTCATGCTCAGGGAAAAGTCAGGTGATTTTTCAATTTTTTTCGAAGTCAGGGAATTTCGATTTTGGTCTGTGAATTTTTTAAATTGAAAAGTCAGATAATTTCTGTTAGCCTTCACAAAATTGCTTCAAATTCTGAATTCTTAGTTGGGCTTCCTGTGGTCGAACTACCATTTTTCGTAAAATAAGTGCACTGTGTGGTCAGTGAAAAATGGTATTTTGGTCAGAGAAATGTCAGTAAATATTTATTTTTCCAGATGAGTGGGAACCCTGTGACTTTCTCCCGCATTCCACAGCTATCAGGATATCTAAGATACAGTTCATAGACGTGCGCATTTGATATTGTTTACAACTTATTCATGGTATATAATATCTTTTTAGATGCATTGCACTCAACTCTCTTGGCGTGTTCCTGGTTGAAGAGCTGGTCCATTGCAAAGGTCACCCAAGAGTACAAGACTGTATTTGTATTCTCCTACAAAGCATAACTGTATGTATCTAAGTAAATATCAGAATATACACACTGACATAACAGTGTTCTTACCAGACCACGGCATTGCAATTTTTTGTGGACCCCAATTTAAAAAAAAAAACCTGGTGAGAACACTGACATTAAAACCCCATTAAATAGTTGCAGTTTTGGCAGGAGTTAATCCAAATTGTGCTTTCAAAATAGGCCGTATGTAGGACATAATCACGTGACTGTTACTGGATGGTAAAAAATAGCAGATATCAGAGTTACACTCCATTGCCTTTAAAAAAATTGTTTCGAATCAAGGCATATGGGTCAACAGTATATTAAATGTGTAGAAACTGACCAAAATGCCACGAATTGATATCACAAACATGGCCTGTTTTGGAAATGCTTGCAAACCATCAACTGAGATAAAGTTAGATTTCTTGTTATTTTTTGTATTCAGTTTCATCACAAAGCCATCTGTAATGTGTCTGTGGATCTCATACATTTGCTGTCAGAGTATTACAAAGAACTCACTGAGTATGAGAATGACTTACCACTCAAGATTGTGGAGGTAAGTTCACGCATTTTGTCAACCATCAAAATGGCGTGGCTCCAAACTAGGTTGAATGCAGAAGGAGAAGGGAAAGAGGGACGCCTGTAAATTGAAAGGCATCTCTTACTTTTATTTCATGAGGTGCTCAAGCAAGGTATTCAGGGACAGATCCAGAAGCGCCCCTCCCCCCTCCCCCCTCCCCCCTCCCCCCTTGAATTTGGATAAACTTTCACTCTGTTTACTTAAAGCTCTCAATTTTATTTTCAGTCATTTTCCCACCTTTTATGGGTTCCTTATGTTATTGGCGTACGGTAACCTGAAACAGTTACCCCCTTTGAAAATCCTGGGTCCGCCCCAGGATATTGAACCATGAGTCCATAAGACTATGACTGTGAGAGGGCGAGTGCTATTCGGCTGCGTATATGCCAATAAACGGGAATGTTGTCTGAAATTGGTTTGTTAAACATGCTTGCCATTCTTAACTACGTTGTCTTTCTACAGGTGTTGTGCCATACACTTGTTAGCTTACTACCTGGAGGAGAAGCTGCCAATGTTCACGAAGACCATTCTGTAAGTCACATGTAGAGTAGAGTCACGGTCACGGATCTGTCACGTAACAACATTGACAACAGTTGCCGTATCAATATATGCGCACGATTACTACTCATCCAATCAAAATTCCCCAGAACCGATAATGTCACGGTCACGGAAGATATGTACAACTGTGACAAATCACGGTCTTGGTACGATTTTCGTATCTCATTGAAATGATTGACATTTGAACTATTCACGGTGTGCATGTGTTCTGTTCTTGCAATCACTCATACGCGATACCCTCACGGTAACGTCACACAAGGCCGTGCCATACGTGCTTTCTCTAAATCTATTCACCGTACTTTCTTAAATATAATCATTTGTCTACCAATTTAAGGAGCAAGGATGGCACAGTTGGCTAGTGCGCGGCCTTCGGTCCTGAGTTCGATTCCCAGTGATCTCACATCCTTGTCTCGACTTCTTCTTCTTCTTCTTTCCGTGTAGCTTTAACTAGCTTTAAATACCGGTAAAACGGAGCACTGATGGAAGGGGAGGGGGTAAAGTGAACACACTGTCGACCTCCAGTTTATCAGTAACGCTTAAGTTAACTTTCATTAAATATATACCGACATTAAATGTGATCGACCTTTACCTTTACCTTTACCAATAGTTCTGCCCGTGTTTACCCCTGGCATGATTTTACCTTGCAGATCATCGTACCTGTAATCCTTTGTTTACTGGACTGGACTATGGTCATCCCTGTAGAAAGACTTCTATCCAAGAAAGGAGACGAAAACCTCAGTCCCCTGACACGGGTGTTTCAGGTGAGCACAGCTAATATAGATAGCTGCATCCATTCTATGCTCTACTTAAGGCGCGGAAATACGCGCAGCAAAATTGTGCCACTTGTCGCGCAACATTGTTATTACATTGCAAGTTGCAGAGTAAATGTTGCTCGTATTACCACCGTGCAACAGTATTTTTGTTGCAGAAGTAGCTCTTTCTACACTCTCAATCAATTTAGAAAAAATCTGGTGTTTTTTTTTGCAGGTCCTCCAAATGGCAACAGCAAATAAGATCAGCCAGAAGCGACGGAAGTCACTCAATATCTCGACTATCATCAGCGGTGATGGCCGACCAATCAGATTGGCGCGTGTACAAGACGAAAGTAAACCCAACAACCTCTTACCCAGTCCCTTAGATTCTCAGGACAGCGGGGATGACTCGCAAGGTACTGGGGGAGACTTGGACTTCATCGAAATCCTGTAGTTATGTTTCGTCTGTGTATTGTGTTATAATAGTTTTACACTCACGCGAAATGTATCTCCCTCTGTAATACTAATTTATCGTGTCTTTCCTTCACTCAGAATATAAGACACCTGTGCACTTCCCGTTCCCTCCCAAAGCAGAACCTGTCAAGCTAACTGCTCAAGCGGTAAGCTTATTCTCATTTAATTCTAGGGATTAAAATAAATAAATAAATAAATGAGAATTAACAGTGGAATCCACCGAGTGGCTCTTCCTCCATTGCATTCCAATTGGAATTTAGAAGTTAATTTTTGAGGGATGGAATCTACTAAAGAACTAAGTTTTACAAAATTTCATCAAATCAGTCGAAGCGCAGATATGGATTTCTTGATAAAAGGCGATGTTTGAGGAAGAAGGGAGGAAAAAGGGAATGGTCACAGACCTATCCATTGATTTTCCGCCTGAACATGGGGTGACATATTTACCGGGCTGTGAGACCTTTCACGTTTCCATTGGAAATTGGAAAAGTTGTGCAATCGTACCAGGGGTCTTTTAGGTGTTACCCAGTAGGCCTCTGCTATAAGATTCCCATACAAGACGAGGCCTGGTCATTGATTACATATTCAGAGCTCAAAATAACGGCCAGTTAAGATGGTTGTCAAAACCGTATTTGTCCGGTCAAGTACCAAATTCCGTTATTTTGAGCCCTGATATTACTGCGCCCTTGTCATCACTATCTTGATCAGCATTTTAACGTAAGTGTGACCAACAGCAACTCAGTTTGTTCTACTTGTTATCAACGTTTCTTTCTTTCCCCACAGGCCTTGATGCATTTAGTAAACCACCTTGGTCATTTTCCACTCGGCGCAGGGCCTTCCAGACTCGATAGTAATATTAGCGAACATGAAGATAATCCTAGTGTACCAGACGCTGAAGAACTACACCAGTCAATATTCAACTCGCCCAATGTACAGGTACTATTGTAAAAAAAAACGTACGCAGGCACGTTTTTCTGACCGCATCCTCGTTTTATGGGTCACAACATCTAGGAAGGCGAATTCTAGGATATGCAGGATTTTTTTTGTTTGCTCAAAGCCAAAATCTTTTGATAATTTATTCTCATGCCAAAACGTTTGTTCTGAGTACGTGGCTTGTCAGGCTCCCTGGATTTGGGTGGGCGTGTTCAGTACCCTGATGCTCCACTTGACAGCTAGCTAGCCTCTAACATTCTTATTTTAATGTTCGGTTATTTTTTTCAGTTTTTTATTCTAAACGACAGCGTTCTGGTAACAATGATTGAGATTCAGAAAGAGGTAAGGTTATCAGTAAAAAGAATGTCAGTCAGTCAGTCAGTCAGTCAGTCAGTCAGTCAGTCAGTCAGTCAGTCAGTCAGTCAGTCAGTCAGTCAGTCAGTCAGTCAGTCAGTCAGTCAGTCAGTCAGTCAGTCAGTCAGTCAGTCAGTCAGTCAGTCAGTCAGTCAGTCAGTCAGTCAGTCAGTCAGTCAGTCAGTCAGTCAGTCAGTCAGTCAGTCAGTCAGTCAGTCAGTCAGTCAGTCAGTCAGTCAGTCAGTCAGTCAGTCAGTCAGTCAGTCAGTCAGTCAGTCAGTCAGTCAGTCAGTCAGTCAGTCAGTCAGTCAGTCAGTCAGTCAGTCAGTCAGTCAGTCAGTCAGTCAGTCAGTCAGTCAGTCAGTCAGTCAGTCAGTCAGTCAGTCAGTCAGA
Organism: Anthopleura xanthogrammica; assembly: GCA_964019055.1. Classification (NCBI taxonomy): domain Eukaryota; kingdom Metazoa; phylum Cnidaria; class Anthozoa; order Actiniaria; family Actiniidae; genus Anthopleura; species Anthopleura xanthogrammica. The sequence continues at coordinate 3,788,255 of OZ025212.1, read as the reverse complement.
CAGACCGTCAATCAGTCAGTCAGTCAGACCGTCAATCAGTCAGTCAGTCAGTCAGTCAGTCAGACCGTCAGTCAGTCAGACCGATTGGTCGGAAGCTCGGTCAGTCAGTAACACCTTCAATCAGTCATTCATTCAGTTGGTATTTTCTTCTATGGACACTTTCTTTATTTTTTAATCTCACGCTTCGCCTTATTTGAATATTCTTTCAGATGCCTACTAACCGATCAGTACTACACGAAATGACCACAGCCAAGACACAAGTTCGTCTTATTCTACGTGACATGAGTGGAAGGCACTCGTGGGATTATACCCTGCTGTATGGCAAAAACGATGAAAACGGGAAACGGATTTCTTTTCCTGGTAAAAAATTGTTGTTTTTTTATGTTTTTTTTGGAAAAACATAGTTTTTCTCCACCTTTTTTCTTCTGCTCATTCACTTCTTACTCCCCTTCCTTTTCCTTCTCTCGTCCTTTTTTCTCATTCTGGCTTATTTTTCTTCTCCACCTCATCCTGTCCTTCCTTCTCTTTTCATATTTCACATTCTCTTTTTTCTCCTACTCCACTTTCATTACCCTTCTTTTTCATTCTCATTGTTCCTCCTCCTCCTTCTCTTCATCCTTCTAAATTTTCTCATTCCACAACTTTTTTCATAGGTTTGTTACAGGGACTATCTGTAGCGCTCCAACCACTCTCGTCAAAGGAAGCCAAAAAGAGTCCAACCAGAAAACACGTACTAAGAGAGCTACGAGCAGCCAGTTCACCATTCACTCCTGACAGACTTGACGAGGTAGGTACTCGTATAAGTCGAGATAGACACAGTCTTTTTTCATATTTATGCGACCCACACACATAACTAACTCGAGATGCCTGGGTTTTTGGCTTCCGTCCATCAAATGTCCAATCTGAGTTAGTGTGTTTTTGATTGACGGAAGCCAAAACCCAGAGGTCTGGGGCTGTGTTAGTCTCGTGGGTTTGAGTCTTATCCAATACAGCCTTAGCAACGTCTCTTTATCTTGAAATGTCTAATTTGCTTTCTCTACTGTTCTCAGGCCTTGAGTTACATCGGTTCAACGAGCCGTGAGTGTATCCTCTATCCTGACCAATCACTAAACGAGCCTGCTCCTTCAAGTCACGTGATCGATAGAAATATGGAAATGTCGGTCATCGACTCCGTGTCACAGCAGTTTGAATCCGAACTGAACTATATCAGTGACGTCACAGATGTTAGGTTCGTATGGGATTATGGGAGATATCTTTTAAAAAGACCGTGAGGAAAACCGGTTGATAAAACCGTGATGGAACAGTTCAAATCGATCCGGTCCGCCATCTTGATAGTTTCCGTCGTGAACGCGTGAATTAAAGAACTGGGCGATTCCGAGAAATTCTTCAAATGGTTCGAACAATTCCGTTGTTTCATACCAACTGGAGTGGCTGGGACAAGCTCGATAGGTTTTCCATTTTTCTTGACTTCCATTTGTATTCCAACAGATATTACCGGTTTTCCTGGACAAACGGATAATACCCCTTGTCTCCAACCGGCTGCCGTCTGAGCAGCCAAGATAGCCATCTCCTGGGATCCAGGAATATAAAAAAAGCACTATAACTAACGGTTGTTTTTCTTTTAGTTTAACAGCAGCAGAGTTTCGTCCATCTTCACACGTTGACCCCAGTTCTCCATTCCAGCTCTGTCGGTTTCTTATTAGCGAGAACGGCATAATGGCGTGGGAAAAAAGGTAAGGGCTTGATGGCGGATAATGTGAACTACAACCAATCATGGTTCCCCCTTAGACAATAGCCAACCCTGTTGCAGCAATTTTCCCAGTGGAATTAAAATCTTGTCTCACAAACAACAACAGTGTCTGTTTTAAAGAGTACTACGAGTACTACGAGGCAATGATTTATAAATCAAGTTTCCGCGATCAGAGTTAAATTCTGAGATATCTTGAGCTAATTTATCAAGCTTGTGGGCCATAGCAACAGTAACTAAGGGGAGTCGGAACCATGACTTCTACCCGATCCATCAAAACTTTATAAAACTGACATGGTTTCTTTAAATTTCTAGATTAAGAGTGGACTTACTTGAAAGAAACGAACGTTTTTTAAGGGAATTAAAGAATCTGGACAAGATTCGATGGTAAGGCATGGATTTGGGATAAATTTTGACAATCAAGTATTGGACATGATAACGCGACGCGCTGATTGGCTGCCTTCTTACCAATGATACTAATTTTTATTACTTAATGGAATTAAATGGCATGGAATATAACCTGGTAGTAGAGATATGACACATCGTTTGTTATTTTTAGTCGCGAGAGGCATAAAATAGCAGTCTTATACGTCGCTGACGGCCAAGAGGACAAGACATCTATCATGAACAACAGTGCAGGAAGCCAGCCATATGAAGATTTCGTAGCCGGCCTCGGATGGGAGGCAAGTGTAACAACCTTGAAGATGGATTAAGGACTTCAATATCTTTTTTCTTTACTGCTTTCAAGTATTTAACAAGATTCTCGACCCCTCACTCCTCCCTCCTCCCTCCTCCCTCCTCCCTCCTCCCTCCTCCCTCCTCCCTCCTCCCTCCTCCCTCCTCCCTCCTCCCTCCTCCCTCCTCCCTCCTCCCTCCTCTCTCCTCTCTCCTCTCTCCTCTCTCCTCTCTCCTCTCTCCTCCTGTCTCCTGCACCTCTCCCTCTCCCTCTCCTCATGAATACTGAATCTTCAAAGAAATTTCTCTGATTGGACTAACGCTGCTTCTCAGTTTAAAAAGTCAGTAATGTTTTGTTGGCCGACCCGTGTCTTTCAGGTGGATTTATCCAAACACACTGGGTTTATGGGTGGACTAGAACGTAACCTGTCAACAGGAGCCACAGCACCTTACTACGCTAACTCGACAGAAGAAGTGATATTTCACGTGTCTACTCGTATGCCACTTGCTACAGATGGCACAGGGTTCACTAAGAAGGTAAGGAATAGGGCAATATTAGCTATTAACACCATCGTTATCATTGTTATTCATCATCATCGTCGTCTTCATCATCATACGGTACTTCATTATCATCATCATGTTTATCATCGTCATACATCACCATCTTCGTCCTCTTCACTAACCGTCATCATATTTATATTGTATCTTCTACCAGATGCGTCACCTAGGTAACGACGAAGTTCACATCGTTTGGTCGGAACATAGTCGGGATTACCGGTACGGCATTGTGAATACGGAGTTTGGTGGTGTACTGCTTGTAATCTACCCATTAGAGAACCATTTGTTCAAGATCCATATCATAAAGAAACCACAGGTAAAAGTAACAGCTCTCTAAGGCCCGGTTTAGACGTCGAATTTCACATGCGCCGAATCTAATGCAAATGAATTCAATGGGTTTTGACATTCGCATTAGATTCAGCACGTGAAATTCGACGTCTAAACCGGGCCTAACGTGTTTTTTAGAGATTTATTTTTCTCTTGTTTGTCTGGCCGTTTGTCCATCTTTTTTGGCAATCAAGGGTGGTTTAGCTTGTGATTGCGCGCATATATGTAATCTATTGTATCGTGTTCGATTCATCATGTCCTATTTTATTTCAGGTGCCACATTTTGGGCCATTATTCGACGGTGCAATCGTAAACCGACGCGTTCTTCCCTCTTTAGTCAGAGCTACTGCTATTAACGCTAGTATGGCTACGAAAAGAGCACTGATTCCCATGTACGAAAGATGGTATCCTTTATTGAACAACATTCTGTGGTCATGAACATCTATATCAATAGCAGATATCATAGTTACACTCTCTTGCCTTCAAACAATTGTTTCAAGTGGAGGCATTTGGGTCAACTATAGTAAATGTGCTTAACATGATATGCTTATGATGTTGGAATGAAATGTGTACATGATCGTACCATGTAAAATGGACTCAGAAAAAAATTCTGAGCCCCAGAATTTCTGAGTGCATTTCACAGTATGGTACGATCATATACACATTTTATAGTAAATGTATAGAAACTGACCCAAATGCTACTACTTGAAACAACTGTTTGAAAGCAATAGAGCGTATAGTGGCTATAGACATTTCAAACTGACGATGCGCGCTCCTATATCATTGATACCATCTCGCATTCGTCAACGTATTAAGCCCAGTTCAAACGTCGATCTTCTCATGAGCCGAACCTAATAACATCAGAGAAGACCGCCTTATTATCCGTTGTTTTCAGTGCGTTTGGCTCATGAGAAGATTCGACGTTTGAACTGGGTCTTACTCGCTTTCTGGCGACACTAGTTTCCTTAACCGGTATATATAGTTACGAAGAGCGTCAAGAGAGTATACGACGTATCGTTAAAAACCACAAACACTTGTCTATGTTTGAGGAGTTTGCGTCGAGGTGCTTCAGTCCTGCGCCGAGCACAAGCAGCAGACCGTCTACTCCAGCGGGGGAATACAAATCTTTCATGCGCACGCAGACTGCCCCTAGTAGTCTGTTAGAACAAGATTCCATACGTAATCGATCCAAGAGTACTGGAAACTCGCTGATTGGACAGAACTCGGAGCTAGGTAAGGAGGATGATACTATCATCATACATACTACAGTCACTAACAGGATTCTTAGTCAAAATGTCATGCATGTCGTTCTTAATTCTCACTTTTGTATACTTCACTCTTCACTGTATGGTCACGCGTCACGCACGGCAAATGCCACACTACACGCACGTTGTAGCCTAATCACACGCTCCCTATTGTCACTCACAAAGCAGCCTCAGTAACAGGTTCCTAGTATAGACCCTTTGCACCACGTCAGAATGCGGCTCAATTTGGAAGACAAAAAAATAGGTTCCAATTCTCAGGAGATTGAAATCCTTTTGTTTTGTCCTCCAAATTGAGCTGCTTTTTCAACTTTTTCAACACATCGGTTTATTGGTCAAACACAAAGCATCCAATCGAGGCTGCAAGGCAGTTTCAAAGGATCATTCAAATTTGGACCTTGCAGCCTCGGTTGAATGCTTTGTGTTTGACCAGAGAACCGATGTATGGAAAGTGCTGAATCGTTGCACTTTGGTTGAGAGGGGGATAAGAAACGATACGCCTGCCAAGTTTACTACTATACTGCCAAGGTTTGCTCAAGGCTTGAACGTTCTTAGTACTCTATTCTATTCATACGCTCAGTCACTCATGCAGTCATTCTCTGGAAATGGTTGACCAGGAAGTTCTTAGTACTCTATTGATTCATACGCTCAGTCACTCACTCAGTCATTCTCTAGAAATGGTTGATCATTTCCTTAAAAAAGCCTGTTTAATATTTGTCTTCAAGGCTATGGGAAGGAGCTTTCACTTGTGCACACAGGTTCATTCGATGCCTGATCTTATTGGGTCATGTTGTAAGTCGCACTTTTAGAAGTAAATAATAACTTCTCATTTAATAATTATAAAGATAATCATAAATATAATGATGTTGTAAGTTGCACTTCTAGAAAATAAGTTAATGTTAATTTTTCGTTTTGAATAGTTACTTTTCCTTTGTGATTTTTGCTAAAGATTTAACTGTTTCTTTCCCATCAGCCACTAAGGACTTGTCTGCTCTAGCCATATCTCTCCCGGACGAACTAAACCGCGTGAGTACTGGAGAGATAGGAACAACACGCCAGGAAAAGAAACGACTGTCACTGCGATGGCGCAATAAATCCTCGTCCACCACCTTAACAGAGATGACCGCTGACCAGAACATGTACCACGAAGGGCTTAACGGTGAACACTGACCTTATGACGATCAATTTACTGATGAAGTATCATATGTCTTCAATAATTCATCTAGGATTTTCAAACAAAATATACTAATTGCAGCAGTTGACTTTTTGATGCGATAAGCTGCTTTTAACAAAATTATTCATATTTAGAGATCAATCTGAAGCTAGCGATCAAATGTTTTAATATATCAACAATATAAGAAGCTGACCAAGTGTTAAGGCGCGATTACACGGAGCAGTTTTCTCTGCAACTTGTCTCGCAACGACGTTGCGACACATGTTGCATGGAGCATTGCGGCGTGTAACCTACAGTGCAATTTGAAAAGTGGGGTGACAAGTTGCAGCAATCTTTGCGAAATTAAAAGTAGAATTCGTTTCTACCTTTTGCAACGATTGCGTCTCTGTTACACCTTTTTAAACCCCTTGCAACTTGTGACGCAACACCGTTGCGAGAGAAGTTGCAAAGAAAATTGCTCCGCGTAATCGCTCCTTCAGGACTGTAGACGACAAATGCCTTTGATAGGGAGGCGTGACTGCACATGAGACTTGCGTGACAAAACCTGTTATGTCACGTAGATTAGTGGTTAGTTTTGGTATTTACGTAACATAGCCTTTCGTATGGGGGGTTAACGTTGCTGAGTATCAGGGGTAGCTAAATTGTGTATTTATGTCGAAAAATCGTGGCAGAGGTGCTGAAATATTGAGAATGAAAGAGGTAGCTGAATCGTACGTTACTTTGCCCGCCTACCTCCTTCCTTTAACGTATCCACACATCTCACACCAACTTTCTTAACATATTCATATTCAATTAAAATCTAATTCTATGAAATGAAAATATATAAATATTAATCTCGGGTTCGTAACCAAAAAATGAATTTAGTTTTGTTTAATTTTTTTTATTTTTGTATCAAGAAATAATTTCGTTAAAATGTCCCATAGTTCCTCTCGGTCGTAATTTTGTATGACGTCATCGGTGTTTAGTGATCGGCTGCTGATTGAGGGGAATGCCCACGAATGCTTAAAAAGAATAAGCTTTGAAATGCTTTATTTCCTTCAAAATCTCCATAGTTGGTAGTAGTATTCTGATTTGAAGCTCACTCGAAAAAGAGAGCTACATTAGTCATATTCTAGTCCTTCTTTTCATTCTTTAAAAACCAGGCAAGCTGTTTGGGGAAAATACGATCAGTGCCATGAGAGCAAATTTTAGGAGACTTTAGGAAACCTAACCTAGCATAACCGCCATCTTGCCGTGTACCAATAACCTTAGTTTTACCTGCTGTGATCCTCCTCGAGCTGCAGTTTGTGTCAAAAAGATTTACTTGTTGGATGTAAAATCATTCTCGTGATGCTCGGAGGTCTACGCTTTGTAGGTTTTTGGTGACTAACTTTACTGAAATAAGTATATACGTTTGAAAAAGAAATACTTGGTACACGACTTGTGAAATGTTGAACAGATTGATTGGCGCTATAGACCCCTTTCACATGACGTCAAAGCAGCTCTATTTGGAGGACAAAACAAAAAATTTTCAATCATCTGAGAATTGGAAACCTATTGTTTTGTCCTCGAATTGAGCTGCATTCCGACGTGTTGCAAGGGGTCTTTAGCAGGTGTTTTATATCAATAATATATGTACATATAATCATGATCTCTGGCACAAACTGACTAAGCACAGTTGGTTCGTATTGTGATGTGTTTATTTGTAAGCTAGCTTTTAACCCAAATGAAATTGAATATAGTCTACCAAATGTGTGAAAATTAATGAATCCAAATTATGAACAAAAATAAAGATATTGTGAATTTAATAGCAATAATTGAAATTCACTTAATTTTCGCGTCATATTTTCGCGTCACTTTAATTTCGCGATATTTTTTGGGAATCGCGATGTTAGTCAGTTCATACAATACAATATTTTTTATCTTTTTTCAAAATTCAATAGTCCTCTTCACAGTACCCTGCGCAATCTTGAAAGGTATACATGCCTTTGCATCGAAGCAAGACCGGGCCGAGGCGACCTTGTAGTGATAGACGTGAATAATTGTCCAAAGGTGGTAAAAAATATATCTATCGTTGCAAGTTCACCGTTTTTCTCGCTTCGATGCAAATGCTCGGCTACCTTTCAAAAAAATTCGGGGGAGCATGGCCCCCAACCCCCCAAGTTGCTCCGGCGGTCCATTACCTCATCGGTAAAAATTTCATATATTCATAATATATTCTTTAGAATTTGACTACAGCGCACGGTAATTTAAGGAATGTACACATTATCAAACAATAGACCATTTTTGAGATGCACGAGCGCTTTCAATAATATCTATTGAAACACTTAAAACTTCCACGGGCTTTAGTCAAATTCTAAAGAATAAATTACACGCTATCGAGGCTGAGGTTGATCGACGACAACCGTGAAATGGTCTATTGAAACTTTGGTCAGTCGAGATATTTAACTATGCACGCGTTAGTATTAATGCATAACCATACTTTGTACATATGTATATAGACTGTCAATGAAAAATGAGAAATTCATTCTGTATCATTCATATCAAAAAAATGAATGAACAAAATATAATGCAAGCACTTGGCACAGTTCAAAATATCGTGCAACACTTGAGGGCGGGGGAAAAATCGAGCAAACTTAGAATTGGCCCACCCCCCCCCCCCCCCCCCCCATCAAATACTAATGGTCCGTCCCTAAAGTGTATTTCACAAGTTTATGAGAATCACTCTAAGTCGTTGATTACTAATCTCCCCAAATACGACAACAACTGAACAACAACATCGTTGACAAGATGAGTGATTTGGTTTGCAAATAATTCCAACTATTCGCCTATACTTAATCCACCTTCAAATAAGCCATTCATTCAGCTCATGCAATCCTGTGCAATTAGTGTCCAAACAACCCAACAATCTACGGTATCTACACATCCAAGATCACTCATTTACTTATGAACAGCATAGAAGAAAAATCGGTACGAAGTAAAAAGGGAAAACCTGTAAAATCTTCATTGAAAAACTCACCAAAGCTGTTCAAAGAGGCATAATAAGATGCTTGACTACGCATATATTACCTTCAATTGTCAAATGATCAACAGACTTTTCATGTGAACTAATTTATGTTGACAGCGGAATCCCTGACAACATTGGTCACGACTGAGGACTATGTAAGCTCAAAGCAAGTTTTCTCAGAGCTTTGGTCCACTTAAATTTACTAAAGGTCCAGCAAAAATGAAAGGAGAAAGTAACCATGATAATGTTCACATACAGAACCGTATTGTAGATAAGGTAAGAAATATATAGCAATAATGTTTGAGAGAGGCATTACACTTTAAAAAGGCTGTAAGCCAGTATTGCTATGTTCCTTGATGTTAAAATTACCCTAATAATGATTAATAGAAGTGTTAAAATAACCATTCATAAAACTGATTATGTTCAAATATATGTATCTTAGAAGAATTATTTCAAATTTTAAATATAAGGTCGTCGAAGCAACAAGACAGTGGATCAGTCGAGAGGTCGTTGCAGGACCAAAGTGCATCGTGCCTCTGCGTGCGTAAAGTCTTTTCTGTAAAGTTCAATATTTTCAATGCATTAAGCTATTAGTATGGATACGTTTAAGGGTCCATGGCGTTTTTTAGCCTTGTTTGCTATTAGCATTCCTGTGATACATGATACAAAGCCTTTCAATATCTCCTATCTCGTTTGACTTCGGCAGCGTTGTACCAATACAGAAGCGAGGCCTAATGCTGCCAATAAATACTGCAATTTTTGAATTTTTTTCTGCGATTTGGAACGTCTTTAAAAAATTGAATAAGAAGAACATAAATTTGATGAATTGTTGGTCGCCATTATCATACACTAATTAACCAGTAAACGAGACTAATTAATTCACAGGGAGCCCAATTTAGATAAAAGTAAAAGTTGAAAATAAAATCGGGAAAAAATCGCGTTTAAATAATTTTTTTAGTTCTTGGTCAAGATAATGCCCTCTATAATACGAACGGGCAAATAAATCCGTAAAAAATGCACCAGAACATTTTTTCGCGGGCGCCTTTGTTTTCCTATATAATTTCCTTATGGTATCCTACGTGTGGATTTGGGTCAATATAATTTAACAAGTTTACAGCTGTAAAGTGTGTGGTGTTGTTCAAGATGGCGACTTGACTTTCATCCCTTGTTAAATAATTATATTGACACAAATCCACACGTAGGATACCATAGGGGAATTATATAGGTTATTTATTAGGTTCATGCAGTTGTTTAGGCTTGAGCCGCGGTCTACGATATCGTTTTGATTTGATTGCATACTGATAATTCTGTCTTATTGTCCCAGGTTCCCCTTGACGAACTTCAGTCAGTTCTCTTGTCACACGCAGAGGTTGAAGACGCGTTTGTTATCTACATGACAAACGAAGAGCAAGACACAGAACAAGTTAAAGCTATCGTAGTTCGCAAAGGAGACATAAATGAGCACGAGCTCACTTCTTTTATAACTCAAAAACTCCCGTCCATTAAACAGATAAACAAGAAAATTCAATTTCATTTCGTTGAGAAAATCCCTAAAGATGCTAGTGGAAAAGTCGTTAGTCAAGAATTACTGGAGGAAAGGGAATTGAATGGAAATATTAGAATGAATGGGAAAAAGAAAAGCCAAGATGACAATAATATTGTGAGGAGTAAATATCCTGATGTGAAGATACCAGATGACATGTCCTGGTCGGAGTTTATCATGCAACATTTTGAAGAATATGGCAACAAACGTGCTCTTGTAAGTAATGGATGCACAGCACAGTGCAGTACAACACAGTACAACACACCACGGCACGGCACTGCATAGCACAGCACAGCATATTTCTGCACAGTAGACACAGTACAACACAGTACAGCACAGCAAAGTACTGCACTGCACACACAGGACAATACAGCACAACACCACATAGCACTGCACAGCACAGTACTGCACAGCATGGCGCAGCACAGCACCACACAGCACTAAACTGCACGGCACAGTACTGCACAGCACACACAGGACAACACAGCATGGCACAGCACAGCGCAGCACAGCACAGGACAAAACAGCACAGCACGTACTGCACTACACTTCAATTCACTGCACAGTACAGCACAGTACAGCACAGTACAGCACAGTACAGCACAGTACAGCACAGTACAGCACAGTACAGCACAGTACAGTGCAGTGCAGTACAACATATGGCGCGGCACGACAAAGCGCAGCACATCACAGTACAAAACAGCACAGCACCACAGTTGTTTTTTGCTAACCAAATCCCTCGGTTTTCCAGACAGATATTGATCGTCAACGCTTCTATACCTATGCTGAACTCCACGATCTGGTCAAGCGAAGTTGCTCTGGTCTCATTAAAGCAGGTTTAAAGAAAGGTGACGTCCTGGGCATGTACTGCCCTAATATACCCGAGTATGCTATAATATACCTAGCCACGCTACAGGCTGGGGGTATCGTCACGACCGCCAACCCTCTCTACACAGAAGGCGAACTTACTCACCAACTACAAATAGCCAATGCTAAATACCTCGTTACCATTCCCTCTCTGGCTCACCGAGCCAAGGAGAGCGCAAAGAATGTTGGGATTGATAAGGTCTTCGTTGTAGGGAAAACAGAAGGGTGTTTGTCTTTATCTGAACTGTTTAAGGATGACGGTAGTATGTATAACACAGTGAACATTCTTCCAAAGGAGGATGTTGCTGTCATGCCTTTTTCTAGCGGCACCACAGGGTTCCCAAAAGGTGTTCTTCTCACTCATTATAACCTCATTGCCAATGCATGTATCTCCACTGCTGATGGTTTTATAAACTATTCTACTTCGTCAATGATCCTTGGATTGCTGCCCTTCTTTCACACCTATGGAATGGTCACTGTTCTCTCGGTTGGCTTATATCGTGGTAGTTGTGTCGTGTGTTTGCCCAAGTTTGAACGGGACAAGTTTTTTTACATCTTACAAGGACACGAGGTTAGTGGATGTAAGCATCAAACAAACTTTGATCCCCTCCTCCCTTAAAACCCAGCGTTGGGTGGGGTTGTTATTTGGCTGAGCCATGCAGTACACTAGCACTGCAAATGACTGAAGTCTTGAGTTTATTGTTTGCTACAACAACCTCTGGGCTGATCAAAGTCAGGGCACAGATAACTCACAGATCGAACCCTGTAACAAACTGGGCTGATCAAAGTCAGGGCACGACTAACTCACAGATCGAACCCTGTAACAAACTCTGGACTGATCAAAGTCAGGGCATGGCTAACTCACAGATCAAACCCTGAAACATCCTCTGGGCTGATCAAAGTCAGGGCATGACTAACTCACAGATCGAACCCTGTAACAAACTCTGGACTGATCAAAGTCAGGGCACGACTAACTCACAGATGAAATATAATTCAAATGTTAAATGTACTGTTGCTAGATAACCCACGTTGCTTTGGTCCCTCCCACTGCTTTGATGATAGCGAAAAGCACAACTCTTCACAGCTATGATTTGTCGCATTTGGTGGAAGTCACCTCTGGTGCGGCTCCATTGGCTTTAGAAGTCTCAAAAGAAGTTTCCGATAAAATACCGCAAATAAAATTGTTAAGACAAGGTGAGTGTCATCTTAGAAACAATCCATGACCAATAATGCACAGTATGGACCTGCAGTGACGTGACCGTGTCGTCCATGTAATTCCCTAGAGTATCATTTCTTTGTTTAACGGTTGCGCACGAGCAGACGCATGAATATGGGTACAACTGAAATAAAGAATCATATTCTCAAGAGAATGACATGTGGTCTGAAATGGGAAAACATTACGCCCAAGGGTAAAGAGGCCTATTCGTAACTGGAGAATTTCAGGCGCTGCAAAGGGTTCTTTTGATCTTGGTATTTGTTTACCGTTACCGTACGTTTTTACCATGGCATCCTCAAGCACTTACATATACCAACCTGCTCTCTGCACTTTGAATTGTCCGCTCATTAAATCATATCGACGTGTTAAGTAGTTTATCATCTCCTAATGAATCCTTCTACATGTATCGTAGGTTATGGGATGACAGAGCTGAGCCCTGTGAGTCACATGACCGTCCAAAACAATGCCAAGCACGGCACGGTTGGACACTTGCTGCCTAATTTGGAATGCAAGGTAGGGAAGACCCGTGCAATACTTTACGCTAAATACTTGTGGGATAACTAAGAGACCTATTTCTTTTGGTTTCTCTTTCAATGAGATCTGGTGCTGCAGGGGTAATTCACTCGCCTCTCACCTCTGAGGTTTCGGGCTTAATTCCCAGACTCAGCATCACATGGGAGTAGAGTTTGTTGGGTCTCGATTCGAGGGTTTTTCTTTGGGTTCTCAGGTTTTTTTCTCACTCCGCAAAACCTATCATGTTAATTTCCTATTCGATCTGTGAGTTAGCCGTGCTCTGACTTTGATTAGCCCAGGGTTTTTTTAAGGGTTCGATAAAAATGAAAGTTTATTCTAGGATTCACTGTCTGAGACCTATTCAGTAAATTTTGTTAATTTTTCTTTCTTTCTTTTTCTTGCCATCTTCAAGGTGATCGATGTGGATACCGGCGAGTCAGTTGGAGTAGGCAAGGATGGAGAAATATGTACACGTGGACCAACTGTAATGAAAGGTGAATAGATGGCTATGACAGCTTGAACCATGTTAACTCAATTGTCCCCTTAAGCTTCACAGTTCCCTGCGCCATCTTGAAAGGTAGCTGTGCCTTTGCATCGAAGCGAGACGAACGGTGACCTTGCAATGATAGAGACGTGCATAATTGTCCAAGGTGTTAAAAACGATTTCTATCATTGCAAGCTCACTGTTCGTCTCGCTTCCATGCAAAGGCCCGGCTACCTTTCAAGATGGCGCAAGGAACTGTGAAGGAGACTATTGCGTCAATGACGGACTCGCCCAATCCTACCCTCCGTAACCCTATCCCTTCGTTTACCCCGATAACGCGCGCCCTGGTCTCTTTGAATTTATTCATTTATTTATTTTTTACCCAAGTGACAATTAACAGACATATTTCCTTTTCTGGTGAACGATTTAGGGTACTTGAATAATCCAGAGGCTACGAAAAACAGCAAAGACGAAGAAGGTTGGCTGAGAACTGGAGACATAGGACATTACGACCAGGATGAATGCTTTTACATTGTGGACAGAATGAAAGAGCTGATCAAATATAAAGGTTATCAGGTTGGTATGGAAGGAGAAAGAAAAGGAAGGAAGGGAAAAGAAATAATGGGAAGGGAAAAATAGAGAAGAGAAGAGAAAAGGACTAATTTATCGCCTTTTTACTCAAAAAAGTAAATGTTTTCAAGGTTCCTCCCGCAGAACTGGAAGCCCTTTTAGTGTCTCATCCTGACATTTCCGACGCAGCTGTGATTGGCATTCCTGATGACGAGGCTGGCCAATTGCCTCGTGCCTATGTGGTAACCAATGGCAACGTATCTGAAAATGACATCTTGACATTTGTTGAGGAAAACGTTGCGCCTTATAAAAAACTCCGTGGAGGGCTTGAGTTTATCAATGAAATCCCAAGATCATTAAGTGGCAAGATCTTGAGACGTGAGGTGAGAGATTTGTACAGAAAGAAGGGAGAAAAAGCTAAAGAGACAAATTCTATCAGGAGACATACTATAGCGAAGAAACACCACGATGCTGTTGTGCCCGCGAAAAATTCGAGCTGTTGCACGGTTTTATAAACACTTATTTTGAGGCTTGATGTGGTTCGAAAATCTATATATCTTTCCTCACCGATGTGGCCATTGATCTACTCTCTCTTTAATCATTAATCTATTCTCTCTTTTACTCCGACGAAGGACTAGCGTCCGAAACGTCAGTAAGTGATCTTTCTTATTTTTACGGTGTAAAATTTATCTTTTTATCACAACTGTTTCATTAGAAACACCGACGCAGCCCACACTAGCTTACCGCTAGTTATCATCTCTTTACTAGGAGGGTTGAGGACAGTGGCATCGAGGGATTATAGCGAAATCAAGAACTCGCGAGAAAAATTCTGCTGGAACCAGAATATTTTTTTATTCAGTTTCTTCTAAATGAATGGACCATCTAAGGTGCCCGAGCAGTCTATACGTTTCGGTACTTATAAGAGAAGGTACGTTTTGTAATTGGGTGGGGCTGGGAGCAGGGGATGGATGGGTGGTACTTCAAAAGAAAGAGGCACCCTCAATTTTTTTCTGCGACTCAATCTTATGACTAAACGACGTTATTACCTTATTACTGCGATTCTCAATACTCCGCGAACTCAGACATTTCAACGGCTTGTTGTGAATTTACCTGTTTTTTTGTTGTTGTTTTTTTTTTGCTGCTACCAGTCAAAAATATAAAAGGTACTGACTGATTGTTTTTGATTGACGGCAGCAAAACAAAAAAAACAAAAAAATAAAAACAGGCAAATTCACAACAAGCCGTTGAAATGTCTGAGTTCGCGGAATATTGAGAATCGCAGTAATAAGGTGAAGCTTCCAGTAAACAAAACATAGCATAACATTTGTCGAAGACAGGGGAGGACAAAAGTCATGGAGTTAAAATAAAGGTCATCCTTAAAAGTTCTTAGCTGTGAATTAACCCTCGTCACCCCCGCATAAAAACGAAGTGAAAATAAATTAGCTAATTAACATAATCCATTCAGTCAGATCGATTTTGGCTAATGAATAAGAATTCTCACTACACATGGCCTCTTCCACAGCAAATAATAAGCAATTATTAAATTGGACGAGTTTGAGCAAAAATATCGTGATTTGTTTAAGTTAGTGGCGAGCAAGCAACTGCTTGCGAGAAACTAACGAATCACGATGTTTTGCGATAACCGAGTTCAATAATTGTTTTATTTTTCTATTCAAGATATTTTTCTTTTCTTTGAAATCGTTTCAACAAAGCAAGATAAATAGGCCTTTACTGCCACTACCAAAATGCTTTGCGAATTTTCTTTCATATTCTAATTTTGTATTTCACAATTGGTGCTAATGAACTGAACGAAAGAAAGTGTGCAAGGGATTCTGGTAGTTGTAGTAAATGACGCCATAATGCAAGAGGTCCATTCTGTGTTGTGGTGTAGTTGAGAGGGTGTGGTCCATCAATCCATGCATCAGCTCTTGCCGTCTTTGTGCAATTGTTTACGACAATGTACATCCATACAGCTCAGCTCTCATTGAGATATGATTTTCCCAAGCTAGTACGACAATCCTGATGAACCTTGCATCGATCTTCCGTGGTAACGTGTTAGTGACTACCGTATTTCTGTCGGAGTTACCCTTGAATGACTGCTGAACAAAATAACGTGAGATTTTTTGGCTCAAATATACTAAGATTTTACATGTAATCAATACATTATAAAATATAAGGGACCGTTCCTAGTTTTTTTCCTCCTGGTTTGTTAAACACGCATAGCCAATGTGTTAGTCATGGCTCCGACTCAGACAATAGCGAACCAATCACCGTTGCGGCAGTTTTCCCAGTGGAATTCAAATCTTGTCCCACAAATAACTACACAGTATCTGTTTTAAAGAGTACTACAAGGATTACGAGGCAATCTTCTTTTATTTTCACAGGACAGAAAACAATTGAAACAATTCAAAATTAATTTTCCGCGATCAAGGTTTTAAATTCTGAGATATTCTAGCTAATTTGTTTAGCTTGTGGACCATAGCAATGGTAACTAAGGGGAGTTGGAACTATTAATTTTCAGAACTTCGTTAACGTCTATCTGAACTTAACTCGCGACAACAACCCACGAGAGAGCTGCCATTTCCAGGTAACTCTGTCCAGACTGAACTCAAGAGACAAATCCCACTTACTTGACCTGATTGGCATATCTGTACCATGTCCAGGTAACTCTGTCCAGACTGAACTCAAGAGACAAATCCCACTTACTTGACCTGATTGGCAAATCTGTACCATGTCCAGGCAACTCTGTCCAGACTGAACTCAAGGGACAAATCCCACTTACCTTGACCTGATTGGCATATCTGTACCATGTCCAGGCAACTCTGTCCAGACTGAACTCAAGGGACAAATCCCACTTACCTTGACCTGATTGGCATATCTGTACCATGTCCAGGTAACTCTGTCCAGACTGAACTCAAGGGACAAATCCCACTTACCTTGACCTGATTGGCATATCTGTACCATTTCCAGATAAGTCCGTCCAGACTGAACTCAAGGGAGTACTTGGTCACCCATTCGTTGTCACGGGGTCTTCCTTGAGTAGCCACTTTAGTTATGGTCATAACACTACCAAGGTCTACCTGTAAGTACTGTCCTGTTGTGTTTGTCTTAGCCCTCCACGCACTTTTGCGGCTCCTTTTATTGTGTAAACGACCTTGCCAGGGTTCGAGTTCAGGCCCATAGTACGAAGAAGCGTTGATTTGGGCGTTGGAAATATGGTCATGTTGCATTCCCAGAGAATGGCTGCATTCTTTAAAACAATGTTTTGAATTTTAACTATGTTTTATATTGATTAAGATAACGAGAAAATTCTTTCAAGCCTTACCCTGACATCTATAGTTGATTCCATCGCTGCTCATCAAACAGGTTTCCGAATCCTTGCACCAACGGTTACTACAAACAGCCATTGGATGAAGAAAGTAGATCAAATAGACTCCCTGGTTTGTCGGCACAAAATCCTCGGGGGAGGAGAGGTGAGTAGCGTTGTTCAGTTCGCACAGACCGGAGCCTGAGTACCAGTTGATGCTGTGACATGTTAAGTCAGCTTCACATTTCTGCGTGCAATCAGGAAAGCGTGTCGCCTTGAACAGCTGGATCTCGTGGTTGATGAGCACGTGACTTGACTGAGACTGCGCTGTTGCGCATTCAAGTGCTGAAGATGGATGTTGCCATAGTAACGAGAGTAGGATAAAAATATGGACTTTTGCCTGCATTTTTAGTGATCTTCTTTGCCTGCCAAAGTGATATGACAAAATTGTTTACTTATCAGAAAAGAACATACTATCATGATTACTCATGAAGAACCCTGAAACAACCTCTGGGCTGATCTAAATCAGGGCATGGCTAACTCAAAGATCAAACCCTCAAACTACATCTGGGCTGATCTAAGTCAGGGCACGGCTAACTCACAGATTGAACCCTGAAACAACCTCTGGGCTGATCTATAAGTCAGGGCATGGCTAACTCACAGATCGAACCCTGAAACAACCTCTGGGCTGATCCATAAGTCAGGGCATGGCTAACTCACAGATCGAACCCTGAAACAACCTATGGGCTGATCTATAAGTCAGGGCATGGCTAACTCACAGATCGAATCCTGAAACAACCTCTGGGCTGATCTATAAGTCAGGGCATGGCTAACTCACAGATCAAACCCTGAAACAACCTCTGCGCTGATCTATAAGTCAGGGCACGGCTAACTCACAGATCGAACCCTGAAACAACCTCTGCGCTGATCTATAAGTCAGGGCATGGCTAACTCACAGATAGAACCCTGAAACAACCTCTGCGCTGATCTATAAGTCAGGGCATGGCTAACTCACAGATCGAATCCTGAAACAACCTCTGGGCTGATCTATAAGTCAGGGCATGGCTAACTCACAGATCAAACCCTGAAACAACCTCTGCGCTGATCTATAAGTCAGGGCACGGCTAACTCACAGATCGAACCCTGAAACAACCTCTGCGCTGATCTATAAGTCAGGGCACGGCTAACTCACAGATAGAACCCTGAAACAACCTCTGCGCTGATCTATAAGTCAGGGCATGCACGGTTAACTAGGATTTAGCGTGTTAGGTTTTGCGGAGGAAGGACAACCGGAGAAAAACCCTTGAATCAAGGGAGAGTTCTTGCAAAGTCGACTCACACTAGCGATAGAATTAACATCAAATGTTTACCGACCGTAATTACTCCAAAACATTCTTCGTGAATTTCGGCAAATTTGGAATGAAATTATAAAATTTAATACATCACTTACTAAAAAGCCAATTGATTATTACTAGGCCTATAGGCCTCAGAAACATTGCTGTTGTCAACTCCAACAAAGGCTATCAATTACAGCCCTTGTATTAGGCACCTCCGGGCTGAATACCTTATTTAACCAGGCTTCGCTTTCCACTCAAACTTACCTTCAGTTTCCGAATTTTAAGATAAAACGTTTTGTTCACTTCAGCATTGATATTGATCGAAGACTTGTCTGGTCAAACGTTTGGGAATCGAATTGGGTGGATAAAAACCAGGGAATTTCCATCAATTATTCTCAGTGGTGTGAAAAACCACGGACACTTTATCATATGAATTAATGACTTACATTTAGTGTTACTTTTCTTCCTGCTTATTTTTCATTCTCTTCTTATTCTTTCTCTTCTCTTTTTTTTCCTCTCCTGTTCCTTTTCTTTGAACCTATATAAAAGGACTTTGAATTCTGTCGAGGGGCATGTGGTGTGCACTGCCCGTAAAAATTGAAAATTAGACTGAAGGCAGACGGAGTGATTTTGTTAAGTAACTGCCTATGGCACCCGGAAAACAGAATCCAAGCAGGCACTTAAAAGTTTCGTTTTAAATCGGCTGACTTATCCAGGCCATTTTAATTTTGGGTAAACAAATGTCTTCTTTTATCTAGACGCAAAAAGTACAGATGTTGAAGTAAAACAAATACACTTGTGAGCATCAAACGATAGGCAAACACAAGATAAATTGTAATTTCCTTTTGGTTATGACATCCTTTGATCAAAGGCCAAGAAAGTGGGAAAAGCACATAAAATTTTAATTAAAAAGTAGCCCTCATTGTCAAGTAAATATAGTACCAAAACTATGAAAACAATACATCGATTTATTCGAAATGAACGAGACAACTTTCTCGAAACTTCTCTATTTAGTGTGCTACACTGTGTAAACTATAGTGCAATTATTCGCATTTCGAGAGCAGCCCGATTTCGAAAGATATTTAGAAAAAAATGTTTTTCGAAAAGTTTGTTAATGGTTGCTATGGAAACACTGAATAGCATAAAAAGACCATCGTTCAAAACTTTCATCCAAGTCTAACATCTGGTGTAAAATTCAGATTCATTGAGCTAAAGTAAGAGTATGTATAAGGGGATTCAAAAAGGGAAGTGTGACTCAAAAATAACTTGGAGCCACCTTAAAAGATCTTTAGGATTTAGTGACATAATCAGAAACTGATCGCTCGGCTATCGCTTCAGTTGAAATTCCACTGCATCGCTAGTTGAGATATTGGTGATTCAATACAAAAATATTTGCATAGATTTGATTTGATTTTGTGTTAGTCATTTTACATAAAATAAATCTGGTTGTGACCATTTTTGATACATTTATTTCAAATTGTTATAAAGAGCATTATTAGAAATTACTGATAAGGTAGTGCTTTCGCTCCGAGGCTGAAAAACATCTGCTTATCAAGAGTTTGCTCTTATCTTATTTTTTATCCATGCAATGTTTTAGCCGCCATGATGGAGGAATATCAGCCATCTTGGCGGACAGGAGTGTGTATGTTTTAAACTTAAAAGCGTGAATAATAGGATCAATACATCAGAAGGAAAGTTTGACAGTCATTCCAGCCTGTTGAAGGAATATAAATATATATCAGACAGATAGACAGACAGACAGACAGACAGACAGACAGACAGACAGACAGACGACAGACAGACAGACAGACAGACAGGCAGACGGAAGGATAGTCAGTCAGACAGACAAATACATATCATACTACTTAGACAAACAACCACTATTACCATTATCGATAGCTGACTCCTTCCTCAGTAGTTTTACTTTCTGCAGACTTTAGCAATCAAGCTGTTAAGTGTAGCAGCAGCATGATTGATGAGGTTTCTAAAAGACGCCAATAGAAACACTTGATCGGCACTTCCGGTGATGATCTGTAGTTCATTAGGATCAACGTTATCACCAATACCGATAGCAACCAGTTTGCAGCCCAGGTTCTGTTAAACAACATGACAAATTTAATATTAATTTGATAGCATTTCGAAGCAGTAATACCTATGGTACCAGCTAGGGGCGGCGTAAGCGAGGGGGCCGGGGGGAGGGGGTAGCCACTGCCACTGCCACTGCCACTGCCACTATCACTGCCACTGCTGCTGCTGCTGCTGCTGCTGCTACTGCTGCCCTGGAAGTCCTCGTACATACCCTTAGTTCCTTAGAAGGATCAGGAAGCCTTTTCAAGCCTTCCCAACTATTTCCATCTGTTAGAACCACCACAGTCTTGGGAACGCCATCTCGCTGGAAGGGTTTGATGATTTTGTCTCTCAAGCACTTGAGGGCGTTGTCGGTGAGGGTTGATCCTGCAGTGTACTCCATATCATTGATGACCTGAGGAAATATCAGGGGAATGATAAGTATTTGAAAAAAATTGATTGGTTGCAGTCAGGATTAACTAAGTATAAATTAATAACTAGTATGTTTTAAAAAGACTCTTGCACGTGACGTCAATTTGAAGGACAAAAGATAAGAATTTCAAACGTTGATAATTGAAAACTATTCAGTGTTTTGTCCTTCAAATTGAGTTGCATTGCGACGTGCTGCAAGGGCTGTCTACTGCAGTTCTAGGGAGGCAAAAAAATATATAATATAATATATATTATATAGGAAAAGAATTCGAAGAGGATTCTGGTGGTAGTGGTATCAAGACGTAATAAGGGGAATAGTGAATTGGAAAAAGGCCTATTGTGAACGGTTCCTTAAAACTAACACCTACTTGTCTGATCCGATCCGCTGACATTCCATCACTATCCAGCCATGTCATGTCTATATAGCACTTCTCGTCGAAGCGAGCGATGCCTAGTCTTGATTTTCCTTTGGATGAAAAGTCGTAGCGAGTAATGAACTTTTTAAGGAATTCCTGCACGAGCTTGAAGTTGCCTTTACCGACGCTTCCAGACACGTCTACCAGTAGGATGACGTCTGAGACAGTGGAGCATTCTGAGATAGAATGAGGTAATATGTTTAAGATTACATGATCAGGAACACTGAGAAGTAAGGGGAAAGAAAGAAGAAAAGGAAGTAAGAGAGGAAGGAAAGAGGAAGGGAGAGATGGAATGCATCCCGGATGGATGGATGGATGGATGGATGGATGGATGGATGGATGGATGGATGGATGGATGGATGGATGGATGGATGGATGGATGGATGGATGGATGGATGGATGGATGGATGGATGGATGGATGGATGGATGGATGGATGGATGGATGGATGGATGGATGGATGGATGGATGGATGGATGGATGGATGGATGGATGGATGGATGGATGGATGGATGGATGGATGGATGGATGGATGGATGGATGGATGGATGGATGGATGGATGGATGGATGGATGGATGGATGGATGGATGGATGGATGGATGGATGGATGGATGGATGGATGGATGGATGGATGGATGGATGGATGGATGGATGGATGGATGGATGGATGGATGGATGGATGGATGGATGGATGGATGGATGGATGGATGGATGGATGGATGGATGGATGGATGGATGGATGGATGGATGGATGGATGGATGGATGGATGGATGGATGGATGGATGGATGGATGGATGGATGGATGGATGGATGGATGGATGGATGGATGGATGGATGGATGGATGGATGGATGGATGGATGGATGGATGGATGGATGGATGGATGGATGGATGGATGGATGGATGGATGGATGGATGGATGGATGGATGGATGGATGGATGGATGGATGGATGGATGGATGGATGGATGGATGGATGGATGGATGGATGGATGGATGGATGGATGGATGGATGGATGGATGGATGGATGGATGGATGGATGGATGGATGGATGGATGGATGGATGGATGGATGGATGGATGGATGGATGGATGGATGGATGGATGGATGGATGGATGGATGGATGGATGGATGGATGGATGGATGGATGGATGGATGGATGGATGGATGGATGGATGGATGGATGGATGGATGGATGGATGGATGGATGGATGGATGGATGGATGGATGGATGGATGGATGGATGGATGGATGGATGGATGGATGGATGGATGGATGGATGGATGGATGGATGGATGGATGGATGGATGGATGGATGGATGGATGGATGGATGGATGGATGGATGGATGGATGGATGGATGGATGGATGGATGGATGGATGGATGGATGGATGGATGGATGGATGGATGGATGGATGGATGGATGGATGGATGGATGGATGGATGGATGGATGGATGGATGGATGGATGGATGGATGGATGGATGGATGGATGGATGGATGGATGGATGGATGGATGGATGGATGGATGGATGGATGGATGGATGGATGGATGGATGGATGGATGGATGGATGGATGGATGGATGGATGGATGGATGGATGGATGGATGGATGGATGGATGGATGGATGGATGGATGGATGGATGGATGGATGGATGGATGGATGGATGGATGGATGGATGGATGGATGGATGGATGGATGGATGGATGGATGGATGGATGGATGGATGGATGGAAGGATGGACGGATGGAGGGAGGGAGGGAGGGAGGGAGGGAGGGAGGGAGGGAGGGAGGGAGGGAGGGAGGCAGGGATGGATGGATGGATGCATGGATGCATGGATGCATGGATGGATGGATGGCTGCATGGAAGGAGAAGGGACACATAATGAGAGGAGCCAAATCACTGAACTAAATTTAACATCAAAAGGTTGTTACTTACTTTTAGTGGGTCCAACCGTCCCTTCCTCTTCTTCTTCTTCTTCACTAGCACCAATGAAAGAATTTGTTATCTGAATTCACAATGAAAAAAAAGGAAAAGAAGATATTCAAAATGACGGGTGACAGGAATCCAGGTTTCTAGATATTCGTACATTGTAGAAATATGCTCGATATTGTCCGCCAACACAGAGTTCTCCGTCGATATCGCTGACTAGAGAAGCGTTTAGTTTCACAGTTCCAGCACACTTGTGGTCTGGATCAAGAGGATGCCTGAAAGAATGAGAACAAATGATATATTATAAATAATAGATAATAGATGTGTACTATAGATCCCTTGCACGTGACGTCAAAGTCAAAATATATATGAAATGATTCTCGTGATCCTCGGAGGTCTAAGCTTTGTAGGTTTTTGGTGACTAATTTTACTGAAATAAGTATGTGTATATACATTTGAAAAAGAAATACTTGGTACACGACTTGTGAAATGTTGAACAGATTGATTGGCGCTATAGACCCCTTTCACGTGACGTCAAAGCAGCTCAGTTTGAAGGACAAAACACTGAAAAGATTTTCAATTACCCGAGAATTGGAAATTAACCTATTGTTTTGTCCTCCAAATTGAGCTGCATTCCAACGTGAGACTATAGAGGGTCCTGAAGGGGTGAAATGGGAGCTGCGAATTGCCTTTTTTTGGGCTGGGAAAATGGAATTTCATGCACTGAAACTGGGATTTAGCAATTACTGGGATTGAGATTTTGCAATGATTTTGAATATGAAAGAGGTTTTGAGAAGGATTGTGAAAGGCAAGGTATACCAGAACCGTAATTAGGGTGAGGGTTTATTGTGGTCATAGGGTTTTTACCAATAAGAATAACTTACGTTGCCAAGTACTTTTGCACTGGGCCAGTCCCGCTCAGACATATCCCATAATGCTCTAGGGCGAACCACGTGTATTTCAAACTGTTGGCTTCTCTGCGACATCGGCACGACAGGCTGACAAAACAAAATATTCAAAGCCAATCATTACTGTGGGGTGGTCCATCTCTCTTGTGACTCAACATACTCAGTCCTAAATCGACAAATCAACAATCACAACGTGCTTTAAAGCAAACCAATCAACGAACAACTTTTATTGGATAGTGAAGAGATATACAGGCATATGCCTTATAGCCAAGTCATTAGTTCCAGTTCACAAGTCAAAAGTTTTATGAGCCAAGTTTGGCAGCATTACCGTAGCTAGGATTTTAACTTACTCATACACATAGCCATAGAAATCGTCCCAGTCGATTTTGACTTTAGCGTCAGGTTTTCTGTCATCAAAAATGGGAATCAAATCGCGATGAAAGTTGACCCTGCAGCCGAGCTTTATCCAGTTCTTTGGACATTTCTCGTACTCATATCCTGAAAAGAAAATATTATTTTTTGTCAGTAAACTACTCATTCATTTTACAAGCACTGGCCATAATATTTAACCAAATATCAGAAATGTCAGTTAACTGTTAATTTTCATTTGTCAGTTAACTACTAATTTGTAGGCTCTTTGTCAGTTAACTACCAAATTTTATGCAAATTGTCAGTTAATTAATCGTAAGTTGATAATAAAATTTTATGATCAATTAAAAGATTGAATCAAAAAAGTTATCCTCCTATATAACCATAAAATATTATGTCTAATATGCCTGGATGCTAATTTAAAACAAAAGTGACCCTTTCCCAGTTTTATTTGTATGTTTTGGCACGTGGTGAACGTCAATGAAAGGGTTTCCATGACATTGTCGACAACGTTTCAAGTGCACGTGCTTATGAAAGGTCATGGAAACGTCTTGGATGAAGTCCATCAAACATAACTTAACTGAAAATTTGTCGCGAGAACAAATTGTAAGATTCTGCGCGTTTTGTTGCAAACAAGTATAAAGGCAAATGACATTCAAAAATGTTTGAAGAAAAGTAAAAAATACCAACCAAACGATGCTTGAAGTACACACAAAACAAGCGAAATGTAGACAAACACTGAAAGAAAAAAAAAATGACAGGATGTCAGCTTGGTTCACTTGGAAGAAAACACTACAAGAGCTCGCAAAAACGTATTTAGACTTGCCCCAAGTCGACCTCTCTTTGCGAGCACAGCGAGAGAGCGACGAAGTATAGATACTCAGTGGGCGGCGGACTTTGCGAAAGTCTAAAACGTATTCAAATAGCTGTTATTATGGATTCATGCAAATCAGTGAACAGAGACAATCTAGATCTATCCCCCTGAGCCTTCTAAACTAAAGTATACTTCATAATCCAGTTCATTTGCTGTTGATAGCCTTTGGAGAAAGGCCGAAATATACTCAAATTGAAAAAAAATGACAAGTCTTCTCGTAATTTTGTTCATTATTAAATGAGATATTCGTTTGTTTTAAGAATCATACAAGTGAGGCTATCGGGTCAATACAATGCTTGTTGTCTCATTTGCATCTCATTTGCATGCATCCGTAATAACAGCTATAACTAAGAGTTCATGCAAATTAGTCTATATGCAAATGATCTACTTCGACATACATGGGGCCGATACAGGAAATGCCGACTCCGGTCAGGGTTCGAACCCAAGACCCCAAGAGGCAAAATTTGCACTACCGGCTACCCTACCCTTGATCCCCTAAAGAGAGAGATTTTTTTTGACAAAAAAAAAACTTCTGAATTCTAATTCGATCATTGAACGAGGGCCACAGGTTTGTTAGCCACTGGCTATTAAGTGCTACCCTCGTAAAACAAGTACTATTTATTCTTAATACCGTTGACGATGAGATTTCATTTTGAGAAACAATGCAACGGGCACTCCCGTTTGTCTGACCATAGACACTTAGTGCAAAACAAATGTTTGTGCACAACACTTACAACTCATTCTTACAAATTGATGTTACGATTTTTACGAATAAACTAAGGCTCAACAAAATTGCAATGAAAACTTTAAAGTTTAAGAGAGAGAAAAGTTTAGGAAAGTTACAACAACTTACTGTTCGTAGTCGGGCGTCTTTTTTGAAATGAATCTTTTTAGTTTCTCGTAGGCTTCTGAAACAAAACATTTAAAAAATTTCAAAAAGAGGAACTGCACTAAAAAGTTAACCAAAGTTAAGTTAACTTACTTTAAACTTGCGTCTTGCTTGAGCGAGTTTTGCTATGATCATGAGTACCCCAACTGCCCCCTTAAATAAAATATGGTTCAAGTCATCACCATGCCAACCGAGTAACGGTTGCTATCGATCAAAGGAATTTCTCTAGTGAGTGAAGATAGTGTATCGATAAGATTAGAAAACAAGATAACTCTAAAGACGCTTTATTTTCAATTATTTAAGTGCTATTTTAAGATTGTTGTGCCAAAAATAGAATGTTTACGATACCAGTTATTTACCATCAAACTAGATCAGAGTTGTCTGAGGTTAATCAATCAAACGCGGTCCGATAAGATTTTGATTTACTCAGTCTATCAAAATGTTAAAATTCGCTCGTACAAATGAACGTCTCTTTTGCTAAGTGTTTACGATTCTTACCCACTACGTTCTAGAACGTGAAAGATTGAATGAACTAAGTTCAACATGTTCTCATCAACTATACGTTTGGACAGTCTACCGTTTGTATAGAAACTCGAGTACCGAAGCTCGTCAGTATTACATAAAAAGAAGACTTTTTAAAAAAAGTATTAAGGAAATTCTCATTTATTTTATTTATTTTTTTTTTTAAATGTTTGGTAGGCGTGAAGATCAAATTAGATAATTCTAATTGTACTGGAAATTAGAACGAAAGTTGAATGTTATTCATTGTCATTGTAATTTTATTTATTGTCGATTATGGATATTGCGGAAGTTGTTTTTTCAAGGGATAACTTGGGTCTTGCTTTCCGTAGAATGTTTTTTTGATAACTCAGGTTAAATTAGTTTGTAATATACAAGAGATTCTTTAGTTAGTTTTAGATGTAGTATATTATATTTATCTGTTTTTTCTAAATTAGAAAGTCTTAGAAAGTACTTAGGCAAATAAATAAATTTCAATCCAAGAGGTTAAAACACCATCGTTTCATCCTCCACTTTCAAATTACTGAAGCTACAATGCTCGATTGGTCATGATAGTATGCACGAGCAAACAAGGTCACCGTAAGTACCGCTTGTGATCACTTCAACACGTCCTACCATTGAAAGACATATACCCATATATCATGTGTATCCGAGGTATATTTATCTTATATATTAAGCTTATCTGTGGGGGTGGATGGTCTCATTTCCGGTGTGCGTCAGTAGGTTCCTAGAATAGCTTACAGTGGAAAAACATTCCAAAAATCACGAAACAGTCCGGCACACCTTGATAGTAAAACCAAAAAAAAAAAATTCAAAAGCTAAGAAAACACGAAAAAAAAAAAAACCAAGGAAAGAATAATGAACCAGAAAAAATTAAAAAAACAAAGTGATTGTTTAACACGATTTCTATCAAGTCAAGTTTATCAAGTCGCTTTTATTAAATGTGCACACCCGTAAAATAGAACATTAATTTTTCTTACATTGCAGACATTTCACCAGTGTCCCTTTTTCTCCTGCCTTCTGTTCTCAGTATTCCTTAAGGATTTTTCTTTCGCTACTTTCTCGACGAGCATTCAGTTCAAGCCCTGCCCGTCATTTCCTAAGCAATGGACGATTAGCAGTGCGACTTCTCCAACCAAGGCCACCCAAGCAAATTTTCATACAAATTAGCCAATCACGATTGAGTATTTACACAATAGAATCGTCACAAATTTTTACATTTTTTCCTTTAAAAGCAAATATTTTACTTTATACTTGTGTATTTATGATCAGAAGTGAACAAGAAACTCCAGAAGTCGTCACCATCCTGTCATTCAGCGTAAAAACGTGATTCGTGATTTTGATTTAAAATTCGTTTGGGTGGCCTTGGTTGGAGTAGTCGCACTGTAAATCGAGTAGTTGTATCAAAATAGACACCCGAAAATTGCACCTTGATATTAGTAAGACGGTAACGTTTGAGCTCATAATGTTGACTATAAGAGAAATGGCAAAGCGAATATTTTTTAAAGCAAGTATAAAATCCTTGAACTAATTCCCAAACTTGGGGTCAAAACAAAAGAATTTCCTTCTCTTGAGCATGAAATATTTTTTTGATGTTAATATTTTTTGTTTTGACCCCCAGGTTGGGACTTAGTGCAAGGGATCTATAGGAAAATGTGTCTGGTGGCAAGAGCTTCAAGGTAGTGGGTCACGTGACCTGAGCGCTAAGGGGTAGGTCACGTGACCTGTTCGTTCAACTGGCCTTCCCTTAATCACCTTCACGTCTTTCTGTGAATAGCTTTTCTCAATTTTTCGCTCATAATTGGTAATAAATATTGTTAATATCAGATTATTTAAATTCAAAATAGTTGTAGAAATATAGAATAGAAATATAGATACAATAAATACAAACAGTCAAAAATTGTTTCGAGATTGATTCGGAATTGAATCGAGATTTTTCGGAATTGATTCGAGATTGATTCAGAATTGAATCGAGAATTTTTCGGGGATTAATTTGGAATTGAATCGAGATTTTTTCGGAATTAATTCGGAATTGAGTCCAGATTTTTTCGGAATTGATCGAGATTGATTCGGAATTGAATCGAGATTGATTTGGGACTGAATATCGCAAATTAAGTAATCTGGTAATTTAGGATATTGATTAATAAAAGAAATAAAACGATAGAATAAAATAATGTCACAGTTTCTGAAAAAGTTGAATCGCCAGCAAACAACTCGATATATGAATATCTAAGTGAATAAATCCCCACCCCTCCCAGGGTCTCTCTCCCATTTTCATCCGAGTAAAAGAAAATGTACTGGGTACGAGTGTGAATACATAACTACCTAGCGTATGCATTTCATCATAAATCTAAAATTAAAATAAAATTTCAATATTCTTCAGCTAGATAATTTGAAAAAAGATAAAAAATATAGTAAATTTCTGGCGAAGCTGGATACGTAGAATTGGTACAAAGAAATCCTAAGATGCCCCAGAAAAGACGACGCATGCGTCCTCATCCAACATTGCCACGTGGTGCATTCTTTCAGCTGTTGCTTAGTAACGGCTTTTATGCAACACCTCGACATGGTCACAAAGGATTTGGCTGCAGCGCTTGTCTTCAGTTGATGGTCAATGCTTCGAAGCAGATCATTGGTCTTAAGTATGAGTAATAACTGTCGTGGGACCCTTTCTAGGAGGTCCGAGATCTGAGAAAGGTAAGTTGTGACACCTTGTTTGATTTCTTCTGCCTGTAATAACAAACAGTCAGGTTACTTTTTTGATTGGCCTCTGCTTTACATGAGCTCTTCAAGAGAGCGCCCATGTGGAGTTACTAGGGTAACGCCCAAGGGGTGAATCTAGGGAGGGGGTGGATTGAGTGGATAGTTGCCCCCTTTGGAATATTAAAAAAATGATATTAATAATGAAATAATGCTGGAGTCTAACTCAATCATTATTTCACTATAAAAAAAATTCCACAAACCTTAACTATAATACGCTTACCTCTTTTTCTGTGATAGGTCCGGTATCAATCCCAGAAGTCACCACACTCCAGGCACGTGATGTTAACACACAGGCGAATAATCCATAGAGGTCTCCAACTCCCATCTCGTTACTGTATTGCTTGATCCCCTCTACATCTGATGCTATTAGACACTGCCATAACTTACAGTATTTGACACGGAAATCATCACTCAGTTGCTGTGGGATGGAAAAATAGAGAAAAGGCTGGTATTTCACTCTGGTAAGAGATAAGAATGAGGGTGGAGTTTGCTGCTGTCGTTTTCTGATTGGCTAGTAAAGAGAATGGCAAACCCCTAAAAAAATATACAAACTATATTATGGATGGATGGATGGATGGATGGATGGATGGATGGATGGATGGATGGATGGATGGATGGATGGATGGATGGATGGATGGATGGATGGATGGATGGATGGATGGATGGATGGATGGATGGATGGATGGATGGATGGATGGATGGATGGATGGATGGATGGATGGATGGATGGATGGATGGATGGATGGATGGATGGATGAAAGGAAGCATAGATAGATAGGTTGATGGCTGAATTTGAATGGCAGAGAGGGGAAGAATACATGCATGGATTACCTGATACAACCCATGGTCCAGTAAGACAATCTCTACTTCATTATTCAAATCCTTCTTGACCAGAACATTCCCAGGGTGAGGATCACAGTGGACATACCCAGTCACAAATATCATCTCACTGTATAGCTCACCAATTCGTTTGGAAACCTAAGAAAGGCAAATACATTTATAGTTTATTGAAACTACTGAACCTGTATTAACCTTCAAATTTCATCAAACTCTGAAACAACCTCTGGGCTGCTCAAAGTCAGGGCAGGGCTAACTCACAGATCAAACCCTGAAACAACCTCTGGGCTGCTCAAAGTCAGGGCATGGCTGACTCACAGATCAAACCCTGAAACAACCTCTGGGCTGATCTAAGTCAGGGCATGGCTAACTCACAGATCAAACCCTGAAACAACCTCTGGGCTGATCAAACTCAGGGCACGGCTAACTCACAGATAGAACCCTGAAACAACCTCCGGGCTGCTCAAAGTCAGGGCATGGCTAACTCACAGATCAAACCCTGAAAAAACCTCTGAGCTGATCAAACTCAGGGCACGGCTAACTCACAGATAGAACCCTGAAACAACCTCAGGGCTGCTCAAAGTCAGGGCCTGGCTAACTCAGAAATTGAATTGGAATAGTGCTGTTAGGTTTTACGGAGGGAGGAGAAGCAGAGAAACAGGAGAAACATCCTCAAGTAAAGGGAGAGGTAATTACCTGATCAGATGAGATGTCATGTTTTCTCATGTAGTCCAGATCATCCACCTTGCCTCCTTCACAAAATTCCATCATGAGTACTCGTTTGCTCGACAGTTCCCATAATACCTTGGGTACCTGCAAGAATCATACCAAGCCTCTAGACTATGCTATAAACAAATATTTCCATCTTCATGGTCAGCTCTTTTTTAAAAGAAAAAAATCATCAACTAGTTTTTGTTGTTCAATGACCTCAATTTGGCTTCCTTGTTGATCAACTATTCTTCCTAAAATTAAACTGCATCTCATTTAAAGTTTTCCTTTCTTGCATATATTACCTGTATTTTCATGCCAATCAACTATATTATCTGTATATGCACATTTTTTGAGTCTGAGTTTTGAAACTTTATTTTTTATTTTACTACCAGTAGATGATTTTTCTCGTATTAGAGCAGTTTTCGTATGACTATGAAAAACTTACGGCACCAACTGCACCTTGCCATGACCGTGCTGCAGTGCTGTGCCATGTATGAAGACATTCGAAAATCTGTGCCTTGCCTTAACCGTGCCGTGACTTTTCACACTCATACAAAATCTGCTCTATTAATTTAATTACCTTAAGGAATTTACAGTTACTAAACATTTTTGCAACTTTCTCAGAGTTCCTTCCCTCATGCAGAAAATCCATCTCCAATGGAAGATTTCTTTTGGTCTCATCTATGAGCCACTTGAACCGAAATTCAGGGAATATCAAAGATACAGCTTTTGTTAATAACTGCAATGAAAGTAATAATGTAATTAGACCCTTGTGCGCCTTCTGACAATGAAGATGATTTTATCCACCTCAGTAGATAACACGGCCTTAGTCTTGAAAATTTATGATATCATGCTCAACCTTATCCAATAATTGTTTATAGATGCATGATGATAATGATGATGATAATTGATGATGAGGATGGGAATAATTATGATATTTTCAATATAGATGATGGCATTAGGATAGTGATCGATGATGATGATAATGTTGATGATGATGATGATGACTAGGATGATAGTGATGATGGTGATGATGATGATGATGATTGTGGTGATGATGAGGATAATGGTGAGTCTTGAATGTAGCAGTTTTAACACTAGTAAACAATTATTGCTAGTTTTCTAGCATTATCAACAGTGAGTATGAAGTGAGTTCCATCAAATCCTTATTCCTTATCTTCTTACCGGTATATTGATCAATATAATATAATATATATTATTAAAAACCTCATCACTATCCCCATCCTCATCCTCAATCATCCTCAACATTATCATCATCATCACTATCCTAATGCCATCATCTATATTGAAAATATCATAATTATTCCCATCATCATCATCAATTATCATCATGCATCTATAAACAATTATTGGATAAGGTTGAGCGTGATATCGTAAATTTTCAAGACCAAGGCCGTGCTATCTGTTAAACTGAATTCAATAATTGTTTTATTATAGATTTCGTAAACTAAGAATAAAGATTTAATTCTGCTTTTGAAAAAATTGCAAACGTATTTCCATTTCTAGTGTGACCTTTGAACTCGACGTGATAAATGTATTATCTGTAGGTTTTACTACAGATAATACATTTATCATGTCGAGTTCACATGATATCAGGGATTGGCTGAGAGCTCTCGGCCAATCAGAAGTGAGATTGTGAGTAAAATGTATAAGAATCATCGTTATCATCACTATCCTTGCCATCATCATCATCATCATCATTATTATTATCCTAATCATCATCAACATCAGTAACTTATTACCTCAATTGTATATATATCCACAGAGACATGCTCTTGTATATCCTTATGCTGTACTTTGACAGCCACTATTTTACCATCATGCATTGTGGCCTTGTGCACCTGCGCTAACGAGGCTGTTCCCAGGGGTACTGGATCAAAACTAGAAAACAACTGTGATGGCAACTGACCAAGATCTTCTTCTAAGACTTTGTGCACATCCTCTAAAGTACTTTGTGGGGCATCACTGTGAAATACTTTCATAGTCTTGACATATTCATAAGGTAATAAGAAGTCTAGAGCACCAATGTACTGTGCTCCTTTGATATAGATGCCACCGTTTACACAGCACAAATCACGAAGTCTTGCTGCTGAACGCCAGTGAACCTGAACCATGAGAATAAAAAATTAGAGCAGGTTTTGTATGTGGAAATTAATCATTATTTAAACATTACTATTGGACATTCTGAGGTTGAGGAAAAAACTGGATCAAGTTAATTGGTATTGCAGTAGATTTGTGGGACTGTCTTAGGGACCATTTATTTCCAAGGTGGCTTCTATTTTGTCCCCTAAAACAGTTGCATAATGAGCATTTAATATAGCATTATGACATGAATCATAGCACCTTTAATTTGTTATATTACCTGTGTTACCTGGCCCATGTTTTATTTTGCCAACACAGATAGGAGTCCAGGGCTTGAAATAACAGCTGGCCAACAGATGTCAGGCCAGAATTGGAACTTGTCTGGTCAAATCTTTGCCATGCAGGTCATTTTGACCAGTAACATTGACCCAAGTTATCAAGCTGACATATGATTAGTTAATGATACTAGCTTATCAAAGTGGTCCCAGTTGGAGTATCTGCACTGTCAGTAAAACTAATGGCTGGATGTATAAGACACAGATAGCTCAGGTTCTATCATCCATTATGCTCTATTTAACACAAGGCCACTCACCTTTGACATTAACTGATTGTATTCTGGTCCATTTCTGTCTACACCCCATAGGGACTTTTTGTAATCATAACTTATCAAAATCACCTGTACATAAGTTAAAAAAATGTATTTTTACTTATATGTCAAGGAAGCATGGCTTGGATGAGGTTGGAGCTAGCCAATATAGGAAGGGTTCAGGGGGTTCGTCTGAACCCCCTAAACCGCAATCAAACCCCCTAAATTACAACTATGAACCCCCTTTTTTTGCTTTGGTGATTTCAAAGTCCCCCCCTTTTTTGTTTGTTTTGATTCAGAGTTTCAAAGCCTATCTTTTTACGGTTAATTGCAATTCAAACTTCAAACCCAAAATCCTTGAACCACTCTGGCAATACCACATTCATTCTTTCAAGATTTAATTTCCATTTAAGTTTCAATCTAGTATTATCGTGGGGGGTGGGGGTTGGGGAAGTAAGGTTCCAAACATTTTACAAATGCCACAGTCAGCTTAGAGTAAAGCTAACTACATATAAAAATTGAAACTAAAGTTTACAAGAGCTAAAAATGCTATATGTTCCCAAAAATAACATAAATTTTCAATAAAAATCACCAAATACTCACAGTCGATACGGCACGTCCACATCTGACCAAACCATTGGAGGAAAACTTTGATTTCTCCTTGAACTTTGGCTCAGAAGCCGAACAAAACGCACAAGACGAAAATACAACTACTGCCGGACTGGCCAATGCTAAGACATTTCGAATTAAAGTCATTTATTAAGAATTTTAAGTGTAATGACTTTTCCTAACTACAATAAACACATGTCTTCTGAGTGATGATTCTGAGTTTGTTTATTATGTAACATTCGTTCAGCAGTGTTCTTGGTAGATGATATGCGCAAGAGTTTTTCCACAGGAAGCCCAACTGAATATAATGGGGAGGCCGAGGAGGCCGCAATCTTTCTTACAGTTTTTCTTCTGTACTTTTTCTTCGTGACGGGATTTGTTGTCCAAAGTTCTAACTATTTCAATTATTTCTGGACGGCCAGACCGGTCCATTCATAAAGAGAATTCCTTTATCAATCAAAACAGAACGGAAAATGATGAAGAAACAACACCTTCAACACCAACGAATGGAATTCACACTTGATAATTTATGCAATAGTATTCAAAGATCTGAATTCGACATCTTTTTGCAAGTAGTAAGCACTCGGAAAGCAGTAAAATAACCTCTTTGGCCAAACCACACACGTCCTCCCGCTCGCCCGACACCAGTGCCAACAAAAGTCCAAGCTCAAGTTCAAACAACGATGGGTAAGTAGATAAGTATGGTGTTTTTTATCCAGAGTTTAGTTTATGTGTTATAAGTCGACTGGTCTGTCTCAGCTGTGTGCGACCTCGACGATAAGACATATTTTTTTGGCAACTGCTGTGTTACTGCTTGGCGAACCGATTATGTGTACAGGGGTTTGTCTGTGTGACTACACGACAATATATTGTTCAACAACTGCTGAGTTTTAGCTCGGTGAAATCTTGTTGACAGACTTGACAGTAGTTTGCCTGTGTGACATCACGACGATATATTTTTGATGGTACCACTTAAGAATACCCCGCAAATAATATGCACACACATTAATCCCTTATTGTTCTTTTGTTGATTGCGTCGTTCTCTGCATTCTAAGCAGTTGTTGCAAGGACCGCGCACGAGCACCCTAAAAAGTAGTGGGGCTAAGGTTGGAAAATATAAGAGACTAGAAGGGCAATAGGGAAAAAGATCCCCCAGCCCCTCCCCCTCCGCGGTCCATGTGTTAGGAGTATTCTACATGTAAAATTATTCCCGGAAACTAGAACGACAATCGGTGCAGGGTATTACAGTGTATTTAGCTTCAAATCTGTTGTTTTCATATGACTCCATTGTCAGGTTATCTGACTGACTGCCACACATCTGATACATCACATCCGATACATTCACGTTAATAAAAAACTCAAAAAGGTCTCTCGGGTTCGCAGTCTGACTTCATTTCTGGCCATATAAACTGCCTGTACCTTTGCCTTTCTAGTGCGCAATTTTTCGATTTTCTCGCAGAGGAATCAGGAAAAAATCAGAAAAACAAAAATACGACTGAGCTACCACAGGGATCCCAGTAAAAATGGTATTTTATTTATTTATTTATTATTTTATTAGCTTCGCCAAATAACTTTTTATGTACAACAACAAAAAACAACAAGAACAACGTAAGGCAGGGTAACCGCAACAGCCGTGGTAGGCCAATTACTGCGGGCCCCATTTTACGTGTGAGCCCAGTGTCAGCCCAGTCGTAAACCAATACTCCCGTTTCGAGTTCTCTTTTACGCTGTGTTAGCCTCAATTGTGCGTAAATTATGCAGAAATTTAGATAAAACTCGTGAAATTTCAAAGTATTTTTATTGTCTTCTTTACACACAGATCTCTTGAATTTCCACGGGCTGTTACTGAATAAAAGAATATATTACACGGTTTTGAGGCTAACACAGCGTAAAAGAGAACTCGAAACTGGAGTATTTTATTTACGACTGAGCTGACACTAGCCTTCTTTACAGACGTTCTTAGGGTCGTCACGTCGTCACGCAACGTTTCTCTCCAATTGCGTGACGACCCTAAGAGCGTCTGCGTAGGAGGCTAGGCTGACACAGGAAACCCAGTAATAGTAATAATAATGAACAATACCTAGCCTTGCTAAGGGCCCATTATTTAGAATTTGAAAAACACGAACATTTGATTTAAATGAAGAGTTACTTAGATAGCCGGTATGCACGTCCGTCTGCGATCTAGCGCCAGTTTTCTGTGACCCCAGTGACCCAGTAGCGTACCTGGATTTCAGAAGGCGTTCTGATTGGCTATTTCTTACGAGTTTGCTGATTGCCCATAATTAACTATTCATTATCAAATGCGATTCTACCGACTGATTAGTTTTGATTGACGGCAGCTGTCTAAATTCCAGTTAAGTCCGTGGGGCGTCAATTTCCTATAATAAGGTATGGAAATTATGCGGCGAAGCTAGCTAAATTTTGTGTGAGTTTTGGGTGTTTTTCTACTCTGACAATAACTTTAGGCATATTACTCTGACAGAAACATATGAAAAGTAATAAATAAAAAATAAAAAATAAAAATAAATTAATAAATCGAATTCTATTGTTTTAAGTAAGACATTATGGGATGCTGAGGGGTAGTTATTGGAACATTTATAGTATGCACAGCTGTCAGGGTGTCTTTTTATATAATTTAACGTTATCCATTGAGGAACACTTCTGATATTAAACCCGGTATTAATATTCAACGGTCAAAACAGTCGACATGAC
Organism: Anthopleura xanthogrammica; assembly: GCA_964019055.1. Lineage (NCBI taxonomy): Eukaryota > Metazoa > Cnidaria > Anthozoa > Actiniaria > Actiniidae > Anthopleura > Anthopleura xanthogrammica. The sequence continues at coordinate 3,750,961 of OZ025212.1, read as the reverse complement.
CTAATCTCCTTCTCTGTTAGTAAAACAAATGCCTATAGAAATTTACAATTAAAGAAAAAAAAAATTCCTACACTATCTAGCATCCAACATGAACCAGAAACATCCATCAACGCACAACAAGACTCCCGGATGGGATCACACAGACCAATCAGAACTTGCATAAGAATAAACTGACAAAGCAGCCAATCAGCGTATTATATAACCGTGCAACCAGAACAAGGAATCTTGCCTTGAAGTCGGGCTGCATGCAGGCTATTACGTAGTTGTTCCGTACACCTGTACATGTTAGTCGGTGGTCAAGAAAGACTAAAGCTTTACTTTAAAAAAGGTATGAATGAATGAATTTTCAGTTCCAGCCATAATAGTTCATCGTTTTGGTATTACCCAGTTTTTGAATTTTAGCTAGAATAATTTATTTTATAAGAAAGATAAACGCGAAAAGTTTTGGACGTTTCGATGACGCGTTTATCTTTCTTATAAAATGCTTATCCAAATATTTATTGAATAATTTATTTATTTACGTAACGTACTTTATCCATGACATTTATCTAAAACTTAAGAGCCAATGTCAGGAAAAACCATTTTGGCTTTATTGGTAGATATTAGTGAGTTTTAAAAGGTCCTGGGTTGATTTTTCAAAATACGAAGTAGTTTTCGAATTATACGAGAAAATCGATTTCTCGGCCTCGAGACCCAGAATCAGCTGTCTGAGGAGCCGAAAACGGTCCATCACGAAAAGTCTGTCGCTTGAGCACAAATTTTACAAATTTTGCAAAACAAACACTTAATTTCGATAAAATAGGTATTTCTCATCTTATAACACGCATTTGTTTAGTTCTAAATGATAACTTTGACCCTCAAAAACCGGCACCCTCTTTGAAGAGCGATTTTTACCTGGCCAATCAACCTGTGTTTTGTGACCAAATTTTAAAAAATATTTTCGATATGTGGCCATTATCCGATTAGCTTAAAATTCTGGCTAAGCAGAGCTTAGATATTGTTTTCAAATCCTAAATTAAAATTATTCTGGGTTTTTTCGCCAGCGCTTCAAAAATATTCATTAAATTTCCTCGTGAAACGGACATTTGACATGTGATGACCTTAGATTTTGAACATTTCACTGATTTGAGCTAAGTGCAGAAGCTCTTTAAGAATATTTTGTGCTTAAACACGGAGAAGAAGCACCAAAGACAGAATTCTTATTACATTTGGCAAGGTTTTGGTACGGTTTCAGGCTGTTTAGGCATAAACATAAAGTGGAACCTAAGTTGTACTGGAAGGGGTTTGCACAACAGAGCTGGGCTCCAAATGAAGTGCTCCCTAACAAAATATCATCAAAAAAAAAGGGGGACTAAATAATAAATTAACTTTAGGAGGAGAAAAGGAATATTTACTAACTATAATTAGGACTTAGACATTACCCTTCTACCGCGTTAATGTGTGTAAACACGTCGTGTAAACACGTCGTTAGAGAGTATCATTGCATAAGTAATATATCTATGAGTTGAGTACAGTAATTATAAATTTTAGGCAGTTCAAAAATGATAATGAAATTCATAGCCGTCTGAATGCGTGGTAAATATTATGATCGACATCTCGTTATGATCGAGGCAGCTGTTCAGAGGAGGTGGTTACCTCTCACGTGATAATTTCATCCAATCATAGGGCTTAAATTTCGGCTCATCTCAACACGACAATTTCTATGTTTTGAACGCTATACCTTGCATTATCAATTCTAGGATTATCACGTTATATAAGAAAACAATTATTAGAGGCGTAAGTGATATTTTCAAAGATATTTTTAACGTGATCGTGGACACTGGCAGCTGTTCTTGACTTTCAAAAATAGTTCTCTTAATATAATTGTTTTTTCTCTTTCACCCAATGTGTAGATCTATGCCAACCCGCAGGAATTTTCCAAATTCTCGATGTTCCAAATTCTCAACTTGTTCAATAAACTTATACTTCTATTATACACTTCATTAAAAATCCCTTTTAGTTGAGAATGAAACGCGCTATGCGAGTATTTTCAAAATAATTGGCCGGATTGTGTCTCGTGATCCCCTGAAGCGAGGCCATCACAGAAAAAGAAAACTGAAAACAGTAAAAAAATTCCTACACTGAAATTACTAAATAGATCCTGTTTTCAAAATTTAAAGATCTCTCTTACTTTTATAAGAGTATAGGATTTTCTGAAACTTTGTCAGTTGATACGACTACGTAGTACACACAAAATGAGCTCCCAAAAATAGAGGGTCACCGTGCAATCCTGCGAGTAAAATGATTAGATGATTTCAGCACGATAATCGTGAGCTACGTGACGGTCATCAAGTGAAAACAAACTAGACGCTCTATAGGAGCGTATACTCGTGCCCATTGGTGAAAGGCGTAAGCTTTTGAGAACATGGAGGTGTGAAAATATGTAGCAGACTTAGTGAGAACTCATAATTATAAGCCTCTGAGCCCTTTGAGTTCATTTGAATTTCATTTGAGTTCATTTGGCATTCGTTTGAGTTCATTTGGCATTCGTTTGAGTTCATTTGGCATTCGTTTGAGTTCATTTGGCATTCGTTTGAGTTCATTTGAATTTCATTTGAGTTCATTTGGCATTCGTTTGAGTTCATTTGGCATTCGTTTGAGTTCATTTGGCATTCGTTTGAGTTCATTTGGCATTCGTTTGAGTTCATTTGAATTTCATTTGAGTTCATTTGGCATTCGTTTGAGTTCATTTGGCATTCGTTTGAGTTCATTTGGCATTCGTTTGAGTTCATTTGGCATTCGTTTGAGTTTTTTTGGCATTCGTTTGAGTTTATTTGGCATTCGTTTGAGTTCATTTGGCATTCGTTTGGCAAAGTTTGGCATTTCTCTTTGAGTTCGTTCGCTCGACATCTTTTAGTGTGAGTCTACCACGAATGGCGTATGCATTTGTGTGTATTTTGAGCGTCCCGAAGCAAAATAACTCGCCATAATTATCTTCAATTCGATTACAACCTTCTACAAGTCCAAATCTGAACAATGGCGTTGTGTCGCTGGTGACATCAACCTCGTGACTTGCCACGTTTTCATACGTCATTCAATCACGTGGTATGTACATTCTCGACATAGAAGATAGATATAAAGCCCAAACCTAGACTCGGCCCGGCCTAGAGGCCTGGGCACGAGTACAAAATGATAATTTTTGGGAAACATTTTAACATGCTCGAATAAAATAATAAAGTTAATAAATAAATAATAAATAAAGTTAGCCAGAAGTTTAGAACTGTAGTTTGACTATTAAAAACATACGTTATTTCCTTTGCACAAGTTTAAGTAAACTACCTCCTTTTCAGACTATGATGGTTTGGTGTGCAGTACTTCTATTCCTCGTGTTGCCATGGCGATATTCACAAGCCAGCTGCGGTGACTACACCCAGCCAGGTCACGTGCTTATCAATCACGTGATTGAGTCATTCATGGGTACGAGTACAATGGGCTGTATAAAGAAGTGCGATAAAAACGTTTACTGTTACAGCATCAACATTTACACAGACAGAGGGATGTGTGAATTGAACAGTGCCACTCACCTCTCCGCCCCTGAGGATTTTGTCTCAGCCAGCCATCATACTAGCTATATGATGTATTCTCTACATCCAGCAGTCGTTTGTAGAAACCGCTTCTGTCCTGGTCCAGATAAGAGGTGCTTTATAAAGGGAACCGTTCGTCATTGTCATGGTAAGTAAATTATGAGTATTCACCTTTCATTTCAAAGATAAAACGATTATGTTTCTCTCCCTGCCCCAACTGGCAAATTGTAATGTATGAGTGTAATAGACCCTTTTCGAATATGGCGTCTATGACATCAAACGAGGAGCCCGAGAATGTCCCGGATGTCATGAGTGATAATGATTGTGTTTTGAAATCCGGGGCATTCAAGTCCTGGATACTGCTAGTGGAAATCATTGGGCTTCGACATCCGGGACATTCTCAGAGTCCTTGTTTGACGTCATAGACGCCATATTCGAAAAGGGTACATTGGGAGTGGATTTCGTGACTTTTTTTAAATCGCTCGTATCGCGTTAAAAACACTCGTATATTTCTGAATTTAGCACAGGTAGTAGCTCAAACATTTACACTTTTTTTATCGGTGTATTCGAAAATTGAACATAACAGCCTTTTTGTAATTAGCTATATATGATATCGTGATAAAACACACTGTTTCATTAGAAACACCGACGCAGCCCACACTAGCTTACCGCTAGTTATCATCTCTATATATAATATCCTTTGTTTACTTGTTGAATCTTACTTGCTGAAATAAACGTCTTTGGGTCATTCCATAGATTGTGTCAATCCACTAGGGATGGAGGACGGTCGCATAACAGACGCGCAAATCACAGCATCATCTTATCTCCGCTCACCCCACGTTCCCAAGCATAGTCGCCTAAACAGCACGTTAGGTGCAGGTTGTTGGGCCCCCAAAACATCAAAAGTTGGGGAGTACTTACAGATAGACCTTGGTAAGGCTATGACCATCAGTAAAGTAGCCACTCAAGCAAGACATCAAGATCCTTATCTTCAATGGGTGACCAAGTATTATCTGAGCTACAGCATGGATGGTGATTTCTGGTTAACATACAAATACCAGAACCAAGTTAAGGTATTTAATTTTTCTTTTTTTCTTTATTATTATTATTATTATTATTATTATTATTATTATTATACAATTATAAACTATAATTATAAACTAAAATATATATTATAAACCAAATTTCATTTGACGTCATTTCCTGTCTCGTGCTGACTTTTGATCAACTAAGTTGCAAGTTTTCAATAGAATTCATTCTGGCTGACAGCACATAGTGGTCAGTGTTTGACCACCATTTGGAGCAGATAATGAGATTCAAAGACTTTATCAGCTGATTGAAACCCAGCTATTGAAGCTATAGACATCAAATCGATTACAAAATTATCTTTAAGCCTGGTTCACACTAGCACTGTAATCGTGAGCTAATACGCAGACTCAGTGTCGCATTTATTACTGAGGTGTGAAAAAAGTTAAGCACTGTTAACTGTTACACTGGCAGAACTGTTACACTTCTGTTGCTTACGAATACGATTACAACGCTAGTGTGACCCAGGCTTAAACTATACACAGCTTTCTTACAACCCATAAAGCATTTCGATTTTGCTCATTTGCATCAAATTTGAAGGTACTTTGCATAAACACAATAGTTTTTATGTGCAGTGAAGGATAACAAGCTATTGTATTTATGCAAAGTGACCCTCAACGTCGAGAATAAAAAAACAGTGTATGTGACGTATAAAATATGACCTCTTCTTTTGCATTTTTAAAGGAATTCCAAGGAAATCATGATAAATATACCGTTGTCGCCAACAGCCTCCCATTAGTAATAAAAGCAAGATATATCAGAATCGTTGTCTTGGAGTGGGAGGATTATATCTCGATGAGAGCTGAAATATATGGATGTACACTACCGTAAGTACTATACAACAGCTAACACAGGAAACTGAATCCATATTTGAACTATATCAACTACACCACAACCATCAGTACTGATGAGATGACCTGTATGGATGGATAGACCACATCCTGTCAACTACACCACGACTATCAGTACTGATGAGATAAACTGTATGGATAGATAGACCACATCCTGTCAACTACACCACAATCACTGCACTGAATGAGCATGGACATAACACAAGACATGGAAATGAATTTCGCCTACCAATTGTTAAAACAAATTGGGGAAGCAAAGGCTATCATATCAAGCCCTTAAAGAATGGAACAATCTAAGTGACGTTGTTAAACATTCATCAAAGATTTCTCAATTTAAGTCTAATTTTTTTTGAATGAACTCTTTAAAGTATGCTATTTGAATTTTTGCCGTTTTTGCATAATTGTAATTTTTTCTCATTTGGTTTCGATAATTTGCCTTCAACTTTTTCTTAACTCCATTTTGATGCATAACAATTAGTTTTACAGGACCTTCTTGAAAATCACTAAAGTGAAGGAGCATCCTGTTAAAATATCATTGTAGATAAATCAGAGATGAGATGAACTGTATGGATGGATAAACCACTTGGTGTATGAACTACATCTTGTACTGCTGTAAGAATTATTTCACCTTAAATACAGCATAAGCATTACTTAGCAAGATCTAATCTTATAGAATCAGAATATTTCTTGTGCACATAAAATATCTAAAAACTGAGAAACTAATCTGCCTTGTGTAAAAAACCTGAATAATGTTTTAAACTCATGTAACGGAAACAAAAATCTGTCATATTTATTTATAGATAAAAAATGTTGAATCGAGAAATCATGAATAGTCCCCTTCACAGTTCCCTGCGCCATCTTGAAAGGTAGCTGTGCCTTTGCATCGAAGAGAGAAGAACGGCGAGCTTGCAATGATAGAGACTTTGTTTAACACCTTGGACAATTATTCATGTCTCTATCATTGCAACCTCACCGTTCGTCTCGCTTCGATGCAAAGTCACAGCTACCTTTCAAGATGGCGCAGGGAACTGTGAAGGGGAATTCTAGAGCTTTTCATGTTGGCTGGCATGGTTACGGAGAAACATACTTGGTCGTTCTAGAAATAAAATGAATAACACGCGTACGTAATACAATAGAAATAATAACAATATATCGAAGACAATAGATTTGAATGAATTGTAGGTTTGTAGATCGGATTAAAGCTTTGCATGGGACTTATTGTTTTGAATTTGGAAAGCACAAACATTTATTGAAATGAAGAGTTCCTTTTCACTCTTCAGTTGATCCGTACACCTGCAGATTTACGCCCTAAACCGGCTGCCAATGAAATACTTCAATTATCGGCAAACCAAAGCTACACTTTAAAAAAAGGTACTTTTTAACTGAATGTTAAATTAATATTTAGTTCCAGCCTTGATAGTCACCGTTTTGATATTATACAGCTGAATTTAGCTAGAATAATTTAAAGGTTTTGAACTCGCAGTAACATAATAGTTATTTACTCTCATAAAAACACAAGAAAGAAGCTTTGCACTGATATCCGCTTTTCAAAAATAGTAATTTTTTAGTAATTTGTAGTGAGAAAATATTAGTGACATAGGTTTGCTTTCAGGGGATCACAAAACTTAATTACCCAAATATTGGGCCATGATTTTGGACTTGCACAATACAAGGCGTTTAATTTCCATGCATCTGATTTCTAATAAAGTATACATTTTCTGAAAGGCTATTGAACAAGGAAATCGTATTTTTATTTTTAGTAGCGAGTAGTTGCAAGAATCGATGTTTTTTTTACCAGTACATATGCCTTTAACACGGGACCAGGGCCCAAAGTTTCACTGCTAGGAGTTGGAATTTCTTCCGGATAGCACGGAACACCTAAACCTGCTTTTTGAGCGGTTGATTAATGTATCCCGAGCCAAAGTAGTATTACTTAATTCTAGTTTTGTGTATCGACAAAAAAAGATGAATATACTATGCCAGTACGAATCAGAGCGCTAAGCTGACTGGCAAGCATTCCACCATAAACCTATCTAGCTTACGAAATTCGCGCAAGTGTATTTTTATTTCATATTTTAGGCATATACACTCAACCTTGAAACCTTTATTTCGTGACCATTCAAGCAAATCTATAACAGGTTCACTTTGTATGTGTTTTGGCAGTTTTTTTTTTGTTTTTTTTTTGTTTTTTTTGAACCAAAAGAAAGGAAATCTTATTATTCAAGAATGCACAATCTCAAAAAATGTTTTTGAATTTTATCTTTTTCTTAGTGTACATTGAGATGATTTTCTTTGTGTTTCTCGTGATTTCCTTTTCACCATGGCAACCATCACACGCCACAATCTTCACCCAGATATTGCCTCAGTCAGGTCGCGTGCTCCTAAATCACGTGATCCAGTCGTTCAGCAACGTGTTCAGTTTTATGGAGTGCGTGAAGAAATGTGAAGCTAACGTGGACTGCCACAGCGTTAACATGCACACAGACAGAGGCGTGTGTGAGGTGAACAGCCATACTCACCTGACCAATCCTGAACACTTGGTTCCTGCCAGCAGTGCAAGCCACTACATCCTTTACTTCCTTCGCCCGTTGCTTTTGTGTAACAGCCAGCTTTGCAGTGATCCGAATAATGAAGTTTGTTTCATAAAAAGCGATGGCATGAGTTACAGGTGCCAAGGCAAGTATCATAATGAATGTTGCACAGCAATTCCTCCTTGGTCTGTACAATTCCTTTTTTTAAAGATTTCTCTTATTCAAGTGTTTTTAACTTATTTGAGGCTCGCAAGATATTGGTGTTAATGAGGTTAACAGGATTCATGTGGTAATGAAAACTACAGAAAGCTTAAGAATGACAAATTGCATTTAGGGAACCAAGGGTGGTGTAGTAGTACAATCGCCTCTCACCTCTGAGCAGAGTTTGTTAGGCCTTTCTCTTGATTCGAGGTTTTTTCTTCGGATTCTTCGAATTTCTTATCTTCCAAAACCCAAACATTAGCCATGTCCTCTCTTACATCAGCTTAGAGGTTATGATTTAGCCTTGCCCTGACTTTGATCAACCCAGACGTTGTTTCAGGACTTGATCTGTGAGTTACCCATGCCCTGACTTGGATCAGCCCATGACATTGTTTCAGGGTTCAATATGTGAGTTAGCCATGCCCTGACTTAGATCAGCCCAGACGTTGTTTCAGGGTTTGATCTGTGAGTTAGCCATGCCCTGACTTTGATCAGCCCAGACGTTGTTTCATGGTTTGATCTGTGAGTTAGCCATGCCCTGACTTAGATCAGCCCAGACGTTGTTTCAGGGTTTGATTTGTGAGTTAGCCATGCCCTGACTTAGATCAGCCCAGACGTTGTTTCAGGGTTTGATCTGTGAGTTAGCCATGCCCTGACTTAGATCAGCCCAGACGTTGTTTCAGGGTTTGATCTGTGAGTTAGCCATGCCCTGACTTAGATCAGCCCAGACGTTGTTTCAGGGTTTGATCTGTGAGTTAGCCATGCCCTGACTTAGATCAGCCCAGACGTTGTTTCAGGGTTTGATCTGTGAGTTAGCCATGCCCTGACTTAGATCAGCCCAGACGTTGTTTCAGGGTTTGATCTGTGAGTTAGCCATGCCCTGACTTAGATCAGCCCAGACGTTGTTTCAGGGTTTGATCTGTGAGTTAGCCATGCCCTGACTTAGATCAGCCCAGACGTTGTTTCAGGGTTTGATCTGTGAGTTAGCCATGCCCTGACTTAGATCAGCCCAGACGTTGTTTCAGGGTTTGATCTGTGAGTTAGCCATGCCCTGACTTAGATCAGCCCAGACGTTGTTTCAGGGTTTGATCTGTGAGTTAGCCATGCCCTGACTTAGATCAGCCCAGACGTTGTTTCAGGGTTTGATCTGTGAGTTAGCCATGCCCTGACTTAGATCAGTTCAGAGGTTGTTTCAGGGTTTGATTTGTGAGTTAGCCATGCCCTGACTTAGATCAGCCCAGACGTTGTTTCAGGGTTTGATCTGTGAGTTAGCCATGCCCTGACTTAGATCAGCCCAGACGTTGTTTCAGGGTTTGATCTGTGAGTTAGCCATGCCCTGACTTAGATCAGCCCAGACGTTGTTTCAGGGTTTGATCTGTGAGTTAGCCATGCCCTGACTTAGATCAGCCCAGACGTTGTTTCAGGGTTTGATCTGTGAGTTAGCCATGCCCTGACTTAGATCAGCCCAGACGTTGTTTCAGGGTTTGATCTGTGAGTTAGCCATGCCCTGACTTAGATCAGCCCAGACGTTGTTTCAGGGTTTGATCTGTGAGTTAGCCATGCCCTGACTTAGATCAGTTCAGAGGTTGTTTCAGGGTTTGATTTGTGAGTTAGCCATGCCCTGACTTAGATCAGCCCAGACGTTGTTTCAGGGTTTGATCTGTGAGTTAGCCATGCCCTGACTTAGATCAGCCCAGACGTTGTTTCAGGGTTTGATTTGTGAGTTAGCCGTACCCTGGATTACTTCAGCCCAGAGGTCATTTCAGAGTTCGATAAAATTAACGTCGGTAAATCATAAATCCATTAACTAGGAATATATATTCGAATCCTGTAGGCTGTAACTCGCCACTTGGCTTGCAAGACAATCGAATCACTAACGCTCAGATGTCGTCTTCTGCTGAATTTGGACCTATCGCACCAGCTTGGAAGGGGCGTTTGTATTATTCAGGAGCTTGGATCGCACCAATGCCACCAGTGCCTGGTCATTACCTCCAGATAGACCTTGAAAGCCTGATGATTATTAGCCATGTAGCTACCCAAGGACGTGGCTCTTTCAGCCAATGGATCACCAGTTACTCGCTCAAGTATAGCTTAGAACACCTCAACTGGTTTTCCTACAAATATGCTAACGCTGTTCAGGTAATCCAGTCAGGATTGATTTTATTTTTGTCCCGCAAATCTTTGGATGTTTTATCTTTCATCTCGGGATTGGGGGGGGGGGCTCCAATGTGAAAGGGGCGGAGATGCTCGTCGTACCTTTTAGGGGTTAATTTTTGTTATCTGGTACCTTTTAGGGTGTTCAAACGAAAAACTAATTAAGATGCTGTAAAATTAGCGTCATTTAGTACCATTTAGGGGTGAAACTTGCGATTGTTATGCCTACGAGAAAGAGAATTTTGGTACCTTGTCATTTTCAAAATTGGACAGTTGGATGTCACAAGTAGCAAACGTTCAGAGGAGGGCTATCCAATACTGGCCACCGATACACTATCATAATCAAATTTCCTTGGCTAAGAACATCATGCCTTCAGTAACGTTGCATATCGAGTTGGATGCACGCGATTCAATTTTGTGGCTGCGTACGAGTTTCCTAATATGAATTACAATTATAATAATATAAGGAGCACCTTGACTTCCTTTTTAACACTTTATTGATACTGATCCAGAGATTTTCATTTCCAGGTGTTCCAAGCTAATTTTGACATGAATACGGTAGTCACCAAAAAAAACTGCCATTGCCAATCAAAACAAGATACATCAGGATCGTTGCCCTGAGCTGGAATCTGGCCATTTCTTTGAGAGCTGAACTATATGGCTGTACGGCACCATAAGACTGCACTGTATAGGAAATGGAGGGGATCTCTGACCTTCACGAGTGTATGGCACCATAGGAATGCACTGTATAGGTAAGGAAGGGGATCTCTGAACTATACAAGTGTATATGGCACCATAGGACTGCACTGTATAGGTAAGGAAGGGGATCTCTGAACTATACAAGTGTATATGGCACCATAGGACTGCACTGTATAGGTAAGGAAGGGGATCTCTGAACTATACAAGTGTATATGGCACCATAGGACTGCACTGTATAGGTAAGGAAGGGGATCTCTGAGCTATACGAGTGTACGGCACCATAGGACTGCACTGTATAGGTAAGGAAGGGGATCTCTGAACTATACAAGTGTATATGACACCATAGGACTGCACTGTATAGGTAAGGAAGGGGATCTCTGAACTATACAAGTGTATATGGCACCATAGGACTGCACTGTATAGGTAAGGAAGGGGATCTCTGAACTATACAAGTGTATATGGCACCATAGGACTGCACTGTATAGGTAAGGAAGGGGATCTCTGAGCTATACGGGTGTACGGCACCATATAAGACTGCACTGTATAAGAAATGGAAGAGGGTCTCTGAGCTATACGAGTGTATGGCACCATAGGAATGCACTGTATACGGAATAGAGGGGGATCTTAGACATGGTTATACTTCAGTTTTAATTTCGTAGCCTATGGATGGATTTCTAAATTGTTCATCAAATAAGTTTAAAATTATTGCTAATTTAAAACAGCATTATCATTCTATTTGTCAAAAAAAAATCCTTCGGTAAATAATATTTAGTTGATTTATTTGCACAAAATTATTAAAGATAAAATTCTCATACACTTGGGGATAAATTTCATTTCATTTTAGCCATATTTGCCGCAATATTTTTCCAAATAACTCATTAACTTATAGTTTAAATTTCGAAAATTCCAAAACGTAAATAGCATTCTTTTTCCATTTTATTAAGATTTTATTTTAGTTTGAATTTTAATGAAGCAAAATCTAAACTGTCTTCGCGGTGGAGCTCGCAGTAGCTTAGCTACCATTCATTCATAAATTGCAACCATTTGGAATGAGCCTGCGAACTGAGAAAAAAACTGAGAAATGTTTTTATGTTTCTCTCTCTCTCTCTCTCTCTCTCTCTCTCTCTCTCTTTCTCCCTCACTATTTCTTTTTCTAACACATTAACTTTCATAATAAAGACAAACTAAGCAATGATATATTTATGAATTCTTCAGTATATTCTAACAAATTATTAGATCAATTATCAGGCTTCCCAATATTTTTCAGAAACATGCAAAGTAAGATTTAAAAAAAAAAAAAAAAAAAATTCCCGTAAGAGTAAATCAGAATTTTTCCTTTTTTTAATATATGTCTCCACAGCAAAAAAATTGTCTTTGTTTAGTGTTTAGTGTGTGTTTATGTTCTTCAAACCTACTGATTCCAATTGCAAAATGTTAACTAGAAGCAAGTCAGGAAATACAAGTTAATTATTCATCAGAGCGTAGAAACGTCCTGCCAAGCGATTTTATCGTTGCTGAGTTAATTAACCTTGATTACACAGATATCTTCTACTTTCCATGCGACATGTTGAGCGTTTTCGTAAAATTACAGCGGGATATATGTGTGAACTAAGTTTGAAAACATCGATGAATTGATTATCATGTGCAAGGGTTATATATGTATGTATATTTATAATAAACATCCATCCTAAGACAAGCTGAGATTACGTTAATTTTTTTAAATATCTATTAAAATAGCGGACGTTCTTATTCTGTGTGGGAAAGTACACGAAGGAATGGATGATTCTTTTATCAATCGGTAATTTAGGTAGTTTCAAAATAATTCATTTTTATCACTCCTCGACAGACAATAAAACAATAATAAAGTTCATTCAGATATGTGAAGTTCTAAAACGTTCGATACAGTGAACCAGTCCAAGAAAACAGTTGAGTAAACACTTCGATAATTTTGTAGATTAATTTTCAAATCAGATGTACAGAACTAAAACGTCTAATAAGAATTATAATATTCACAAAAGATGAAGTTGAATTTTAGTAAAAATTACATTGAAGAAACAAGAGAGTATAAATAAGAGAGGAAAACTTCTTAATACCACCGCGCGCGCCAATTTTCTCTTGTGCGTCAAAAATTGTGTGCTTCATCCAAACCTGGAAGTAGCGAAAGCATAAAAAGATTATGGGGAAAAACAGAAATTTTGCGTCTTTTTGAGTGTTCAACAGCCTCAGTCGTGTTTTATCAGAAAACGGAACATAGCCAATCCTGATCTTTATCTTTATCAAAAAAAGTGAGGAAAATCGAAGAAAGTATGTTGTTTTTGAGCGCGCACGCACGTCCACGCCATCAAAAATTAAAAACCAAACGACTTTGGATGCTAGAAATAGCCCAACCGGGAATTCACATGACGCGCGTGGTATTAAGAAGTTTCCCTCTCTTATTTATGCTCTCTTGATTGAAAGCAATAAAATGGCGTCGTTGCGTGAGAAAATCTATCGCAAAAAAATTCCAGCATAAAAATATTCCCTTTGAATCTCGATTGATGTGATACTAAAAACAAACAAATAAAGCGTAGGAGAGTCAACGACGCTTTGATGCTTTTATATATATTTTCAAATCAGAGTTATTAATCATTCAAAACAGCAAAAAGTTTGTTGTAGAAAAATTTGACCGATAGAAACAAAATGGCGTCCGAGATCTTTACGTGACTTAACCTCTAGAGGAAAAAAATCCAGCTAAGACACATTTTGGGATTTTTTAATTAAGAATTATATATTTATTCGAAGTTTCTAGTATTCTAGCTAATTTAATTGATTTGTTTTGAGTAGTATAATATGCAACAAGGTTCCCCTCTAAGCAGTGTGATGTCAATGACGCCATCTTGTTTAACTTTGACAATATAGATTTTGAATCAAACTGCGTGCGATACTTTTGTTATTATATCTCCCGAGCAGTAATTGTAAACTATAAAATTTCTCAAGCAATATAATTGGATTAAATAAATAGAATTCGTCCACAGAATACAGTTAGTAAACCTGTGAGGTTTTAGCTCAACGATTGTTTTTAACCTAGACTCTTTTGTTTTGTTTTGTGGGTAACACATGCAAAAAATAGCAAAATTTCGATTCTTATATGCTGAAAATTTTAGGTATACTGTTTTAATGGGTCATGAACACCTGTTTCTAACTGAATATTACGTAAACATAAAGTGATTATAAATAGATGAACTCTGGAACATTAGATCTCGAGCTCCAGTTGTTGATCGTGTCTAAACACGATCCTAAGGGCGTTTGGCTAAAAACTTGAAAATGGGAACTTGAATGAAAGAAGACTTACTGAGGTAAGACATTAATCTACAATAACGATAAATGTATAATTTAATAATGTATAAATCCTATAAATTTTTATCTTTCGGGAAAGCTGTTCTATGCTCTTAAACAGACGTTAAGTGGAGATCATAAAATTTAATTCATAAAAATAATAGATATTTATCGAGATATCGATTTGTTGAAAAGTCAAAATACGTGAAATACGTGTTACTGGTATTCTGTTTTAGCGCTTCTCATTCCTTTGTTAATTCTTTGCTTTCTTCCTTCATTCCTTCCTTACTTCATTCATTCTTTCACTCTTTCCGTCACTCCTTTTTCACCCCTTCCTCCCTTCACTCCTTCTTTCTTTCTTCCTTCGTTCGTTCGTTTGTTCCTTCGAATCCCTTCCTTCATTCTTTCCGCACTCTTTCTTTCGGTCACTCCTTTTTATCACTCCTTTTTTTTACCCCTTCCTCTCTTCACTCCTTTTATTCTTCGTTGGAGAAATATGATACATCGTTTCAAAGTCTCCATGAAGTTCGTCTTCATATTTAATTGTTACTTTTTAAGATTTAAGAATAAGATTCAAAACACTTTCGGCTTGACTTTTGTTAAGTTTAAATTAAATTAAATTAAAATTTCGTTCAAGCATTCAACATTTATTGAAAAATGAATAGTGAGGCAAATAATTTAAATCGGGATTAACAGTGGATTCCACAGATCGGCTCTTCTTCCACTGCATTCTAATTGGAATGTAGAAGTTGATTTTTGTGGAGGGAGGAAAACCAGAGAAACCCTCGAAGCACAGGAGAGAACCAATTTAACAAACAACTCTACTCAGATATGACACAGAGCCCGGCGGGAATCGAACCCGTGTCGTCTTGGTGAGAGGCGAGCACTCTCACCGTGCTTTTCTAATCTTTTCTTTCACGTTTCCTTGAAGGGAATTTGCTTACGTCACTGAATTCAGTTGGACTTTAGAATTATTGATGAAAAAAAAAAATAAGAATAAAAAAATCTTAATGAGAAACCCTTAAACAATGAATTCAGTTTGCTCCCCGTTCTTCTTCGACTGATTTAGTTGGAATTTAGAAACATTGATTCATTATGAAGGAGGACCCGAAAAGCCGTAGAAAAACATTATCCAACAACATAACGTCAGTTTGTTAATAAAAAATGTCAAAGTCCTTCCTATCTCTCTTCTCATTGGCCAAGCGGTTGCCACGTCAGTCATGAAATTTATGTTTCCTGTCAACAGCTCTGAGCGAGCTTTTTAGCGGGCAACGATGTTTTTTTTTCGCCTACCGGAAGTGATTACACCGGAAATGTAACATTGAGATTTTTAAGAAACATTTTCCTTAGTTTTCGTAAAAATGATTTTAAATATTTTTCTCTTTCGGCCCCAGTAAATTTATATTAATATACGACTAAATTCAGGCATTGAGATAATATTGTTTCCAATGATTATCAAGAGAAATTATGAGGTTTTTGAAAGATAACTATTGAACAGTTTTTGAGATTTTTACTGACAAAAGCGCTAAAATGATAGTTTATGTCTCTAAGTTGAGCACTAATGAAAGAGCTATACCTCCAAACTTAAAAGATGTGAGCATATTAGCATACATGGAAGATTTGAAATTTTTTGGTTGCTTGCTTGCTTTCTTCCTTATTTCTTTGCTTGGTTGCTTGATTGCTTTAATTCTTCTTTCCTTCTACGCTTTTTTGGTCGGTCGGTCGGTCGGTCGGTCGGTCGGTCGGTCGGTCGGTCGGTCGGTCGGTCGGTCGGTCGGTCGGTCGGTTGGTTGGTTGCTTGCTTCCTTGCTTGCTTCCTTGCTTCCTTGCTTCTTTAGTTA
This sequence comes from Anthopleura xanthogrammica, assembly GCA_964019055.1. Lineage (NCBI taxonomy): Eukaryota > Metazoa > Cnidaria > Anthozoa > Actiniaria > Actiniidae > Anthopleura > Anthopleura xanthogrammica. Next base: position 3,734,720 of record OZ025212.1, on the reverse strand, counting down.
GTTGTTTTCTTCCTTTAATTTTCTTTGCCTGCTTGGTGCTTGGTTGGTTGGTTACTTTCTTCTTTCCTTCCTTCTTTGCTTAGTTGGTTGTTTCCTTCATTCCTTCTTTTCTTGTTTGGTTGGCTGGCTGGCTGGCTGGCTTGCTGCTTACTTGCTTCCCTCCTTCCTACCTTGATTGGTTGGTTCCTTCCTTACTTCATTCCTTGATTGGTTAGTGGTTTGCTTTCTTGTTTCTAATTCTTTTCATCTTTTCTTTCTAATTCTTTCCTTTTTTGGTCGGTTGGTTGGTTGGGTTCCTTCCTTCATTATTTTCCCACTAACTTCCATATACTAGTACCCCATTTCCTTGCTTGCATTTAATGACTTAAATACTTGGTATTTATCAAAACCTAACATTTTGATTTCAGAAAAAATGACCCGCTCATGGGCAATATTTGTAGCCATCTCGTTGCTATGGCAATCAATAGAGTCCCAGGATTGGAACTCAGGAAATTCATTGAATGGAGTGCTTGTGAATCACGTGTTCAAGAACTTGACAGGAGTGACTAGTTTCATAGCCTGTGTTCGGGAGTGTGACGCCATCTCAAAGTGCGAGAGCATCAATATGTATACTGATAAAGCGAAATGTGAGCTGAATGACGCCACTCACTTGTCGTACCCGAATGACTTTGTTCCGGAGAAAAATGAGCATGTGAAATACTTGCTTTACAGCAATAAAATAGTGACTGAATGCAGTAACCAGCTGTGCGGGGATCCTGAAGTGTGTCTGATTACAGATGGAATCACTCATCAGTGTTATAGTAAGTCTTACATATACACTATACATCTAGTTACTCCCCCCTTCCTTCCTCCTTCAATCTGTTCATCCGTCCGTCCCTCCGTCGACAGTTTGTTTCTCCGTCCCTTCCTTACTTCCTAACCTCCCTTTCTTCCTTCCCTCCCTTTCTTCCTTTCACTCCCTTTCTTCCTTCCCTCCCTTTCTTCCTTCCCTCCCTTCCTTTTTCCCCTCCCTTTATATATTCATCTATCGACTCATCCACTCGCCCATTCATCCACCCCTCAGCTGTCCAACCATTGATTGTTATCATTCAAATTATTTTCTCCGTCATTCTGATTGGCCGAGAGAACTGCAAATAACTGCCTACAAATAACGGTCTGCTCATGCGCATTACGATGCAAAGCCATTTTGCTGCAAATAACGGTCTGCTCATGCGCAGTAACGTTGCATTTGACAATGGCTCGCTTCCTTGAACTGAAAAAACAATGAACTGACTTCTTTGTTATTGTTTGACTTGTGCGCACTGCCCCTCAAATATTAGAAAAAATAATTTGAATGATAAAACAATTATTGAACTCGGTTATCGTAATATAAAATATCGAGATTTGTTAGTGGCGAGCAAGCAATTATTTGCCGATGCCGAAGGCAGAGGCAAATAATTGCTTGCTCGCCACTAACAAATCACGATATTTTGCTCAACCTCGTCCAATATTTGCTTATTATTTCTTACATCCATCGTTTTATCAATTTACAATTAGTATCATTCATGCAATCAATCCATGTTTACCCTTACGTACAAACTTCATAAATACAACTATCCTCGTGGCGGGCATCAAATTCTCCAGTATATACTAAAATTAAAAACTTTAAAAGTTATGACTATGCTAAAATAAACTTTGGTCTAATCTTGACACAGGTTGCAACGAATCACTAGGAATGGAGGACGGACGCATAACAAACGAACAAATCACTGCCTCATCAACATACCCTCAGTCTGGCCACGAACCTTGGCGAGCTCGACTCCACTTCGCACAAAACGCATGGGTGTCAGGTCCAGCTGCAGTTGGAGAGTACTTACAAGTAGACCTTGGCAAAGTAATGCTTGTCAGCAAAGTAGCTCTGCAAGGAAGACCATACGATCTTCACTGGGTCTCGAGATTCTATCTCGCATACAGTCGTGACGGTGTGAATTTCCTGAATTACAAATACAGGGGAGTCATTCAGGTAACTCAATTTTATTCGTAAATCTAACGAAGTGTAATATTGTAAACTGATTGTAAGAACGATCAATTTTTCAAAGGATAAGCAGATATTGTAAACTAATATACCAAAGTGCACTAGCGGAACTAGGGGGAGAGATGAGGGGTTTCCAACCCCTGAATTTCTATATTTTTTCTTAAATAGAATGATTGATAAAAACATAGTTAATATACCCCTTGCACGTGACGTCAAAGCAGCTCAATTTGATGAACAAAACGAAAGAATTTCAAAAAAGTAAATCGGGATACTTTGGTATACATGGGAACAAACGTGTGCGCATGCGCATTCGTGCATTTTAACGCTATTTTTCAAGAAGTCAAGAATAGTTTAGTATGTAAAAATATAAAAACATCCTTGACTATCTTGAGGCAGTAATACGCTGATATAGTAATAAAGAGATAATATGAAAGAATTTGGCCAACAGTCCCCTTCACAGTTCCCTGCGCCATATTGAAAGGTAGCTGGGTCTTTGCAACGAAGCGAGACGAACGGTGAGCTTGCAATGATAAGTACCTTTTTTAACGCCTTGGACTTTATTCCACCTTTTCGGCGATAGGCTTTCACGTGGTGGATCGTGTTACGGTCACCAAAAAGTTCGGACATTTTTGTTGAATTGCCATACGATCGTACTGATTTTTGTATAATTTATTAACTTGATTTGTTTATTCTGTTCTCAAAATCTTAGCAAAACTACTATAAAAATAAAGTATTTAGATAGTTCCACTAAGACTGTATATCATTGCATGGTCACCTCATGTCTCGCTCCGATGCAAACGCCCGGTCACCTTTCAAGATGGTGTAGGGAAATGTGAAGGGGACTATTTTGGCATTTTCCATTACAATTTGTCAGGCAAATTTTAGAGTCAAATTCACAAGGCTAAATAGAATAAAGACGTGTTTGACTAGTTTGCGCATGCGCAAACGTTTTACTCTCGTACCGGCTTTGGTATCAGTAAGTACCTGACATCTTCATGTATGTTTTTTTTTTTATCCAAAAAGGAATTCCCTGGCAGTACAGACAGATTCACAGTTGTGATGAACAAGGTGCCAATGTCAGCGGTCATAGCCAGGTACATCAGAATTGTTGTACTGCAATGGAATGGTGACATTTCGATCAGAACTGAGCTGTATGGATGTGCGCTTCCCGTTCAAATACCATAGCCAGAATCACCAACTGGGCACGTAGGGTAAAATATATCATTATACATTTTACTCACTATCTCGTCTCTGATTGGCCGAGACAATTCAGTCAATCCCTGATAACGTGTGAACTTGACATGATAAATGTAATATTATCTGTAGGTTTTTCTGCACATAATATGTTTATCATTTCAAGTCCATACAACGTTACGACAGAGATTAAAATCCTTTTTTTAAACACAATTAAATCTTAATTCCTAGGGACTGGTCATAAAGTAAAGGGGGTGGGCCGGCAAAAACAGGGGGTGGGCCACATAATTTTGAGCTCCTCAGTGAAAGGGGTGGACCATCTATAAAATGGGTCATGCACTTTTTCAAGCTCATTTAATAGTGGGCCATCATAAAAATATGCTAATTCACTTTTAGTTTTGCCGGCCCAACCCCCCCCCCCCCCCCCCCCTTACTTTATGACCATTCCCTTAGTAATGAAATGACTCAGCTTACGGCTTCGGTAGACAATTATAGTATGCACGTTTAATCTCACTCGGCAAAAAGGACACCTAAAGGGGTTGGATTTTTATACTTTTTTCCACGATTAGTTGAATTACGTGAACGTTATACTTGTTTACTTATTTTGTGTTTGTGTTCCTTTGCTGCTAAACGCGCGGAGCAACAAAATCGTGCAATTGTGTCGCAACATCGTGTGTACACATTGCAAGTTGCAGAGCGAATGTTACTTGTATTACCATCCCGCGCACAACAAATTTTCTTTGTTGCAAAGAGTAGAATAAACTTCTACTTCTGCAACAAAGTCGCGCAACAAAATTTTGTTGTTGCATGCACGGGATGGTAATAACTTTACTGTTCAGGCCAATGGCCATAATCTTGAAAGGGTTGAGAAGTTAAATACTTAAGAGTAATGTTAGACCAAAATCTTTCTTGGAAGGGGCATATTGAGTATCTAGGGAAAGAAGATCTCATTCCGTCTCGGCATGCTACGCAAATCACGAAAAGTTTTATCTATAGGTATTCATGTATTATTTTTATTGTGCAATGGTACTACTATTACTTGATAATCGCTGTAGTGTTTGGGATAGTTGTATAGCCTAGGCAACAAAGCATACTTAGACAAGCTCCATTGGCGGGCTGCCAGTATCATCGACGGAAGGCAGCTACGCTGAGTTATCTAATGACTTCAGCTGGCCTAACCTGCAGAAGCGGCGAAACTACTTAAATTCTGTCTTAGTCTTCAAATTTATTAATTATGTAGCAACTAAATATATACCTTATCGGCGAACTACACATGCCAGAGAAATTTATAGCTACCGCACACGTCACCAAGACTTGTTGCGCCTTTCTTTGGCCAAAACTAGTAAATACCAAGGAAGCGTCCGTAGAAATGGAGCTTGTACATTTACGCAACTTCCCCTAGTAATTGACCAATATCACCTAGTGTGACATTATGAAATATTTGATTTACAAGAAAAAAGAGTTTACTATAAAATTTGTCACATCCATAATAGTAAAATTGCAAAGTTTCGTAAAAATTGCTCTTAAACTAACGAAAAGATAAATTTTTGAAACTAAGGGATTTTTTTTTTGCAAAAAAATGTATGTTGCCGGGCATCGCATGCCGGCAAGCCTCGTTACCAGTCTAGACAAATACATTTGTTTGCAAAAGTTCCACAAAAATTCTTAGTTTCAAAATTTCATAATTTTGTTAATTTTTTAAGGGCGATCTTTACGAAACTTTGCAATTTTACTTATATCGATGTGACAAATTTGATAGTAAACTCCTTTTCCTGAAAAAACAAATTTCTTATAATGTCACGCTAGCGTGATATAGGTTTATAAGACAAACAGTCTAATCTTAAGGAGTTCAAGACCAAAGCTAGGTGCTATTCCAAGCACTAGATAGATCATACGCATACTTTCAATTTTGTACTAGTGTAAATCCCATTCACGTGACGTCAAAGCAGCTCAATTTGGAGGACAAAACAAAAGAATTGCAATCTCTTGAGAATTGAGCTGCATTCCGACGTGCTGCAAGAGATCTATAGAGTGTTTCGGGGGTTTTCATTTATTAGTGTATGGGGGGGGGGGGGGGGGGAGGGATTGGCAAAATCAGTTGTCGTCTTTTCCAAATATTACCCAACCCCCCCTTCTTGGTTGGCAATAATATCATAACCCCCGTATACTTCACCCAGTTTATTACTAACCCCCTATGAAGCTGCATACAGTTAGTAACAACCCCCCACCCTATATATAGCTTCCGAAAATAACGTGACCCGACCTCCCCCAATTTTCCCTACCCCCCCCCCCCAAATACACCAATCAAAGAAAGCCCCCCAAATACACCAATCAATGAAAGCCCCCCCAAATACACCAATCAATGAAAGCCCCCCTCCCCCCAAATACACCAATCAATGAAAGCCCCCCTCCTCCCAAATACACCAATCAAAGAAAGCCCCCCAAATACACCAATCAATGAAAGCCCCCCCAAATACACCAATCAATGAAAGCCCCCCCCCCAAATACACCAATCAATGAAAGCCCCCCCCCCAATACAACAATCAATGAAAGCCCCCTCCCCCCCCAATACACCAATCAATGAAAGCCCCCCCTTAATACAACAATCAATGAAAGCCCCCTCCCCCCCCAATACACCAATCAATGAAAGCCCCCCCTTAATACAACAATCAATGAAAGCCCCCTCCCCCCCCCAATACACCAATCAATGAAAGCCCCCCTTAATACAACAATCAATGAAAGCCCCCTCTCCCCCCAATACACCAATCAATGAAAGCCCCCCTTAATACAACAATCAATGAAAGCCCCCTCCCCCCCAATACACCAATCAATGAAAGCCCCCCTTAATACAACAATCAATGAAAGCCCCCTCCCCCCCAATACACCAATCAATGAAAGCCCCCCCTTAATACAACAATCAATTAAAGCCCCCTCCCCCCCCAATACACCAATCAATGAAAGCCCCCCCTTAATACAACAATCAATGAAAGCCCCCTCCCCCCCAATACACCAATCAATGAAAGCCCCCCCTTAATACACCAATCAATGAAAGCCCCCTTGTTATGTGTTAATTGCATGTAATGTCATTTATTCTATTTTGCTATTATTTTTACTTTCCTGGTAAAAAAAAAAATTGAATTAAATAAATAAAACTAAAACTATTCGCATTACTTTCTTATACATATTTATTTATTCATTATATATGCATATATATTATTATCTATTATCCGAGTAACCGGGCTACTAGGGATGACACCTCAGTTTTGGAAGTTTTCTCGATTCTGATTGGTTAATATTTTTTCTCAGATTAGGAACAAGGTCAAAACAATGGTCCAAAATAGGACCCGATTTCATTGATTTAAGTGGTGGGTACCGGTAAATACCCCCTCCCCCCTCAGAGACCTATTCAAATGCTCGATACTGGGTGTCCCTAGTAACTATTTTTTATCCACAAATACGTTGTTAAACATACATGAAAACAGTCAGTACATTCATTTCTGATATTTGGCTTTTGGTTTTGGAGATATTTGAGGACAAAATCCAGGATTTTACTTCCAGAGGTGGTGAGTACCAGGTAATACCACCCCTCCCCCCTGAATCGGGTCCCGTGAGATTACGATTGTTTTGACCTTATCCCTCAGCTGGATGGGATGCACTACACTGCGTTGCTAACTTTCGGCAACAATAATTTAAGAAAATTTTAGTAGAAATGCTAGTCAGTTCACTACTCAAGGTTATATTCTACAGCACTACCAGGGGCGGATCCAGAAATTTGAAAGGGGGTTGTCCGAAAGGAAAAAAACGTGACGATATAGTGACGTCATCCATAATCCTGATCTAACTTATTTTGTTCTTACATTAGCTTTTAACATGCTATCCAAGTAGAAGTAATGGCCAAATTCCACCATGAACTTCAAAGCTAACTAGCCGCTCAGGGCTCAGGAATGTTATCAAAAGTGTCTAGCTTTAACGCTAGTCGCAACTGCTTTTTCTCAAGCCTGATTGTCACTCTACCTGTTTTGGTAGTATCTTGCTAGTTGCGAGGTAGGGGCACAAAGTCGACCCGGAGAGAGGTGCATGCAACGAATTCATAAGGAATTCATACCATATTTGAATGCTCTTTTGTTGGTGTTCGTCCAATCAGCTTCGAGATAATGTTTACTTTCGGGATTCCTGTGGAGTAACGCCTTCGTATCCGTCCAAGATTTCCACAACTGGTATTAATGGCGACTGATTTCCAGAAGTTAACGACCGATTTCAAACTGTATCCGAAATGTTTTTTCGCTTTGACTTACCTTCTAGGAATCGTTGGGCATCCTTCTTTTGCCTGGTGGGTTTAAAATTGGAAGAAACCGCGTTTCTGGTCGAAAAAATAGAGCTGAAGTAGAGTGAGTTGGAGGTTCCATCGAAGTTTCCAACCTTGGGATGACTTAGGGAATAGAAGTGGGTACCTAAAATCGTTAAAAACGCTTAAAATCGAAAAGTTTTCAGGCAAGACGGTAAGTACACTTCTGTTTTATATAAATCCGAAGCTTTATTTCAAAAATCTTAGCAAATATTCTACAAAATCATAGCAAAATCTATTTACTACATACATTCTTTTATAAAAGTGTATATCCTGGGTTACCTGTGGTATGATCTAGATACCTAGACTCGATGACTAAAATCGTGCCATCACATGTTCTCTTTATCATCTTTTTAAATTTCTATTCTATAATTTCTACAGCGAAAAATATGAAAATCTATATCCATTTTCCCCCCTTTTTTCATATTATTTTTTCCCCAGCTGCTGGACAAAATTTTTGATGCTGTCGTAATAGCGCTTTCCATGGATGACGTCACGATGATGCATTATGGGATTGAAATGCGGAAAGCCGAGCCCAAAACACATGCTAATACGCTGCAACAATGTTTTCTTGTCTTGTTGTTTCAAATTCATGGAAAACTATGGTTTTTCGACTGATATTGATCTTTTTTCCCCTGTAAACTAAGCCTTTTTTAACAATGTTTATCCGCATTTCGATCCAACAATGCTTTGCAATATCTATTTTTAGTGAAAAATGCTATTGAATTACAGTGCTTAAACTTTCACTTCTTCACGTCTTCTTCTCAGTGTTCTGTGTTGCAAATTTTGGTATCAAATGTCCTAGTTACTTCCTCAAATGCATCTGGTTATGAAGTTTAGTTTTAGATATTTATGGATCCTTCGTTACTCACAAAGAGACTATAACAGATCGAGAAGCTTTTCATACACGCGAGCTCCGAGCTCCTCGGTCACTCATTATTCAATGATACATGATTTCTGCGCTTTGTGCTTGCCAGAGTCAAGGAAGCTGTTTCCCAGAATACTATGTGTAGCAGCAAATGTTGGATGATTTTGATCATACGCAATCTCTGCAATACCTAATAATCGCTCAAAACATTTCTGCGCTACTTCATGCTTGCGAAGACCACAAGGTTAGTTCCTAGATTACTCAATGTAATAGGGAAAAATGGATGATCTTCATCATACGCCATCTCTTGAATATATAGGTAATGCTCGCTCAATAAATTTCTGCGCTTCTTCGTGCTTGCCCAGATCACCGAGGGTATACCATAGATCACACAATATAGTAGCCAATGTTGGATGATTTTCATCATACGCAGTCTCTTCAATAGCTAATGCTCGCTCAAAACATTCCTGCGCTTCTTTATGCTTGCCCAGATCAAGGAAGTTATTCCCTAGATTACTTAATGTAGGAGCCAATGTTGGATGATTTTGATCATTCCCCATCTCTTGAATAGCTAATGCTCGCTCTAAACATTTCTGCGCATCTTCATGCTTGCCCAGATCACAAAGGTTAGTTCCTAGATTACTTAATGTAGTAGCCAATGTTGGATGATTTTCATCATACGCCATCTCTTTAATAGCTAATGCTCGCTCCAAACATTTGTGCGCTTCCTCATGCTTCCCCAGATCACGGAGGTTATTCCCTAGATTACTCAATGTAGTAGCCAATGTTGGATGATTTTCATCATACGCCATCTCTTGAATAGCTAATGCTCGCTCCAAACATTTGTGCGCTTCCTCATGCTTGCCAAGATCACGGAGGTTAGTTCCTAGATTACTCAATGTAGTAGCCAATTTTGGATGATTTTGATCATATGCCATCTCTTGAATAGCTAATACTCGCTCAAAACATTTCTGCGCTTCTTTATTCTTCCCCAGATCACGGACGTTATTCCCTAGATTACTCAATGTAGTAGCCAATGTAGGATGATTTTTATCATACGCCATCTCTTGATTGCTAATGCTCGCTCAAAACATTTCTGCGCTTTTTCATGTTTGCCCAGATCACAAAGGTGATTCCCTAGATTACTCAATGTAGCAGCCAATGTTGGATAATTTTGATCATACGCCATCTCGTCAATAGCTAATTCTCGCTCAAAATATTTCTCCGCTCCTTCATGCTTCCCCAGATCATGGAGGTTATCCCTAGATTACTCAACGTAGTAGCCAATGTTGGATGATTTTGATCATTCGCCATCTCTTGAATATATAGCAAATGCTCGCTCAAAACAATTCTGCGCTTCTTCATGCTTGCCTAGATCACGGAGGTTATTCCCTAGATTAATCAATGTAGGAATCAATGTTGGATGATTTTGATCATACGCCATCTCTTGAATAGCTAATGCTCGCTCAAAACATTTCTGCGCTTCTTTATGCTTGCCCAGATCACAGAGGTTGTTTCCTAGATTACTCAAGATAGTAGCCAATGCTGGAGGATTTTCATCATACGCCATCTCTTGAATAGCTAATGCTCGCTCCAAACATTTCTGCGCTTCTTTATGCTTGCCCAGATCACAGAGGTTGTTTCCTAGATTAATCAAGATAGTAGCCAATGCTGGATGATTTTGATCATGCGCCATCTCAACAATAGCTAATGCTCGCTTTAAACATTTCTGCGCTTCTTCATGCTTTCCCAGACGACGAAGGTTAATCCCTAGATTAGTTAATGTAGTAGCCAATGTTGGATGATTTTCATCATACGCCATCTCTTCAATAGCTAATGCTCGCTCCAAACATTTCTGCGCTTCTTCATGCTTGTCCAGATCATGAAGGATAGTTCCTAGATTAAACAATGTAGTAGCCAATGTTGGATGATTTTGATTATACGCCATCTCTTGAATAGCTATTGCTCGCTCAAAACATTTCTGCGCTTCTTTATGCTTGCCCAGATCACTGAGGTTATTCCCTAGATTATTCAAGATAGTAGCCAATGTTGGATGATTTTGATTATACGCCATCTCTTGAATAGCTATTGCTCGCTCAAAACATTTCTGCGCTTCTTTATGCTTGCCCAGATCACTGAGGTTATTCCCTAGATTACTCAATGTGGTAGCCAATGTTGGATGATTTTGATCATACGCCATCTCGTCAATAGCTAATGCTCGCTCAAAATATTTCTGCGCTTCTTTATGCTTGCCCAGATCATTGAGGTTATTCCCTAGATTACTGAATATAGTCGCCAATGTTGGATGATTTTGATCATACGCCATCTCTTGAATAGCCAATGCTCGCTCAAAACATTTCTGCGCTTCTTCATTCTGGCCCAGATTACTTAGGTTATTCCCTAGATTACTCAATGTAGTAGCCAATGTTGGATGATTTTCATCATACGCCATCTCTTCAATAGCTAATGCTCGCTCCAAATATTCGTGCGCTTCTTCATGGTTACCCAGATCATGAAGGCTAGATCCTAGATTAATCAATGTAGTAGCCAATGTTGGATGATTTTGATCATACACAGTCTCCTGAATAGCTAATGCTCGCTCAAAACATTTCTTCGCTTCTTTATGCTTCCCCAGATCACGGAGGTTATTCCCTAGATTACTCAATGTAGGAATCAATGTTGGATGATTTTGATAATACACCATCTCTTGAATAGCTAATGCTCGCTCAAAACATTCCTGCGCTTCTTTATGCTTGCCCAGATTACGGAGGTTATTCCCTAGATTACTCAATATAGTCGCCAATGTTGGATGATTTTGATCATACGTCATCTCTTGAATAGCTAATGCTCGCGTAAACCTTTTCTGCGCTTCTTCATACTTGCCCAGATCACCGAGGTTACTCCCTAGATTACTCAATGTAGTAGCCAATGTTGGATGGTTTTGATCATATGCCATCTCTTCAATAGCTATTGCTCGCTCAAAACATTTCTGCGCTTCTTTATGCTTGCCCAGATCACTGAGGTTATTCCCTAGATTATTCAAGATAGTAGCCAATGTTGGATGATTTTGATTATACGCCATCTCTTGAATAGCTATTGCTCGCTCAAAACATTTCTGCGCTTCTTTATGCTTGCCCAGATCACTGAGGTTATTCCCTAGATTACTCAATGTGGTAGCCAATGTTGGATGATTTTGATCATACGCCATCTCGTCAATAGCTAATGCTCGCTCAAAATATTTCTGCGCTTCTTTATGCTTGCCCAGATCATTGAGGTTATTCCCTAGATTACTGAATATAGTCGCCAATGTTGGATGATTTTGATCATACGCCATCTCTTGAATAGCCAATGCTCGCTCAAAACATTTCTGCGCTTCTTCATTCTGGCCCAGATTACTTAGGTTATTCCCTAGATTACTCAATGTAGTAGCCAATGTTGGATGATTTTCATCATACGCCATCTCTTCAATAGCTAATGCTCGCTCCAAATATTCGTGCGCTTCTTCATGGTTACCCAGATCATGAAGGCTAGATCCTAGATTAATCAATGTAGTAGCCAATGTTGGATGATTTTGATCATACACAGTCTCCTGAATAGCTAATGCTCGCTCAAAACATTTCTTCGCTTCTTTATGCTTCCCCAGATCACGGAGGTTATTCCCTAGATTACTCAATGTAGGAATCAATGTTGGATGATTTTGATAATACACCATCTCTTGAATAGCTAATGCTCGCTCAAAACATTCCTGCGCTTCTTTATGCTTGCCCAGATTACGGAGGTTATTCCCTAGATTACTCAATATAGTCGCCAATGTTGGATGATTTTGATCATACGTCATCTCTTGAATAGCTAATGCTCGCGTAAACCTTTTCTGCGCTTCTTCATACTTGCCCAGATCACCGAGGTTACTCCCTAGATTACTCAATGTAGTAGCCAATGTTGGATGGTTTTGATCATATGCCATCTCTTCAATAGCTAATGCTCGCTCCAAACATTTCTGCGCTTCTTCATGCTTGCCCAGATCACGGAGGTTAATCCCCAGATTATTCAATGTAGTAGCCAATGTTGGATGGTTTTCATCATATGCCATCTCTTCAATAGCTAATGCTCGCTCCAAACATTTCTGCGCTTCTTCATGCTTGCCCAGATCACGGAGGTTAATCCCCAGATTATTCAATGTAGTAGCCAATGTTGGATGGTTTTCATCATTAAAAGTTTCTCCAACCATATGTACTATTCTATACAAGGTATTTGCAGCTACGTGCTTAGCATGGGTTTGGCAGATGTGTCCCGCTTTAGTTATGCAACTGATGCATTCTTTGTATCCTTTTTGAAAATGATTTTGCAGTATTGTTGTTGACAAAGGATTTGATGTGTAAGAATTGAGCTTGTTAGAGAGGTGCATAAAGTGCACTACCACAGATTTTGTTGCAATAATGTGATTGACGTTGTCGCTATCAAAGGCGTTTAGGAGTGTTGAAAAAGCATGAATTACTTTAACCAAGAAATAAAATTCTTCTTCTTTGCTCTTATGTAGAACAATATATTGTAGACAACTATGCACAACTTGATGAACACCAATCTCTTTTGACTGGTCTTCGGAAGAAAAAATAAGTGAAGATGAAAAGATAGTGGTGGCCACGAGATCTTCGTCTTCATCTTGTAAGCACCGTGTTACATATTGGACGACATATTCTAGAGATATCCGATCAGGAGCCAACACAGACATGAATTGAAAAGCATGCATCATTACCATGTCTTCAGCCATTTCTTTTTCTAAGGCCAACTTGACTGCTGCAGTCATCGGTTGAGAATAAGTTACACTAATTCTTTTATATTCCCCTTCAGTCGCTTCTCGCTTGCCTTGTTGAAGCTTCTGCAAGTATTCTTCCCATGACATGGACGTCTTGGTATAACTGACACGTTTCATGTAAGTTGCTGCACATGCCAGTGCTAGTGGCTGGAAATCTAGAGCCTTTGCAACTCGTAAAGTGCATTCTTCGTCAGAAACAATGCCAGATATTTCAGAAAGTGTTCTAATCGCTTCATCTTGGTTCATACCACGGCTAAGGGATAAATGGTAAGAGTAGGAATCATTTGCACGAATGGATCGACTGTCTTGTGTGGTAACAAGTAACTGACCATTACCATCAGTCTTCTCTCCCGCTCGTGGCAAGTATCTGAAGACTGATTTAACGTCTGTAACGTTATCCACTATCAAGAGCCATGAAGAATACTTTCGCAGTTTAGGAGCTACAAGACTTTTAAGATGAATGAGTTTGTCTCCCTGAGAGAGATCTTTTGATGTTCCAATACTCGTTGTAGAGTTCTCGTCGCAGTTTAAACTAATTGCAAATTCAAGATATGATTGTATTAATGTGTCTGTACTTGATGCGTTGAGAGCGAAAACAAACTTTACTTGATCTGTCACGCTATCGGGAACATCATCGAAAACCTTCTCACCTAACTGCCTTCCTATTTCACTTTTGCCACAGCCAGGATTTCCAGACAGATAAACAACAGTTATTTCATTTGTTTTCGTGCTTCTCAACCTTTTCATCTCTTCTAGGATCTTCGTTACTTCGCTTGAACGATCGATAACTTCATGGGATGGTTTGGGCGGCAAAACACAAAACGATCGTGGTTCTTCGTTACGCATTTTCTCTTTTTCCAACTGTTGCTGAGTGACTCGAAGTTCCTCTGTAGGAAATGATTTCTGGTTTTTGATTGCCTCAATATCAGCAGTGTCTAGCTTCAGGGCGCTAAAAGCAGCTATGACCGTTTGGATAGAGGCTTGAAAACCCGATTCTGTTAACCTTCCATCAGACACTGCATGAGCAAAGAATTTATTACGGAACTGACGTAAATCATCCACGCCTTTCTCAACAACTGGATCGAGACCCCTGCCGATACTATCTGAGTAAAGAATGGCAAAGAAAAGACAGGTACAATCCCATTCATTGGTATTCCCATTTCTCAAAATAGCAAGTTCTCTAGAATTTCGCTTTCGACTTTTTGGCGATTCCATGCTGTACAAATCATTGCCATTTTTAGCATTGTTTACCCACTCGCCGTGTGTCGTCTTGTATCGTGTGTCCCATAACTGTTTGAAGACTACCCTGAGTCCGTCACCAATTTCTCCAGTCGTGACTTTGCATATCCTGAGGTAATTCAGTTGTTCCAGCGAATACTCTTGTGCTGCGGTCATCTGCAAAAACAAAATGATCTCAGAGTAAACTAGAAAACTACGAATCACCTACGAAAACAAAAGGAATTTTCGTTTTTAAATCAGTAGACGTATTTTTCGAAAAATTATTATTGTATACATACAAGTCTTTCAATACAGGGCCGTAGCAGGGCCGAGTTCATCTTGGGTTTCTATTACTTAAGACTTGTTGTTGAATCCACATATTTTCGAACAAAAGCATTAATTTTTAGTAAAATCGGCCATAATAACTAAATTTTAGCCAAAATTTATTGATAAACAAAGCAACCAGCGAATTAGATCGAGATGCAAATGTTTGTCGAAGCATGATAATGAATATAATATTGATGCTCATGATTGTCCAAACGCGTTATAGATTGTCAATGCTTATGTTAATCGTACTAATGAATGTTCACTTTTGGGTAAACGATTGTCAATAAACGCAACTGTTTGTCGATTCGTGTTATTGAAGTTCAACTGCGCGCTAAAGAAAATGCATTCCATGCATACGAACGTACAAACACGCTATTGATTGTCCATTGATACTCGCGAATGTACACCCATATTCCAATATCGTTATTGAAAGTTGATCCGCGCTAATGATGTTACTTGTGGCGTTGATGAAAGTACATTAAGCGTTATTGATACAACTATTGGCACAAATGAATGTACATTTTCTGCTAATGAACAGCAAAAGGTGTATTACAACTGTTTTAGACAAATATGGACTACCTGTGTCCTATTTGAACTATATACTTGGTCAACAGAACATCACTCTTTTTGGGCTATTATGTAACTAATCATACAGCCATTGTCAATCAGGTCGTCCTGTGAAAAAAGACAGGACAAAAAGAAAAAAAGAAAAAAGAAAAAAGCCAATTCAAAGCAGCCACGAGAAAAATTTTTTTAACATGTTTAAGGAGATTTTCTAGGTGAAAATCGATCAAATTGAAAAAATGGATTTAAATTTTAAGTTCCTACAGTAGAGATTTCAAAATGAACGGTACACCCTCATTATGCACTTAATAATTGTACCTTTTGCTGTCTGATTAACTTTGCATTAAAAATAAGTGCAGAATGTTCTGCGATAAAACTAACAAACAACATTCCGGCACTCTGACCCCATGACGTCACTGTAGAATAAGATAGTTTTCAACATGTATAACAAGTCGAACCGGACAACACACAACCCAAATTGCGCCTCTACCTTTTTTCAAGAAAAGACAAACAAAAACCAAACAAACAAAAACAATAAAGAACCGGCACCGAGAAATGAAAGTTGGTTTTTAGCCCGATGTATTCAGAGCCATTTGGTCAACTTTATTCTATTACAATGCTTGCTTTATCCTTGCGTGAAGTGCTGCATGACATGTATCTGACCTTACAGTTACTCTAGCCTGATCAAAAAGCAAGAAAAATAACATTCGTCTGGGACTAAAATCCCCCCCCAAGAGGCGAACCAAAAAAAGTTGGGGGAGGAGGACGGCAGAGCTATCGTAGCCTCCAGTTGCCGCCTATGTTAAAGACGTATTTACTTGCATGCCAAACTATCCAAATAAAATAGCATTAATTAGAGTAAACTAAAGTAGTGAAGCAATTTTAAGCTTTTCCTGAAAGCAACTTTTTATGCAGAGAAAAAAGTGCGGAAGGAGAGACGGGTATCTCAGTATCTTCTAATTAGCTGCAACTTTTAGTATCTAAGATTTAAATACTTGATTTATTATATAAAACTCTTGAATCATGCGAAGTTTATCGACATTTTACAGCGCGACGCGCAAAAATATGACCACATTTAATGTATTCGTATACTCTTACGAAGCACGAGCCTTTGTACGTTAACCGACACATTTCGATGCGAAGCTGGCTGGTTCTACCAAATAAGGTGTATAAAAGCTCGTTTGGCGGCAAAAAGCCCGTGCATAGAAGTATGGAAATACATTAAATGTGGTCATACTTTTGTGCGTCGTGCTCTATACTAGTTTGCTGTATTCAATGGTCTTGAATGGTGTGAAAGTGAAAGTGCTTGTGCAGCAACTATTCGCTAAGACTAAGAATCATGTCTGATTTGGTTGTTTTAATGCTTGTATCAAGGACTAAACCCCACAAGATGCCAGTCACAACTTACCTTTATTCGCTTCAACTTTAAGCGCCTCTAACTAGGTGACTTGGATGGTTTTCTTCGGTATTCTAGAAGTGGAAAGACAACATCAAGGCGGAAGTATATGTTAGCTTATTCTGAATGTAAAATCCAAGCAAAATCAAAAACATTTTTGCTCATTATTCGCTAGACATGAAAACTCAAGTATAGAACAACCATTAAACCACGTCTTACCTGGTCGAAGATTAAGTTATTTTGTGGAAATTGAGAAGCTTCGCTTTTTTAGTCTTCTTTCGTGTCTTCTTCGAACAGAATTTGACGACCAAGGAATATAATATGGACAAAGTCACGCAACCAAGTTTGGCATGTATTAAATGTCATCCATAAGCCGTGACAGTCTGGAAACCACAGGGAGCCAAATTTTGATAAAAGTTTTTAAGAAAAACAAAAAGGGAATTTTGGTATTTGTGAAACTTATTTTTCGCAAGTTGTCTTCATTGTCTGTGTTCGTCATGGTTATAGGGGGGTACCAACAATAAAAACGTAAAATGTGTGTGTGTGGGGGGGGGGGGGGGGGGGGGGGGGGGTGAGGGGGCACTCAGAATAATAAAGTAAAAAAATATAAAACCACAAACAAACCATCGATTGATTACCGAAAAATTGGGGTTCCTCCCTACGCGTAACCAGGGGAACCTAGGGCACTTTCCTGTTTGCAATGTAATTGTTACGGTACAGTGTTGTTACCGGGTGCATCTGCATCCTTTCGTAGACCGAAAAAGATTTTCAGACTTTGAAAACAAGCGTATTCTTTCGACCTATAGGTTTTAGTCCATTTCAAACTCTTGGACTTTAAGAGCAGTTTCACAGAAACTTTGTTGTGCATTGGTCAGGACTGAATTAACCATAGAAAGGCTCTGTAAGTGACAAGAGGTTGCATTTCCCAACTCGCCAAAGAGAAAATGTCAATGAATTTATTGATTTTGCCTCACAACATGGCTGTCTTGAAGCCCTCTGTCTTTCATTGGGTTAAATTATTGAAAGTAGAAAACTAGCTTGAATACTGTTATTTTACATTTTTTTAAATGCTTAAAATGCTTTAATAAAAGATTCTCGTTTCTCAGTCCCTTGAAGGTTCTTATTTGATAAACATTAACTAACATTTTCTTCTAATTTCTGCGGCTAGATTTATGTTAGTAGTTTAGTGGAGAACACCAAACTATGATAGTTGCACTAATTCCAAAGTGATATCTTGACAATTACTAATATAAATATCTTAGAGAGAGACAGAAATATAGATCTTTTTAGTTGAGTGGAGAACACCAGCAAACTATGATAGTTGCACTTATTCCAAAGTGATATTTTGACAATTAAACTAATATAAGAGGATATGAGAGAGATAGAAATTAGATCTTTCATCGCCATAGTTACACATAATTGCAAGAACGTTGTCATATAAACATAACAAAATAACAAAATAACAAATAGGAATTAATTAGAAATCATTTTTCTTCAATTAGATATACCTTCCAAACAGTGAAATAATTACACCTGTTTTGCAAAAAATAATTAATCTTGACAATTAAAAATATGAATTTTTAGAGAGAGACACAAATATAAATCTTTCATCGATGGTTATATATTAAAACGTATTATTTTCAGTGCATGAGTCAACACCCCAAAAATGCAAAATAAAACCTTGATGACGTTAGGGCCAACAATGAGAGTGTTAGACGGCTGCCTACAGCTGCTGGAAGACTTAGGTACATTAATAAGGATAGCTTTGCACATATAATTTATTCAGACTTGAAGCCACGGAGCTGAACAGTAACCACAAGCTAGCGAACAGAACATTCTTCCAACATTACGAACACCAATAATGTAAGTTTAAACTATGATATTCACTACTTCTGTTTGAAAAATGGACGAGACGAAACCTTTCGTTTCAGCGCATTCGCATTTTTGTTTGGGATCGAAAACTTTTTTCACACTTGTCAAATATTTGATGTACATGTATGTACATGACAAACGCCCTGTGTGGATTTTGAGTTGGTTGAGTTGGCGTAGCCTGCGTGCAGCCCGACTTTACTCGCTGACGCCTTCTAGAAATTTCAGTGTGAGTTTTTTTTTATTACCGGTTGGTAAGTTTTGAGCAGTTTTCGCGCCCATTCAACGCTGCACTCACTGTGTATTGTATGGTTGAGGAAGATATGAGAAATTGAACCTACCACGAGAAGACCGGACTTAAAAGTGCTTTTAAGTTTCAAAGATGGCATCTTTGACAGCATTACTGATCATGAACGAATGCTCTCAATATCAAAAGAAACACACTCAATAAACACTGAGAAAAACCTTTGCTTGTCAATAAATATTTTAATGCGCAGACCTTTCTCGGCTTTGTCCTATGTCTCAATGCGAAGTTGAGTAAGAAAATACGACTTGGAAAAAGATCCTTTAATTGGAAGAAATAAGTAATTTTTTGACCATAAAAAACGCAAAACGGCTATGATAATTGCAACACAAAAGTGATACCTTGACAGGTAGAATTTTCAATTTTTAGCAATAAAAGTATATCATCAATGGTTGTATATTAAACTTATTATAATTGTATACCTGATCATGAGCCAACCTAAAAAAAATCATACCAACTACAAAGTTTGATAGTTCGACGAGATAGAAAGAAGGGCGCTGGAGGGATGCTTGCGTATATTCGTTCGTCTATCAAAGCTCTACGAAGATCTAACCTAGAACTTGAAGATATTGAATCCATATGCCTGGACGTCAAAGGTATTGAGAACACCTGGTTCTTAATCTGTGCATGTTATCGCTCGCCAGGGAAATGCAAACCTTCAGATTTCATATCTTCTTGTTCGTCTTTGGCTGAGAGAATGTACAACAAACGCAAAGAAATCATGTTTATTGGTGACTTTAATTTAAATTTGCTCACTGGAAATGCTAACCCTGCTGGTCCAAATAAAGAACTTTCTGAATTCTGTAACCGCTTTTGCCTAACTAACTGTATTCAAGACCCGACAAGAATAACTGATTCTACTCAAACACTACTCGATGTCATTCTCGTTTCACATCCCGAGCGATATGCTAAAAGTGGTAATCTTCATCTTGGTTTAAGTGACCATGACCTGATCTACACTGTCAGGAAACAGAAACTTCCCAAACCTAAAGCAAAAACTGTTGAATTTCGTTCAATGAAGAACTTAGACGAATCTGCATTTCTCTCAGATCTAAATGCAGTCCCCTGGGATAGTGCATTCTCATTTGACCAAGTTGACGACGTGTGGTCCCATTGGGCAAGTCTTTACAAACAAGTCCTTGATAATCATTTGCCTATACGCAAAATCCATCTGCGTTTCAACCAGTTACCATGGATTAATCCAAATATACAGCGGGAAATTCGTCGAAGAAACCGATTATACAAGAAATTTCGTCGTTTCCCGAGTGATACAAATTGGTGTTACTACAAAGTCCAGCGTAACAAGGTAACTTCATTAAAAAGAATGGCTGTTCGCGAATTTTGTTATGAAGCTTCACTGAACACCTCCAAACAATCGCCTGGTGTTTTCTGGAAAAAATTAAAACCACTTCTGCCCAATAACAAATCGGATGACAAGGGTCTTATACACCTTATTGAAGATGGAAATATGATTGTAAATCCTGCTTCGACTTTTAATTCATTTTTTTCAAGTCCAGCAATTAATGAACAGGTATTATGCACTTCCGAAAATGACTTTGTGGATCATCCAAGCGTTGTTACTATCACTAACCAGTCCCATGAGCTTAACTTTTCATTTGAACCTGTTTCCTTGGAATATGTGGCTAAACTTCTAATAGACTTGGATGAAAAGAAGTCTTGTGGTCCAGACGGATTTCCACCAAAAATTTTGAAACTTTCTGCACCAGCCATAGCTATTTCACTAACTAAGCTATTCAATTACTGTATTACTACCAGTACCTGGCCTGAAGACTGGAAACTGTCTAATGTCAGTCCTGTCCATAAGAAAGATGACGTCACCGACAAAAGGAACTATCGACCTATCAGTGTTCTCTCAGCTATAGCGAAAGTCTTTGAAAAGATTAAATATGAACAGCTATACACCCAATTTTCTCCTATTTTCTCCTCAAATATGTCTGGTTTTCTACGAGGCCACTCCTGTTGCTCTGCACTTGTAAAGCTGACTGATGATTGGCGCGTTTCCCTTGACAACAAGAAGGAAGTTGGAGTGATTGCTATTGATCTATCTAATGCGTTTGCCTCTATTTGTCATAACCTTCTATTAGCAAAACTAAAGGCCTATGGCCTTAGTGAATCGGCAATCCAACTGGTTCGTTCGTACCTTTCTGTACGTAAGCAACGAGTGAAGTGCAACAGTACCTATTCTGATTGGCTGCCAGTCCGATGCGGAGTACCACAAGGGAGTCTACTAGGCCCATTACTGTTCAATATCTTCATTAATGATATCAACGATGCCATTGTCAACATCTCAACTCTTCGACTATACGCTGACGATACAACGCAATATGGTTCTGATGAATCTCCTGCTGTTCTTGAGTTCCTGCTGAACCAAGACGCTGAAGTCGTGACTACATGGTTCTCTGATAACTTTCTTCAGGTCAACGCGTCAAAAACACAAGCAATGACTTTGGGTAGATCCCAATATGCATATGACTTTTATTTGAATAATAATAGAATTCAACCTAAGGATACTTTAAGAATATTAGGTGTTACCTTAGATCATCACCTAAGTTTCAAACCTCATGTTAATGAAATCTTAAAGAAAGCCTATGCTAAAATTGCGACCCTTAGCCGCCTAAAGCATTTTGTTCCCAAATACATCTTAGTCAAATTATATAAAGCATATGTCTTACCACATTTTGAATATTGCAGTCCAATTTTGTTAGGCATTGGTAAGACATTGAATAAGAAAATGGAGTCAGCTAATGAGTATGGCTTAAGAACAGTATTGAAAGCAGGTTCCAATAGAAGTTACGATGAATTGCTCAGTTTAGCTTCAATGCGATCATTAGAGCGTAGACGTTGTATATATTCACTATCTCTAGTTTACAAGTCTACTAATGGTCTGGCCCCATCGTATATCTCTAGTTTTTTTAGACCAAGAACCACTAAATATAACTTAAGGGGCAACGGTCTCAAGGTTGAGCAAGTATCATACAATAGCTCATTTGTACACAATTCGTTTTCTTATATTGTTACTCATTATTGGAACAATCTAAATAATTCTATCAAGCTCAGTAAATCCATTTCCCAATTTCGAAATAGCATAAGTAATGTCGATTTTAAAGGATGCTCATGTTGCTCCTGCACATCGTGAACTCAGCGTACCAAATTATTTTATATATATATATATATATTTATTTAAATTATAGGCGAGACATCGCTTTGCTGTTGCTCTGGGTTTCGCGCTTGCGCGATCATCAGGCAGGCTTTTTAGCCTGTCTGGTGGTCGCGTGGGCGTGGGGCGCGGAGTGGCAGCGAAGTGGTGTCTCGTAAAATTATTTATATATTTTTACTTATTCCTTAACTATTTAAGGGTTTCTTATTTCATTAATTAGGGCATTTCTCGTTTCCGTTTTTCTCGTTTCATAACTTAGCTAGATTAATCTTAAGATATATATACTTTTTTGATATTATTATATAGTTTTTGTACTCTCTTTATTAGTTATTTTGTCGAGCGTTTTTAACATGAGCCTCGTTGCTCGGAAGATTGGGCGACCACTTCCCACGTCATCGACCCTAAATAAATTATTATTATTATTATTATTATTATTATTATTATTATTATTATTATTATTATTATTATTATTATTATTATTATGACTTTTGGACCAATATCTGTCAATAAGCATCAAGTTCTGTCGCGTTGATAGCAAAGTTCTCATAGTCAGGTCTGTTATCGACAAAAATAGCAAAGATCGTGCATTTTTGAGTACAAGTACCAAACTTGGCACAAATGTTCCTTGGGGCATACTTCAGTCAGAATGGCGTTTACAGTTTTTTGATATCTCTTTTTGTTGCAGAGATATAAGACGTTTTCCAAATATGCAAATTAGCGAATGACCTGTTTACGCGATTATGAGTACCTATTCATAATTAATGAAGTGTATCGATATATAGCAATCGATAAACAAAAAACATTTCTTCCAATTTATGCTAGTAATATGGTTGATGGGATTGATTCTATTTCTGACCACGGAAATCATGCTTTGCGCACCTAGCCACATCACCTGGTATAATAACAGTCATTCCTTCCTGCGCGCACTTTATTTAGAAGTTTTTGACCGTTGTTTGACGAAAGCTATTGTACCCCGAAAGCTCGGTTAAATAGAATAAAAATATTGGTTGAAGAAGCATATATCGATTTACATAATGTCACCAACCTACAAGACAACGCTAGATATGATTACTATTGGTGTTATTGGCATTAAAATTGTCCTAAGCCGATGTTTTCTGTGCATTTGCGATTTCTACTTTTGAAGATGTAGATGCGCAGTAAGTGTGCGCACTGGAATTAATGGCCACTTTTCTTAATACTTTCTACTTTGCTAAGTTTATGTTTTCTTACAATAATCAACATCTATACCATCCTTGTTTGACAATCTTTTTCTTAAAAATAATGAGATTCATGGCTATGATACCAGACCTCATGCATGTCGACATATAAATATTGATGTTAAGGTGGCTCGATACAATTTTTTAGGTTTCAGGAACCTCTTTTCAAATCACGATTTCGGAGCTTAAGAATACTTTGATATTTTGTCAAGTTCGTAGTATAAGCCCAAAGTTTTGTTCGGTACTAGTTTGCTAGCAGTAAGTGTTACCATGGCAACAATAAACGAATGCTTTTTGCTTTGAAATATTAGCGTTTTTCTCAAAATCTAGTCAAAAAGTCTACAACAAAATTTTCAGATCTTATATTACTCAAGTAGAGCAGCATGCGGACGAAGTTTGAAAACTTTTTACGAGACGGATTTTTAGAAGTTCAAGAATTAATTTTTACGACATGATTTTGATCACTTACGAAATTATCTCATTCGATGTTTTCAAAACATCAGAAGCATTAGAGTTAGCAATAGTACTGAATAATGGGATAAAAGGACAAAAACAAATCAGTAACAAATCCATCAATATTTTTCAATAGATAAAGCTCCATCTTCAAAATGTTCGCTGCTATGGTTACATTTGCAAGTATTATGTTGTTATGGCAACGGTCTCAATCAACAACAGCACCCTGTGCGACGTCTTATTCACAGCCAGGTCACGTGCTTAGTAACCATGCTATTCGGGCATCCCAAGGAGCGAGTTCATTCGAATGCACAGATAAATGTGGAGCTGACCCAACATGTCACAGCATAAACTGGTACCCAGGCCGCGGGCTGTGTGAACTGAACAACGCTACTCACCTCTCCTCCCCTGAGGATTTTATCCCGACAAACCAGGGAGCCTATTTGATCTACTTTCTTCATCCAATGGCTGTTTGTAGTAACAAGCTGTGCAGTGGGTCGCTTAGTTGCTTAATGAACAGCGATGGAATCAACTATCAATGTCAAGGTAAGAGAAGTAGGAACATGGGTAGTGGCCACCTCCGCAGACATCTTTCTTTCCTTCTCCGGGCTCCCTGTGGAAGATGACGGAAGAAATGAGACCAGAAGAGGATCCAAGGCTATCCCACGGTGCGGCTGGTCCATTCAAAATTAACTCTTCGGAGAATAACTCCTGCTAACGCAGGATAGTAATTACTTGTTACTGCGATTCTCAATATTCTGCGAACTCGGTAGTTGTGAGTTCCCCGTTGGAATGTGGTTTTTCACTGCCGCCAGTCAAAAATATAAAAGGTACCGACTGATTAGTTTTGATTGACGGTAGCAAAATACCAATTTCTCGACAAGCCGTTGAAATGTCTGAGTTCGCAGAATATTGAGAATCGCAGTAATAACGTACCTTGTTCTCATTCCCGCAGACTGTGATGATGCGTTGGGGATGGAAGATGGCCGTATCACTAACTCCCAAATCACAGCTACATCTATGCAGGATTCAAATCATGCTCCATCCATGGCGAGACTGCACAATCGACACAATGGCTCTTATGAAGGGGCATGGTGTAGTGGGAATGTCGCTACTGGTGAATACCTCCAGATTGATCTCAGACGAGTCGTGCACCTCAGCAAAGTTGCTACACAAGGCAGACCGGATCAATATAATCAATTTGTGACTAAGTACTCATTACAGTACAGTCTTGATGGAACCAACTGGTCATGGGTTCAACAAGACCATAACATTAAGGTTAGACTTTTAACAGTCTCTATTTTCCCACCAGACTCATTGGAGTCGGCTGGGTGGTTTTGTTATCTTTGACTAGACTTTCGCAAAGTCCTTCGTCTTATTAGTTCACGCACGCTGAATAAAGCACAGGCAGCCCAACAAGGATCCCACGCGCTGGAACTTTGCGCTGGACGAAGGATAGCCTCCTTTGCAGACGTTCTTAGGGTCGTCACGTCGTCACGCAACGTTACGACCTTTCGCGACTTCTATGTTCCCTTTTTTTCACTTCGTTTACGCTCGTGACTTTGTCAGAGTCTCAGATCAGAGAGGTAGGCTTGGAGCAAGTCTAATCTTTGACGTGCGGTGAGGTGAGAGTAAAACCACCCTAACTCGACTGATGAGTCTACACTATACACTGTTATCAAGTTGTGTTGATACTACTTACAGTTGACTTTGCGTAAATTTTTGGGTGACAGTAGCGATGGCGTTTACTAGTTAACCGAAGATTCAATAATGAATAATAACTGATGATAATGATTATGTTGATGATGAGGATGAAGTTGTTTGGCATTTGCTTTTCAGGAATTTCCTGGTAACTCAGACCGAGAGACCGTGGTCACTAACACGTTACCCAACACACTTAAAGCAAGGTACATCAGGATTGTCGCTCTGGGTTGGAATAATCACATTTCTATGAGAGCTGAGTTGTATGGTTGTGATAGTGTTTAGAAGCCGAGAAGTGAGTAGTTCCACAGTTTCGAGTTCGGTTTGGAATTAATTTGCAGGAAGAGGGAAGAGGAACACACATTCAAATATCCTTCCTCCCTATTTTTAGATTAGATGTAGATTTACTGAGCAATGATTGTAAATTAGTTCTGTAGAGTCCTTCGGGAGAAGCAATAAATGTGCTTTGCTGAACTGCAGATCTGGCCCCGATTGCTGTTGTGGCAATCTCGTTCCCAGAGCCCTTATTTCTTACTGCGCATGCTCGACGAAATAAATGCCGATAAAAGTCTTTGAATCTCATTATCTGCTCCAAATGGTGGTCAAACACTGACCACCATGTGCAGTCAACCAGAAAGATTTCAATTGAAAACTTGTGATTCAGCTGATGAACATTCCGCACGAGACAGGAAATGACGTCAAGTGAAACCCAGCTATTTATTTCGTTGAGCATGTGCAGTAAGAAATAAGGCCTCTGGGAACGAGATTACTGTTGTGGCATTTCGTCGAGCATGCGCAGTAAAAATGCGCTCTCGTAGTCTCGTACCCAGAGCTCCTTGGTCTCAGGTCAGAGGGACGAGACCGATATAAGAGTCTCTATTTTAGTTCTTGGTCGAGGAAAGACCAGTCCTTCTTCCTGCTCCATCCACAGGGACCCTGATCAGTCTCCAGTCCCAAATATACAGCCCATGGATCAGGAGGCTATGACTGATTTTATTTCACACCCTGAATAGGCCAAGACAAGCTTCTTACTGGCAGGGCCATTTGCAAGTTTCATGAGATTTGATTGGTTTACAGAAAAAGCCAGCCCACAATGCAAGGCCATTTGTTGATAGTTGTGTTTAGATGTATGCCCATAATAACATTTTGATCTTGGAATGACCCATCCCCCATCTCTTTTGACTCCAAAAATTAAAAAAAAATAGGTATTAACATATACTAAGAGAAAAAGCAACAGTTTATATTTAAGTAATTTTTAATATATCAATTTTCTGCTCAACTAACAGGCAGAATATATTTATTTATATAAGATTAAATTGGCTGTCTACTACTTTTAAAATTCTCTTAAAATCTAAAATGATCATTTTTACTTTTATATAAGGTTCCTGTGCAGCAAGCCACTGTGAGGTGCTTATGGTTACCATCATTCCCTATGGTGCCTCATAGCGCCTCACAGAGGTTGTGCAGGACGCTAAGGCTAAATTGAAAACAGAATTTTCAAAAAAACTTACAACATTTTCATAGTCAAATAGTCCTGTTCTCATCAATGTGAAAAAAATCAACAGGGTAGTGATGTTCGTTTTTCATGTAGAGGACAGAGTCAACATAATTCAATAGCCACAACAAAGTACTCCAAGTTATACCATAGGACAAAACTAACAAAGAATACAATAGCTTTCTGTTGAATTACATACACTGTGTCCTCTAATGTGTCCTCTACAGGGGTGGATCCAGGATTTTGTCCAGTACAGGGAGGGGTGCACTGTTGTAGGGGTACCTGCCTGCGAAAACTCAGTACCAAAAAAAAGATTGAACCTTGTATCAGATATCTTACAGGTTGCAAAGTAGGGACACAAAGTTGGCCTAGGGAGGGGTGCAACCCTTAGAATCAAAGAAAGAAAACATATATTTTTACTGGTTATCTTCAAATTTGAGGCAGAAGTCAATCTGGGGGGTGACCAGATTTCAGGATCTATCGCAAGGAATATTTTGTAAGAAGATTATGATTTGAAAACATACATCACTTAGTCTAACTAACAATAATATGTCTCCGGTGTGATGTTTGCCTATATTTTAAATAATCATCAGCGACATCAGAAGCTTCCTGGTCTTCTGTTCAGCAGGAAAATTTCCTTCCAAACTACAGCATCCCAGCCTTTAAAGAAATCAAAATCATAGCCAAAATTCTGTTAGAATTGCGAAATAAAACTGTACTTATTAAGCTCATACATTTAAATCTGCTTTACCTGGGGCTGAAACTTATCATAATCGCCAACAATTAGGACAAGTTGTTCGCCAAGTACAAGTTAAATCGTGTTTCATCACATTGAGTATCTGGCGAGGCTCGTATGTATTTCAGTATTTTGTACACTATGAATCCAGGCGCAAAGAATAATAATTATGCTTAGCTTTAATAAGTTTAAGTTAAATAAGTTTATTTGTACCAATGAAGAGTAAAATTTACTCTTCATTGGTACAAATAAACTTATTTAACTTAAACTTATTAATACAGGATTCAAAGAAATATATTATACAAAAATGGTTGAGGTGAAAAAGGTAAGGGCCACCTTAATAGCTGGGCTAATCGAGCAGATATAGCATTCTACTATATTTTACTTGGTACAAACGATATATTTAAATAGGTTAGCAAACCTGCATAAACAATATCTGCGGTTAAAATTAGCGTATTAAGATTTACTTACCAGGAAGGTGCTACTAAACTGTAAGCTACTTTCATCTTTACTTCGAAGGTGGAAGCCAGTTAAGCCACACAATGAACTCAGGAAAAGATATTTTGCCGTTTTTGTCTTTATCCAGTTGTTCAAAGGCGCTATCTAGGGACTGGGTAAACCCGATGGATCGCATCAGATGTTGGAGCTCATCCCGATCGATAGTTCCGTTCTTGTTGGTGTCGAAGCGTTTGAAAAGATCGACTGCTTTTTTGACGTAGTGGTATCTCGATTCGTCGCTGACATTCGACATGCCTTCTCCACTGCTAAACCACTGGAAGAACTCCTCAAAGGATACAATTCCACTACCGTCTTTGTCTAGAAGCATTGCAGCTGCTTCTGCACGCTGGCTGTCCATGCCGAAGTCATCCTTTAACAACACCGATAATTCTTCCTTTTTTAGACTCCCGTTCTTGTCCTTGTCGTACTTTTCGAATAAACTTTGCACAACGATTTTGGGGGCATCCTGAGAAAAATAGCTTTGAGCTGCAGCCATCCTGATCAGAGATAGGCGATGTTTCCGTACGACCCTAAAGTTACTTTGATCACACCTTCTTCGTCGGTTCGATCGTTGATTATTCCTGGGGCACGTTGTTTACATTATTACGAGCAATATGATTGGCTGAACAAATTTTTGTCTAGGGTGGCGTGGGGATAGTATTTGGTTCTATATGATTCATCGCAAAATCGCATTTTTTTTTTAGAGTGAAAAAATATATATTGATGAAAAAATAGATTTAGCACTCTTAGGTAGCCTTTTTAAGATACCAGAGGCAAGGCCAGGGATTGGTGAGGAGGGAAAAGGAGAGGGGAGGTTGGAGAGGTAAACTTGTATTTCACCCTCCCCTCCCCTTGTGGCATTAACACATTCTTTGCACAGTTTCAGTCTCAGTTCTGATTGTTTCTTTTCTTTCAGTTTCTTTGCCCATTTCTAAAATATGTATGGCTCTACAGAAATTGAATCACATCATTTTTTCTAGTGGAATGTTTATCAGCTGAATTGAATTTTCGATAGAATTCTTTCTGGTTGACAGCACATGGTGGTCAGTGTTTGACCACCATTTGGAGCAGATAATAAGATTCAAAGACTTTTGACAGCTGAATGAAACCCAGCAATACTTGTACTGTAACAGTATAAATATAACAAAATTTAAAAGAACAACTTACTATTTAACAATTACACCCGCAGGCTGCCAGAATGGTCTAAGAGTCAATAGCCCATGACCGGCAGAAGGCCAAATGGGCTTTTGACTCGTAGACCATGAAGGCAACAAGTCTAATTGTTTTAGTATAAGCCTACTAATATTGGTCAGATTGTTTTTGCCATTAAATTTTTTTTTTTGCCATTGTTTTGGCTTTCAAAACTGGCCTTCTTTGCTAGGTACTAGGGATTTATCACTAATATGATAGACCACTAGTAGCTCAGCCTAGCAGAGTGCAGGATTTGTGATAGAGCATTAGTAGGTTTATACTCATAACTGCTAGTCTGTTATAGATTTATTGTTTGATATATTATACTGTCAAAACTGAAGACAAAATCACAGTGAAAATAAATAGCCTCTGGACTCCAATGTAATAATTGACTGGCAGCCAAGGCTTAATGACTCTGTTTAATATACGAGTTGTGAATTTAATGATGACAAATAGGAAACCTGTGGATACCTTATTACAAAATCAGTGTAAAGCTTCTGAATTACTGATAAATAAATTAAAATCTCATTCACAGTTTGAAATCTAGTATATACATCTATTTACAAGTAAGTATTATGTACATCTATCTACATTTCAATGTAATAGTAATCTCCTTCAAAGGTTTTTTATACTTAGGAAACTAGACTGACAAAAAGCAAATGAGCACACACAATTTCCAAATAGATGTGATGTGATGTCAAAGCAATTCAATTTGGAGGACAAAACAAAACAAATATTTCAATCTTCTGAGAAATGGAACCTATTGTTTTGTCTTCCAAATTGGGCTGCATTCCAACTTGTTGACAGCCTATGGGTAAGATTTACTGTAAGTTATGGTACATAATTTCATAAACATTCATCTAACCTAAATTTACCTCTTATAGAGGTAAAGATATTTATAGATATTTATAGAGGTAAAGATATTTTTGGAGCTACACAACTGACTCAAATAATTATAACAAAAACTATGTAAAATGTAAACCTAGAATGATCAATGTAGGGATAGCGGAGGGTTTCCTATTACGCTACACTAAGTGTGCTATTGTACTACACATGATCCATGTGGGGAGAGGGGGTAGGGTGTATTATTGTACTACACAAGCTTGTGATCCATCTCCCATGTTCCCAGATGCCTTTGCAAAACAAATAGCTTGCATCCAGTCTTGCTGTTCTTGTTCTGTCTCTGAATGAAAATAGTAGGATCTGCTGCTACTTTTTGGCTTGATACGAAAAGCAAACTGTTTCTTGTCAATGTCGCATTCTGAGAGTTCACAGCCTTCGAGTTGAAGAACTTTCGTCATCTCCTGATGAAAAATATGACGACTTGATATTTTATTTAGACTAAATAATGCATAATTACAGATAAGGAAATTTATTATCAAGGATAATTAGAAACTTCAAATGAAAAATGAAAAGCATGAATCTGTCAGCTTGTTGAGGTTATAAGGTAACTAATAATAAGCTTAACTGTCATGTCAGGATTAGACCACAAAAACAAAAATGAAACCAAAAGCTTGCCTCTGAAGAATTTCCGTAGCATAATTCATTTTTCTTCAAACAGCACCATTTTTTATCCCATCTCTTAGAATATTTGCTTCTTTTCATGAGCCATGATTGCCGGACGACAGTTTCACTACTGGGATCGCTCGCTTTACTTTCTTTATCGGTACTATCCGCCATTTTTATTTACCTATTGATGACCACAATGCACCATGGATATTTGATCTTTTAATCATGGGGGAGGGGAAGGAAGGGACAAGTTTTTTTTCCAGCAATACATTCTCCCCAAAGAACTAGATAGTTTTCAAAACATTTTATATGTAAAAAGAAGACCATAATTTTATACTTTTTTCTTTACAGGCAAAAAAATGTATATAAATAAATAAATATATAAAGGTATAGAAATAAATTAATAAATTAAAAAATAAAACACATCAAAATATATTATAAATTTTTTTTATTCACATTTATTATAATAATAAAAAGATGACTTCTTTATAAAAAATGTTCAAGAATCTACAAATTTTAAAATTTTTATTAACAAATTTTAACCCAAGACGAAGGAATTTTGGAAGTCTTTGCCATGTCGCATGTTATGCAATATGCGATTTCTGGATGTAAGGTGAAAATCTTCTTGCTGTGATGAATGTAATGGCTCACCTAAAAATTTAAAAAAGCAAAAATATATGGTTATTAATTTTAATTTTTAATTTAGAAATGGTCACAGCTGTAGGGGAAGGGAAAAGAAGGGAGAGGAGGGGTATTAAAATGTTTCTTGATTGAGGCCATAACATACCAGTTAAAATGTCAAATTTTCTCCTCGTTGGTGTTTTCATCTGAGCACCTGGCCCTCTTTCCATTCCTAGCTTGTCATGTATTGTGGCATATGTTGTATTAAAAGTCATCTGAAAAAATGGATTTCAACAAGAAATTCCAAACATGAAATGAAAGGAAATGAAAAAAAAGTAATAAATCATGATAGTAGATATTAAAGTACCAGTATAATTGCTAAATTTGCTTTGTTCAGTAAATTAATGTGTACTTTAAAATATTTACCTCTGAGCTTCGATTTTGTCTGGTCGATTCCACCATATCTTTACCGGACATCTGGTTAATCCATCGTTGGTTGTGTTCATGTAATTGATTTGTCTGAAATTGAAAAATTATATAAATCCAATCAGACAAATTAAGATTGAGAAGATTCACTCCACAAGAATAATTATTATTTAAATTCCAAAAAATTTGATAAAGTCTTTCTCATGAATGACCATTTTTTTCAGGGGAGGGGAGGGAGATAAAGATCCAACATACCCTTGCAGAGACTTATTCTAGCTCTCTTTGGAGGGGGGGTGGGAAGGGTAACTGGTTGAATGCACTTACTGGCACTATGTTGTGATGAACATAAGTCTTTTTGACATGTGTATCTAACACCTGGTCGCTGGTAATTCCAAGATTGAATTGTGATGTGTGCTGAGAAGGAAATGCTGGAGGCCTTTTGCTGGGTTGTAAATTTTTACTTCCAGAAAAGCTCTGCAAAATAATCAAAACGTACAATCAGATACAAGAATAAGAAGGATTGAAATGCAGAATTTAGCGCTAATTTCTATGTGTGTGGATTTGCATTTTACGGTGACAGAGGTTTTGAAATATTGAGCACAATTTTGAATACGAAATAAGCTTATTTTATTATCAGAGATCAAGCTTCATTAACACAAGAGATTTGATTCACTTAACCTTCTTTTGTCTTAAAGACCTACTGATATAGATATAAGCAAAGTTACCTAAAGGAAAAATTTGGTTCTGAAAGAATTCAAAGTTATTTCGATAGTGGTCAGCTTACTGTTCGTGATCAAGATTGAACTAAGTTATTAGTCTGAGGGTTTGTCAAACAAGTCTTTTGTGTAGCATAGCGATGTTCTTATATTGTTTACTTCTCTTCTTAGAATTCTTGTGTGAAACTAAACATCCCAACAGATGAATTCAAGAGATTAATTAATTCGCTTACCGACTTCATGCAGCTTTCATAAGATGTTTTCAAAGGAGAAATTTCTAGGCATAAAGTTGATTTGTTCAAAGGTCGCACGCCTTTGCGAAGGGGTTCTGTTCGTGGTCCTGCACGACGAGTTTTATACGGCTCGTCTGTTACGATCGTGATAAAACTAGACCGGTTGGTTAAGACTGTAGATGTCTTAGATCCTTGTTTGAGGCAACGTCCTTTTTTAAGAGAGCAAGACATTTTCTTCTTTATGATTCAAGCCATTTCAAGACTGACTTTGAAATAATAGCAAGTCGACTTTTGAGCTTCGCTGTTGGCATGGAAACAGGAGAGATAGACCGGAAGTAAACCTGATATTTTTTACTTCCGTTTATGAGAGAGTAGAGACAGGGCGAAGTCATAAAGCTTCACTTCAAAAACTCAAAAACCCTAGTACGAAAAAAAACTATTTAGTTCGTATCGAGTAGCAGAATTTTGCTTACCGCTTCCCCTAAAATGAGAAATTATTAAATTATAAGTTACCAAGACTTCATTCTCCCTTCGGTTATTCTAGAAATTTTCTCCCCTTGCTTTTTATAACTTTGTCAATAGTTAATGACAAAAATCTGTTTTAAATTATTATTTCAGTTGTGATATATTTTTAAAATTTATTTATAGCTAACCAATCAGAGTGTCGGTATTTGCATATATAATTAATTTAAGGCACTGCAGTATCGTAATCAGCGGTCATTCCCTTGCAGGAGTACTTTTGGATCGGGTCACGGCAGAGTGAAGCTGTTTCTTGTTTTATTCCTCCACCAGAATCCTGCAATCTAACTTTCCATTCCTGCCTTCACATGACGGAGAAGTCCAGAACTGTTAACAGATGGTATGCAGCGTTTATTAAGGGTACTGATTTCGACTCCTGGGGACAGCTTGTCGAAGCTGCCGAAGAATACTCGAGGTAAAAGACTCCTAAACATAAGCGTACAATTTAAAAGTTTACTCCAAAACAAACAATAAAGCCCTGAGGATTTTTGGAATATTTACCTGAAGTGTTTCAATGAAGATCCTTTTATTTCCTTTTGTCCTACTTGTTCTTCAATTGATCTGGAGATTTGTAATTGAAAATAAGCGGTATTTATTGACTATCAAAATATGTCA
Organism: Anthopleura xanthogrammica; assembly: GCA_964019055.1. Lineage (NCBI taxonomy): Eukaryota > Metazoa > Cnidaria > Anthozoa > Actiniaria > Actiniidae > Anthopleura > Anthopleura xanthogrammica. The sequence continues at coordinate 3,700,700 of OZ025212.1, read as the reverse complement.
ACTGTTGAGTAGGAACAAAATGGCAAAAGTCTGTTTCGTTTCTGATCTTGTATCTGAAGCGATCTGAAGCATAGCATAATGACTAAAACGGAGACCTCATAGACCTTATTTCCTTTCACAATTAACATTCCGTGAATACGACTAAAAAAAAATTAATATGACAATGTGTGTGATAAAGCTGTGGTAATACATACGTGTACATCGTAGTTCAATATAATCACCAAATCCATTAAGGTCAATGTAGGATAAGCTTAATGTTTTCATAAAATCTTAAGAAATCCAGACAAAGTTCAACTATTACTCTATTCAGATTCGATGTTTCATTCTTATGTAAGAACTCATTATCCCCAAAAAATTATTGTAAACTTGCAATTACACAAATTCTTGATATTCCCTTATAAAAATCTGTAGCAAAAAATCTTCGAGTAATAGATTTTAATTGATTTAACACTTCTAGAAGTTTCCCGTGATTTATTGCTAAAATTTCGTCCAGGGCTAATATCAGTCCAAGCTCCTTTTAAGTAAATATGGTGGACTATTTAAGGTTAAGGAAGAGATGTTTCCTGTGACAGCTGTCAGACTGGATAGTCTTTCCCAAAGAAAGTTAATGAATTATTTATTAGCTTAGTGATCTAGACTTGGTTCCTGAATGAATGTTGTACATTATTATTACCTTTCTGAAATATCGATTTGGAAAGTTGTAAAAGAAAGAAATAATCAATATATACCTTTCACATGTATAAGAATTATGCTGCTATATATGTGAGAGGCAAGCGCTCCCACCACTACCCCACCGGTGCTTGTATTTAGAATTGGGTATATAATACTGAAACTAATTGGGAGCTGAGATTGCATATGGAAGTGAAATATTAGGGGCTTGAGTGCTGAGTCTAGTGCAAATGAATTAAAACAATTAATAGGTTTTGCTCGTTTGCGTTGGATTCGGTGCATATGGGATTCAACGTCTAAACAATAACCAGGCCTTAATAATGTAAATAGTTCTTCATATTATAGAATATATTGTATTTATTAGATATATGTTTTAATTATTGTAGATGCTGTATTTTATTATTGTTATTATTCTCTTTTTTGATAAGGGTGCACTTAATTTGGAGCCTCGCCCTGTTGTGTGATCCCCCACCAAATTTTTCTTTTTATCATTATCTGTAATTTTTTTAATTTTTTTATTCTTTTTAGTTTATACCTTCTTTAACTCTTGTATATTTAAGGTGGAAGTTATTAAATAGATAAATAAATAGGGTTCCCAGACCCTGTCTCTTAGGTCAGCAATGATGTGACAGTAACTGTTATAATACTACTGCATATCATGTCCTGTTCATGTATTCTTTTTAGTTTTGCCTTTTAGTTTTTGTTTTGGTTGATGTGTGTGAGTAGTGTTGCAAGCCTGTTGAGGTTCTCTCCTGTACTTTGAGGGTTCTTCTCCAGGCTCTCTGGGTTTTTTTCACTATTTTAATTTTTTTTATTGCGTGACACAAAACATTTACTCAATCACAACTTTCCATACATCGGTTCACTTATCAAACACAAAGCATTCAGTCGAGGTTCTCTGGTTTTTGTCATTCAGAAAAAATCACTTTCTAAATTCCCTTAGTCCCTTTCACAGTTCCCTGTGCTATCTTGAAAGGTAGCCAGAGCTTGTAATGATAGAGACATGTGAATAATAAATTGTCCAAGGTGTTAAAAAAATGTCCCTATCATTGCAAGTTCACCATTTATCTCGCTTCAAGATGGCACAGAGAACTGTGAAAGGGACTATGGGAATTTCAGTGAATGAAGAGCCACTCCATGGAAAAAATATCACTGCTATATCCCATTAGTATAATCTTTTAGCTGCAGTTGTGTGATATTGAGCAGGCATATGTTTGACCACCATTCAAGAAAGTACATCTCAGATGGTCATAAAGTACATATCCCCAATTTGTTCAATAAATAGATTGAAATAAATTTAACTACAACTGTTACATTCTTCTCAATTTCAGACTTTCCAAAGAGCTCAACAAGGGTACAAGTATAGAAAACCAGATGTTCCAGCATGAGCAAAAGGTACATGATTAGTTCTAAATAATTAAGCTTTAGACTACAATAATATTGCCCATTTATTAAATTATATTTTAAACTGCATCTCTAATAATTTGTTATAACTGATTCTATATTTATTAGATACCCAAATAGAAATCTTAATTATGAATTATTTTATAATTCAAATACTTATGAATTCATATATTTTACTTTCGTATTTCATCATATTTAAATTCATCTTCCTATTTTTTAACTTTGAACGTTCTTAATTTTTCATTGTCTACAAATTATTTTTGAATAGACTACTTGATCAGATTGTTTTTGTATTTCCTCATGGGAGTTCATTGATCCTATTGTTTCATTTATTTCCTTGCGAGAACTTTCATTTAGGGATTAATCCTATAGTTTTTGTTTCAATTCATCTATTTCCTTTGAATCACTTGTCTTCAAAATAATAAAAAAGCATCAAAAAAAGTTTCAGTGCTCAAATAAAAATATCATTCTAAGATAAATCATCCTTAAAGTTTGCCTTTAATTTTAAATGAATATTTTTTTGATCATTATTTCCTGTATCTAGTTTTTTCAAATTTGCAACTTATAATCATCATCTGTGGTTTTGGCCTGCTGAGAATCGTCTGGATCTAATGATTCAATTGGTAATCTCTTAAGAGACCTATATGTATATAGCTTTAGTATTTCTTTTCATTCAATTTGTTTAATTTTTAAAGGATTGTAGAATCTAAAATTCCAAGACTTTCCTTTTCCCCCCACACATTTTATAAAGGATTAAAAAAAAAACACTGAAAGTTCCTTATTTAATTCGATATAGTTTCAATATAGTTTCAGCTTTCTTTCAATGATGTATTTTCGTTTACTTTCATAAATTTATCTCCTCAAAAGACCTAATATATTGCACCCCTCCCCCCCCCCCCCAACCCTTATCTGGTGGTCAAAAAAAGAGTATCCGTTTCCAGAGGTTTAACATTTTGGGTTATAGATTGATGTCACATACAAGGAGTCCATAGCAAACTCAGACTAATGTCAAACGTCAAACTTTATATGAGTCACACTTGAAGACATAAAGGAAGACCACCTTATTATAATATATTTTTCAATACATATATGGGCTCATAGTCTCAGTCACGACTTGCTTCTGTTTTCTTCCTTATGGAACATAAAATCAAATTATTATATTATTATTACACCTATTTTCATAATTATGTGAGCAACACAGCCCAAGACGTCTGGGTTTTTGGCTTCTCTCAACCAGAAATTTACTAGCACCAACCACTGAACATTTGATTGACAGAAGCTAAAAACCCAGAAAACTTGAATTATAGCAAGTTGTCTAGTTTGTTAAATTATGAAAATGGGTGTACATTTTTATTAAATTTGATCTCTTCAATTATCCTGATTCTTGACATCCACATTTTTTTTAGAAACTAATGATGAAGATAGCAATATGTCTGGATATGAGAAGTAAAACACTCTTAACTCCACAGGTAAAACCATCAAACACTCACAGGATGTGAATTAAACATATCTCACACTGATACATACAGAAAGGAAGTGGAATTTCCAAAGGTTATTAATTTATAGCAAAGTTAATGTCTGCAGAGGAGGGTCTAATATTTTCAGTGGTAGTGCACTTACCTCTCACCCCTGGGGTCTCTGGTTCGATTCTCAGACTCGGCATCACATGTGAACTCGTATAGTTTGTTACATTAGGTCTGTACATTGTTATTTTTTTGTTATTTGAGATTTGCCCGCAGGCTGGTGCTGTACAATAGAACATGGGGTCCCCTTTGAGGTACATTGCACCAATTCCCAACCCCTTGAAAACACCATCCCTATCCCACAATCAACCCATTAAAAAATCACTAGTAAAGGCCAGACACTGAGGGTGGTCACTGCCAGGGTTTCTTTACGTCCTCAGTGGTTCTTTTACGTCCCTCCGATGCAGGGTTAGGTAGTGTGGAGAGACTGGACAACCATTTTACGTCGTCATCCAAGCCACGTGAAGGTCTAACCATTTGTAGATGTTATTACTAAGGCAGCACCTTCTCCTCAGTTATTTCAAGACCCTCAGTGTTGGTCCGGCTGCCAGGGCTTGAACCCATGACCTCCCACACAAAAGTTTGGTGCTCAACCAACTGAGCCAACCGGGTGGCGGTTAAATGAATTAATCTTAAGGAAAGCCTATCACGATAAATTCCAATTTGATAGATGATTTTCCTTTTATAGGAATTTGCTGAGGTTCATATTTCTTATGAGGACATCAAGAAAGTTGGAGAAGGTACATAAGATACAGAAATTGTACATTTGTTCAAATTTATTTATTTTCCCAAAAATTTCCCATTTTCACATAAAAAATATTTTTACTGGATCAAGAAAACTCACTTTGAGGAATGGGGGTTGCCGAACTTACATGGGGAGGGAGCAGTTAAGAATGGTTATTCTAAGAGCTGAGTTCTTGTGGAACGTACTTCCCTTGCAGCAGTGGTCAGAATCATCCATAGAAGCTTTGCACCATCACGTAATAGCAGTCATGACAGGAGGCAGGAACAATTGAATCTGGTCTAATCTAATTTACATGAGAAAGAATTCAGTTTCTCAGGGGGAAAAGACACTTGTTGGGCCTCCCGTCATGGCTGGCATAACGTGATGGTGCAAATCCTCTATATCACTCATTGTTAGTGAGGTGCAGTCATCAAATTAAGATTTTTTTGTATGTTATGAAAAACAGCTATCAAGGACCATGCTAATAAGAGATATCTTTTTACTTCTTATTTTCAGTTCTAAGAAATCTAATGCTAGGATGGAATGAACCTTTCCCTGTTAGAGTTGAAGTACCATCAAGAATGTAAGTATTTTAACAAAATTGATAGTCATGCAGTGGCTTTGTTATATATACCGTAATACAAGTGGTAAAACATATATAGGACATGCCCGTCGCTAGGGGGGGGGGGGGGTTTGACAGTTCCAACGACCCCCATACCCTCCTTTTCCCTTCTATTCATAAATTTCAGCGAGAAAAGCTGGATCCATTGTTAAAAATGCAATAACTGAACTGAGATTGGCAGAAAAACGAACCCCGACTTTTGAGGTCCTAATGATGGGCATGTAGGAAGCCATTTCTCATTGTTTAATGTTTGCATTTTAGTGCAGATGGCGAATCAAGATTCAATATTGAAGAATTTGTTTTAGCTGGTAAATACGATGTTTCAGATCTTGTATGTATTCTAGCTGTTTGACCTCTCAAACTTAGCTCATCATCAGTGGTTTGTTCATTCTTGTACCCAGAGCCTTCTCAACTTTCTAACGAAAGATCGTACGATTTGGCTAACGAGTAGGATCTGGGAACGAGAATGTGGTTTGTTAAACCCTATATTTGTTTTTATTGCACATTATTGGCACGCAGACATACCAATAATGTGCAGGTGGGGTCATATTTAACTCATCCCTGTGAAGGTATGGGACCCTATTTCATAAAGTGGTCCAAGCCACCCTTGCCTAGGATGTCTGCGTCGAAGATGTCATTGATATGACATCCTTAATTATATATTTTGTTATTCTAAGGTGAAGGTGGTACTCTTCTTCCAAGAATCTCTTACGAAACAGGATATCACAGACTTTCTATACGAATAGATAAGATAGGACTCAAAGATGCAGCATCATACATCAATACTTATTTCAGTATCCACGTTAGAGGTAAAGTATTTCTGCAATTTAGTTTGAATTTTAAAGTGTCATTTTATAGCCACCGATTCGTGCTGCTAAATTAATGGTTCAGATTCCCCTTGGTTACCGTTGCTATGTCCAACATGCTCAACAAATTAGTTAGAAGATCTCGAAATTTAAAACTCTGATCGCGGAAAATTGATCATAAATTGTTTCAATTGTTTACGTGTGAAAATAAAATAAAATTGTCTTGTAATCCTTGTAGTACTCTTCAAAACAGACACTGTGTAGTTATTTATGGGACAAGATTTTAATTCCACTGGGAAAACTGCTGCAACAGTGATTGGTTCGCTATTTCGTGAGTTGGATCCATGAATTTTGGAAAATGTGCAAATGTACTACCTTTAAAGTTCCTAACTGATTAGGTCAATTATATAGGACTCACTAAGGTAGAGATTTCTTCATTCTTCCAGATACAGACTCTGTTAGTGTAACGGCATCACAAGACAGTCCAGTCTCCAATCGAAAAGATGGGAACTACATTCTCTTTGGCATAGACGTAGAAATACAAAGACACATTGAAAGATTTCCAAAAGGTAATGACTTGTCAATATTTTCATCCGTTCTGGGTATTTTTTTTTTCGCCGATTCTTCTTGCGCTGCTAGTGTGTAGGAAAGTGGGCCAAATTGGAAACCAGTATTTATAATGAATTTGTTCTTCTCGCCATAAAAATTATTTATCCCAGTGTAAAAAAATTATGGCAGTTCTTCAACTATTTCAGTTTTCCTCTTTTCAGGCCAGCCTTTGACAGCCTAGACTTTAGTTCAAAACAGTATAGTTTTTAATGTAAGTCTAATCCATTTACAGGTACTGCGATATTTTTCGAACTAAAGCATTATAAACCCAAGAAAAATATTATTAGCACGAAGTGCTTCGCATTTATGGAACAAGACGAAATACGAAATGGTCCAGCGTGTATAGAGCTGTAAGTATTACTTCGTACTGCGGTCAGAATACAAGAAATATTGGGGGGATGTTTCTATCTTCGACCCCAAAAAAACTTGAATTTAAGGTCGTTTTGACTCCCTCTCTTTCTGTTCCTAGCTTCCTCCCTCCCTCTTTTCGTAACTCCGTAGGTGAAGTACCAATAGACTTCTTTTAGCTTAGACGTAATGTTTTCCCATTTTCACACGTGGTCTGCATTGCACCACGACGAGTAACGTCTATTACATATCCCACAATCCCATGGAACTTCGTAAAAGTTGAACTTTTTTGACGACATTTTCCTTCCACTTTCTTTGTATTATTTTCCAGGTATCAAAAACCAACAGACTTTCGTCGAAAGAAATTAAATCTCCTAACTTCGAAACCTCTATATCTTCACTTGACTCTGACGATTCATGACGAATAGAGATACAATTTCAGGAGAATTGTTTTGTACATTCGACAGCCATGCTGACGCTCTTGGCCTTAATGGCAACTGAAGGAAAAGAACTCTATTTCAAAGATATAAAAAGTATAAAATACTTGACTCTAAATGAAATCCTTTGGTGCGGTTTTGTGGAGTCGTAGACGGAAGTGGAGAAGAAATCACGAGAGCTAGTGGAAGGAGCAGAACATTACATACACAACAGCTTTGATGTTAGGAGACGCATGGATGCCAAGAAGTCCTTAACTTTTATGGATTCAACATGTGGTCTTTCTGAGGATTTTATTGCATGTCCATTGCCTGTTTACTCATAACATTTTTTTAAGCAACACTTTTATACACCATCAAATGCAACGAGACTAAAGTCTGCTTTAAACGAAACATAAAAAGAAGAGTTTATAAATTCCTAATAGAAATTTAAGAAAAATTCGCTTGTGAAACAATCAACGATAAACCGTCGTTTTATTAGTCTTAATCATGTTTTAACTTTATCGTAATTACATAGAGCCGAGGAAGTTACTCTAAGAATTGATCAAAACATTTTAATTAAGCAATATAGATATAAAAAAAGCAGAGCTTTTTTATTCTTGCACAACAGAGAGAATGAAGAGGCTCTGCATTATAAGAGTGGTTGACAAATCATTTGTAATTTGCGCCATTTTGTACACTATTATTCGAGATACTAGAGAAAAAACGTGAGCAGCATGAAATGTTAACCAGGTAATGTAGTACTTACATTCTTGAGTCTCGCTGAAAACGGGGAAGGTCCGTACACATTACAAACAACTGTTACGCTTTCCTATATATATATGAAACTAAAAGTAATTGTTATCTTAAAAAATTTCCAATATAACAAAAAATTATTAAAAAAATTAAAACAATATGGCGCGGACTCTTTGTGCTGCAGGAGATCGAACTACCAGAAAATTTTACTTAGCGCTGGCTCATTTATCAAAAATTGAATCCCATAGAGTAAAATTCGGAAATCAAAATCCCATAGAAATTTTGGCCCCAACACCGTCAGGAAGCTAAGAGAAAGCTTTACAGGGCGATGTTAGTCGGTCCTTAGGGACTGGTCATTAAGTAAACGGGGGGTGGGTCGGCAAAAATAGGGGGTGGGCCACAATTTTGAGCTCCTTGAAAGAGGTGGGCTATCAATGAAATGGAACATCTAACATTTATGCAGCTTTGCTTCAAAACTGGGGATGGGTCGTCACTTTTTCAACCGCATTTAACTATGGGCCATTATAAAAATATGCTAATTTAATACTAGTTTTGCCGGCCCATCCCCCTCTTTTCTTTATGACCAGGCTTTTAGACCGTGTCTGGTTCAGGTCTATTCTTCTTCCCCATTCCCACTCATTCTGTCCTATACTGTAAAAAAATGTACTTCTTGACCACGCCCTTTCACCGCCTTTACCCAGACTGGAACGAAAAATATTAATATTTCTCGAAATGAGTCTTCGCTTTAGCTTGTTGTATCAAACCCTATCAAATCGATATTTTATTGGAAATTAGAACTCATTAACGATGACGTCATTTCTCAATTAACTGGTTCAAAAATATACCCTCAGGGAGGGGGTAAGGGTCATTTTTAACGCGCTCAATATCATTCAAATTGGATCAGAAATAATTATTTTGTCACCGAAAAGCCACTCTGGATGATTTCTGTTCAAATAGGACAGATTTCCTCGCTTTAATGAGTAGTATTACCCACTGCATTCCAGTAGAACGGTCTCTGTTTCTATAGCTTCTCATTCTCCAGTCACCCCTAGCGAGTTTTCCCCAAACGACACGTCAGCTACGTAACAATACAATTACGCATGCGTCGAATTTCATTACTCCAGTATTCAAGATGGTGGCAAGATCGAATTTAGCGTGTTTTGCGCTGTTTTTCTTGTCCACCGTCTTAATAACACACTCTATGTCCGAGGCTAGGTTATGTAGGGATCCCCTATGTAATGGTGAGTAGCTGTGCTTGTTTTTTTGAGCACTTTTTTGTAGTTTTCTTTTCTTTTTGCTGCCCCGGTGTCGCAGACCAGTGACATTGGATCTCAAATGTCCACGTCTGATGAATATTTTGAATCATCCCAGACTTACTAAGTTTACGTTTTTACGCTTTAAGATTACACAACTAGAAAGAAAATAAACTGGTTTAATAGTTATGAGAGCATTGAGCGGAGTTCAGCTGGACAAAATTTTTAAGATTTTTTTTTAGTTAGGCTTCTTTACCAGTCCACAAACTATAAATAATCACTCATTATTTTGAGACTTATTTTTCTTC